>JAPPVO010000017.1:138804458-139404458 GCA_030407325.1 Camellia japonica | reverse complement strand
ACACATCAACCCAGATTACACACCATAAATAACATCCCTCTCTCTCTCTAGAACTAGAGAGAGAGGTTAAAACAAGCAAGGATCAATTCGGACAAAAACCAAAACCCTCCACTTCAACTTCCATGTCACACAAGAAAGGATCACACCAACAAACCCACCTACAACGACCAAACCCGACACAGGGCACCATTGACCCACGGCGGTTTGACCATCGAGGGCTGACATTGACAGTCGCCGGCGAGATAGCCTCGGTTAAACACCCATACTCACCAACCATGGCTGATCGAAGCTCAACTTAAACCATGGAGTTTGCACAAAGAGAGAGAGAGGGAGAGAGAGAGAAAATCGATATATGTGTGTCTTTTTTTTTCTTTTTTGATCAAGAGAGGTCCTCCCCATGTGTGTGTGTTGTAGCTCTGTGTGTGTGTGTGTGTGTATTAGAGATAGATATAACCAGAGAGAGGGAGAGGTGCCTCGTGTGTGTGTGTGTGTCTCCTATGTATCAGTGTGTGTCTTCCGTGTATCAGTGTGTGTGTGCTATGTGTGTGTGTTAGAGATAGACAGAACCAGAGAGAGGGAGAGGTGCCTCGTGTGCGTGTGTGCTGAGTGTATCAGTGTGTTAGAGCAGAGGTGGCAGTGTGTGTGTGGTGTCCCCGTGTGATCCTCCCTCTACGTGTGTTTTCTTTGAGATGGGTTCGTCCCTTTGCTCAGCAGATTCCTTTGCATCATCAGACCATTTTGCTCACAGCGCACTTCGGTGAGGTGAATCACCACCAGAATTTGAAAATTTATTTTCTATGGCCCTCTAGAGAGAGAGAGCTCAATGCATGTGTGTGTTTTCTTGCGTAGATCAGTGCCTTCTGCCCATGCACACCGAGAAAGAGAGATGTCTCTGTGTTGCTTAGCTCCAGCTCTTTTTTTTTTTTTTTTATATTATCCCTCAGAGAGAGATAGATAGTCCACCTAAAACCAGAGAGACCCAGAGCTTACATGTTGTGTGTCCTCTGTGTATTATCCTTTTCACCCTCTCACCTGGTCTCCTCTCTTTTCAATATTCTCCACTTTCTCACCTGCTCTCCTCTCTTTTTAATATTTTCCACCTACCTTTAAATCCCACTCCTACCGAATTCAACATCTCTATCTCCCTCTCCTTTTGTTTTTTCAATTTCAGATTGTCTCCTTTAAAATAATACACCACCCACTCTCTCTTTAACCGAACACACTTTAAAACCTACTCTGCATTCACTCATTATAATCCTTCTATCATCTATTCCAACGCCCCACACATCCTCACAAATATCTTATCTCCATCTCCACTCCAAAAACATTATCATTCCTGTAACCCTCTCTTCTCATCTTCTTATTATGCTCCACTCACAAACTCATCATAATACCAAACCCGTCCTGACCAAATATTCTAACATCTATATATATATATATATATATATACATATATATATATAAATTGAATTCAATCTTTTTTTTAAAAAAAAAATTATTATTATTTTCTCTTTTTTTTAATTATTTTCTATTTATAAAATATCTAAAATATATTATTTATACCAATTTATATAAAAACATCTAAAAATATGTACAAACACATAAAATTATAAAATACTTCAAATTAATAAAATAATAAAAAAGATTTTAGTGATATAAAATAATTTGGTCAAAATGGGTGAGGTTTGGGATTAAAGTTTCAATCTGATTTTTCTGCTGAGATATTCATAAAATGGCATATTCCAATTTTCATCATGGGGTGTTCAAAAAAAAGTGTTCAAGTCTTAGGGCCGGTCAAAATGGGGTGTCTACAGTCACTCTTTCGGGTTTTCGGCCTAACGAGCCTCTCGAGGGTAGTACTTCTTCAACTTGTCATATTGATCGGTTGCGAAAACTCCAGGCCATCTAAGTCCATAAGAATTACCACCCTTCCTGACCAGATTGACTTAATGATGTAAGGACTAGTCTAGTTAGGTTTGAACTTGCCCATAGGGTCATGGATGGGAGTTCGGTTATCTTTCAGCACCATGTCCCCTTCTTGAAGATTTCTAGACTTAACTTTCTTGTTAAAAGCCCTAGCAATTCGGCGTTGGTAGCCCTGAACATGATACAGTGCTCTTAGTCTTCTCTCATCAAACAACATTAACTTCTCAAACCTACTTTGCTGCCAATCTGCCTCTGCTATTTGACACTCAGCCATAACTCGTAACGAGGGCACATCAATTTCGATCGGTAAAACAACCTTCATCCCATAGACAAGAGAATGGGGGTCGCCCCTGTAGATGTTTGGATTGAGGTCTTGTAGACCCAGAGCGCAAATGGCAATTTATCTAGCCAATCCCTGTAGGTTTCAACCATCTTCTGCAGAATTCTCTTGATATTTTTGTTCGCAGACGGCTCCATTGGTTTGTGGCCTGTAGGTTGATGACTTATGGAAAGCCACGTTATATTTCTCAAGCAAGTCTATCACCCCTTTCTTGAAATGCTATTGGAGATAATCTCATTCGGAACCCCATATCAACAGGTGATGTTGTTTTTTATGAACTTAGCCACATGCGATGATTTCAATACAGAGTAGGACTAGGCCTCTACCCATTTCGTGAAGTAGTCAATTGCTACCAGAATGAACTCATGCCCGTCTGACCCCTTTGGCATAACTGCGCCGATAATATCTATTCCCCAAATAGAGAATGGCCATGGTGAAGTCATAGTGTAGAGCTTTGACGACGGAATATTCATGCGATTGGCATGAATCTGGCACTTATGGCATCGCCGAACAAAGCCAATACAATCATTTTCCATGGTTGACCAGTAGTAGCCTTGTCTAAGGATTTTTCGGGCGAGCATCACTCTATTCATGTAGGCTCCACACTATCCTTTGTGGATGGCCTTCATAAGGCGCTTTGATTCCTCTTCCTCCACACATAGTTTATGCATTCCCAAATGGCCTGTTTTGTATAACTTTCCCCTGTAGATGATAAATTGAACGGCCAAGCACCGTATTTCCCTTTTGTCCTTGGCATTTGCTCCTAGTGGATAGGCCTCCTTTTCGAGGAAATTCCAAATATCGTAGTACCAGAGATTCTAGTCTGAAGCCTCATCTATCGCGACAATGGTTTTATAGGCTGGCATGTACTTCTATTCAATAATGATCGGATGCATCCTAACTCCCAATGAAATGTCTACCATCAGCAAATCGGTTATTCTCCCTTAACAGATGGGTAAACATTAACTTTTCAATCCTCTAAATTAGCACATCCAAGACCTGATGGTAAACCTTCATTTTCTCTCCTTTTGCCCGCCAATCTCCGTTGGCTTGAGACACAACCAAGTTCGAATCCCCGATGACATCCAACCTTTTTGCCCCTAGTTCCAGGGCAACTTCTAAGCCAGCATTACACGCCTCAGATTCTGCTTCGTTGTTGGATACTTTGAACTGGAGTTTGAAGGCTAAGGGTATATGGGAGTCATCAAGTGCTATTAGCAACATACTGATCCCATAACTGTATTGATTGGCTGCTCCTTAAAGTACATCATCCACGTTTTTTCCTCTATTTGCAGAATATCCTCATTTGGGAACAAGTACTCCACCGCTTCATCCTCCTCTACTGGATGATCCAAGAATTTCGCTACAGTTCTCCCTTTAACCGACTTGTGTGTAACATATTTAAGATCAAATTCGGAGAGAAGAAGCAACCAACGGGGTTGCTTACCAATAAGCGCTGTTTCTCAAAGAGATATTTGATGGGATCTAATCTCGAAACCAGGATTACAGAGTGAGCTAATAGGTAGTGCCTCAACTTCCGGGTAGGCCATACCAAGGCTAGACAAGATTTCTCAAGGGGAGTGTAACGGGTCTTGTAATCCAGCATTTTCTTGCTCAAGTAGTAAACGGCTTTCTCTACCTTGGCCTCCGACTCCTGAGCTAACATACACCCCATGGTTGAGTTTGTCACTGACAAGTACAAAATCAGCGGTTTTCCCGATTTTGGCGGTAATAACACAAGCAGATTCTGCAGGTACTGCTTGACTTGTTTAAAAGAAAATTGACAGCGATCGTCCCATTAGAACTTCTTTCCTTTCTTCAAGAGACCAAATAGTGGTTCACAAGTCAATGTTAATTTGGAAATAAACCGCCTTATGAATTGCACTTTACCTAGAAAGTTGCACACCTCCTTTTCAGTCCTTGGTGGTGGTATTTCTAAAATGGCCTTGATTTTGGAAAGATATACCTCAATTCCTCTTTGTGTGATCAAGAATCCCAGCATTTTCCCTGTTGTTACGCCGAAAGTGCATTTTTGTGGGTTCAACCTCAATTTATACTCTCTAATTTGCTGAAAGAATTTCTTTAAGGCAGTGTAGTGGCCCTTTCGATTTTTGGACTTGACAATCATATCGTCCACGTACACCTTAACCTCTTTATGGATCATGTCGTGCAGAATGGTGGTTGCAGTCCTTTGATAAGTCGTCCTAGCATTCTTCAACCCAAACGACATGACTCGGTAGCAGTAGGTGCCCCATGGAGTAGTGAAAGCAGTTTTCTCCCTATCCTCGGGTGCCATCAGAATCTGGTTATACCTGGAAAATCCATCCATGAACGAGAGAAATGCATGGCTCGCGGTGAAGTCTTCGAACTCATCAATATACGGCAGCAAAAAATCATCCTTAGGGCTAGCCTTATTGAGATCCCTGAAGTTGACACAGACTTTGATTCTACCATCCTTCTTTGGGACTGGAACAATATTGGCCAACCACGTCGGATACTGAGATACAAGCAAGAACCCTGCCTGAATCTGTTTGGTAACTTCTTCCTTGATCTTCAAAGCCTAATCTGGGTGAACTCTACATAGCTTTTGCTTAACTGGTCGGGTCTCAGGGTCAAGAGGGATCTTGTGCTGTATAATCTTAGGATCAATTCTAGGCATGTCTTCGTAGGACCACGCGAAAACATCTTTGAAATTTTTTGATAAAGCGATTAAACGCTCGCGTTCCTCTAAAAACAACGTGGACCCGATTTGGACCAAGCGAGGATCTTCCTCAGTACCCACGTTAATTGATACAATTTCATCTGTACAGGGCTTAACACGCATTTCCTCCTCATGATCAACCAAATTTTTCAAAACCTGAGGAATTTCTTCCTCTTCGTTTATGTCAAAATTTTGAAAATTAAGATTAGTACAACAAACCAAAGGCACAGAGAAGTAAGCAACATTCACAACATTCTCATTCAAAAGGTCTTGATCTTCGGTTACAGTGGACACAAAAAAAAAGCTAAAAGACGACCTGGACGGGACTTTGGTATCCGGGTTACCACTCCCAAAAGTACCAAACCCAGAGGAACTCGAATCTGACTCCGACTCCACAGACTCAGTGAAATCAGATCCAGACTCACTATCCGATTCAGAACCGTTGATGACGCCTTGCTCAAACTTCCAGACCCCGTGTGGAGCCTTAGATGCATCCACGATAAGATTGGAGAAATCTACTACTGGGTTATCCCCGATCATTGAGATAGTAAAACTATCCCCCAAGTTAGTGGTCTCAACTCCAGCAATAGAACTTGTCAGTAAGTTAGCCAGCGCTTTTCCCAACAGCTCATCCTGTTCGATGTCCAGGTTTGCAATCCTGCATTGATCTGTGCTAGGGTTCAGGTCTGCTTGTTCATCCTCCTCTTTTGGTAGCTGGTGTCCGAAAAAGATCTCGAACCCCAGATACTTTGTTTTTGTTTCCCAATCATACCAGGGTTCTGGGAATCCACAAAAGGGGAAGTCTTCCCTTTGGCGGACAAAACGTCTATTTAAGGTTCCTTTTATTGGTTTGTGGACTAACTCGTACTGCCTCCCAGTCCTCTTTGCTTTCAACCTTTCTCTCAGCTCCTGCCATTTCCTTTGCCAATCTGCAATAGTAGGTTTGTATCCTAGCCCAAAGGAGTGAGGGTTGTGACTGATCTCCTTAGCAATAGTACCTCTCTATCTGCCACTTCAGCCTAGTCCCGATCTGGGCATATGCCCTTGTTTGTTCATCATGTAAATGAATTGTGCACTCACGTAGTCTTCATCGCCCTCTGCCATAATGGTTTAGACTAATCGGGCTTCTGCCAGAGAGAAGTCAGAAAGGAACACGTCTTCTTCCCCATATATGATTTCCAATAAGGGCGCAATGGTTTCCCGGGGTGGATGGATCGTAGAGTTACATACACAGTGGCAATCCCGCCTTTGAAGGGGTACTTCACTAACTGATAGATCGTTGATGACACAGCCCTCATCTGATATAGCCAGGGCCTTCCCAATAGTAAGTTGAACGTGGCTGGTATATCCATTACATGGAATTCCACCTCATGCTCAGACAGGCCGATTAGGATATGGCTTTTAAATGTTTCCATAACATCCCGACTTGTATTGTCATAAGCCCGAATGGCTTGGGTCGTGGGTGTAAAGTCAATTGGCCTCAAACCGATGGCATAGACACTTCTCACTAGACACACATTGATCACCGACCCGGTATCCACTAACACCACCGGAATCCACTTTTTTTGACTTTCCAGGGTTACATATAAAGGACAGTTGTGGTTGGCGCCCTCAGGTGGTAACCCCTTATCTGTAAAAGATATCACCGACATAACGTCCCCAGATTTTATCAATGATACCAATTGGTCGGCAGTGGTATCGATAGGCAGTTTAGTCCGGTTCATTGCCTCCAACAGTGCTTGCCTATGCTCCCAAGAAGCCATTGTCAGCCCCTAGATTGATATGTCAGCTTGAATCTTCTTAAGCTGTTTTAAGGCCATGTTTTCCTCAACATCCTTCTCTTTTGCTCTCTCAGCCTCTTTGTTAGAGGTCTCCAGTTGATCTAATGCTGCAGGTTTGAAGTACCGACCGTTCCGGGTCATATGATTGATCTTGTCGGTATACCAGATGTCATCTGGGGTATTAGTTTTCCAACCTTGGTCAGTGTATGCATGACTTAGGTCGCTGTCTTTCCACCACTCCCTCGTAGTTATGGCCGGGCTAGCATCAGGTTCTATCTGGAGCATGTTAACATCATGCGCCCCATCATCATACCATTCTTCCTCCACCGCAATCTCAGCTTTTGAATCTCGATATTTTTTAAGCTTCCACAACATCTTTTTTCGATTGCTGGGGTCCCATTCGACTTTTCTGGTAGTTTGGGCATCACCCACCGTTGTTTCGGGTTCTTCTTTCCCTTTTCCTTTGCCCTGCTCCAAAGCTATCTTTGCCTAGATCTCTTCTATCATTTCCCTTTGAAATTATTCTAGTGCCTGTTCTTTCTCAGTCAGAAGCGCAGCCTCAGCCTTGCCATTAGCAGCGATTTCCTCTTTCTTCCTATTCTCTTCTGTCTGTTCCTTCTTATAAAACTCTTCCTCACTCAACCATCCATTGCTTGTTTTTGGCTGGCTCGGGTCCCACCATCTCACTTGAACACTACTTGTATCTTCTTCGAAGAAGAAATAAAGATCCTCTAGATCTTCTCCTAATTCGGCCAGATCCTCCTCTAGGTTTGTTAAGTCATTCAGGCCTTGCTCGGGCCAGTAATTCTGATTCTGCGCCATTTGGTCTTTCCCGATAGCATTAATGCTGAGAAAGTCCGGCAGTATAACTACTAACTTCGGCTGATCGATGGCCACAATGTATAAACTAGGATTGTATTCTTCCGCGAGCGAGACCCCCTTCTCTATGACACAGGTATTAGACGACCCTGTCTTCGGTGCATTTTTCTCTTTCTCCATTTCTACTGCCACGGGCCTGGATTGGGTTTGTGGTGTTAAATCCATCATACACATGTTTGTGCCTTCTGGAATGACCACCTCCGATTTTGGTAGGTGGGATGAGGTAATGTATATACTGGAGTTAAAGGTAGGTGGTAGTGTATGGATGTTGTTAATGTTTCTGGGTGGGGAGACATGGTTGTGTGCAGAAAGTGGGTTGGTTGTTACATTGGGTTTGAAAGGTGGGGCGATGACTTTGTTGTCAATGAGATCCTGGATCTCATGACGTAGACGGTAGCACATGTTCGTGGGATGGCCATGTTGTTGGTGGAAGATACAATACTAGGTAGGGTCATGTTTAGGTGGCAATGGGTCGGGAAGTGGATGAGGATCGAGATGTCCCTTTTGCATTAATAGCTTGAGGGCGTGGGTTGGGCTCATATGGAGAGAAGTAAAAACTCTTCGATTTCGGGGGGGGGCTGGCATTTTGTGAAGGTTGTGAGGTTGTGGCAGTAGCAAAGGGATCAACCATCTTGGCCGTTGAAGCAACAGTATTGACATCCGCAGGCCGTGGAATAATGCTACTGCTAGCATTGGTACTCCGGGAGAATGGCTTTCTTGCGGGTTCACTTGTTCTATGGATGATGCCCTTTTTGAATGCACTCTCAATCTGGGCCCCCAGCTCATGTAAGGAAACAAATGTGGACAACGGTGCCACTATCATTCTCTACAACATGTCCGGCTCAAGATTCTGGACCACCAGTCAGACTTGTTTTCTTTCAGCAGGCCTGTTTGTCAATCGAGCTACCTTAGCTCTCCACCGGGTGACAAAATCAATGAATGATTCTTTGGGGTTCTGGGTAGTAGTCTCCAACTCACTAATGGTTACTTCTATCTGGGTGTTATATAAGTACTGGTTGACAAACGCCTCAGATAGCTCTTCCTAATTCTGCTTTGTTGAGTCCTCCAATTTAGCGACCAGATGGCCGCTACATCAAACAGAGTTCTCCCAAACAACGAGAGCTTCTGTGCTCGAGACAAACCCATGGGCCTCAATACGTCTGAAAACAATCGGACATGCACAATCGGATCCCCACTCCCATCGAATCTGTCGATGTGGGACATCTTAAATTTCTCCAGTAATCTGACCAAAGCCTCAGTGTATCCGTCTTCGATATCTAGAATGGAGTTGAAGCCCTGGGATTTCTTGAATGCTTTCTCCAACCTAGCAATCTTAATTCATTTCTAGCTCAATTCTTCCATTACTCAACTCAAATCTCTAGAATTCATGTCTTAGATATCATATTGATCAAGTCTAAGGATTAAAGTCTTACCTTAGATGTTTAATAATGCTCTAGATAGTGAAAACACTAAGATTCCAAGCCCAAGTCCTTAAATTCCAAGCTTCTCTTTTCCAAATTCTAATAATTCCGTGGTTGATCTCAATTCCCCTCTTAGTCTCTCTCTCTCTCTCTCTCTCTCTCTCTCACGTTTGGGCTCACAAGGATGAGAAAATGTAGTGTAATGTATAAGTGGTCTAGAATCAATGGCCTTATGTAGGCTTGATTAGGGAAAATAAGTAATTAGGCTTACCATTAAACAAATGAGCATTAAATATTCCAATTTAATTCGTTCCGAATCGAATTTTAATTAAACCTACCATAAGGTTCTAAAAATTCCAAATAATATAGAAACCAAGTCAATTTCGTATTCAGATGCCGATAAGGCCTTCAATTCGCAGAACAAAACAGAAATACAAATAGATATTTCTACGATAGACAGATGGAAACACAAATAATGTCACACACATGCAATTAATTAAGAATTCCATCTTAATTACTTATTAGGCATCTTTAATCATGGTTTAGTAGTTAATCATGGGTCGGGGTTGTTACAGTCTTGGTAGAATACCTTCGTTTTGGTAGAATACCGGATCCAAAGGAAATAAATCAGGGTATCTCTTCATCATGTCTTCTTCGGTCTCCCAAGTGGCGTAGGTCCATCCGTGGTTTTTCCAATCAACTTTCACTAATGGAATTTCCTTGTTTCTTAATATTTTGATGTAGCAGTTCACAATTTAAATTGGCCTCTCTTCATATGTATAGTCCTCCTTCAAAAGCACATGGGTCGACTTAATAACATGATGTGGATCCCGTAAATATTCCCAAAGCATTGAGACATGAAAAACATTGTGCATAGTCTCCATAATTGGCGGTAAAGCTACCTGATACGTCAGTAAATTTATCTTCTCTAAAATCTCATATAGTCCAACATATCTCAATGCTAATTTGCCATTTACGTTAAACCGAGTTTGCCCTTTCATTGGAGTCACTTTGATAAACACGTGATCCCCGACTTCATATTCTCTATCTCTTCTTCGGACATCGGCATAACTCTTTTGGCGGCTTTGCATAGTCTTTAATCTTTGTTGAATCAATTTCACATTTTCTGTCGTTTTTTGCATAAGTTTTGGTCCCAACAAGGGTCTGTCACCTACCTCGGCCCAATAGATTGGAGAACGACATTTTCTACCATACAAAGCTTCATAAGGAGCCATACCAATACTCAAATGGTAGTTGTTGTTATATACAAACTCAGCCAATGGTAAGTAGATCTCCCAATTACCTTGGAAATCTCAGGCATACATTCTGAGCATATCTTCCAACGTCTGTATCGTTCTTTCTAACTGGCCGTCTGTCTGTGGGTGGTAAGCACTACTCAATCTTAACTCAGTTCCCAAAGCTTGTTGTAGACTCTGCCAGAATCTTGAAGTGAACTTAGGATCTATGTCAGATACAATAGATATTGGCATACCATGTAATCTCACAATCTCATTCACATACATGTTAACCAATTTCTCTGCATTATAAAAAGTTTTCATAGGAAAAAAATGAGCAGATTTAGTTTAAACGATCTATGATTACCCAAATAGAATCCATACCTCGAGAAGAGCGAGGCAGTCCCACAATGAGGTTCATGGTAATGTGCTCCCATTTCCATTCTAGTATTGGCAACGACTGTAGCAATCCAACAGGTCGTTGATGCTCAGCTTTAACTTATTGGCAATGCAAACATCTCGCCACAAAGTCAGCAATGCTTTTCTTCATTCCAGGCCACCAGAAATTATATTTCAAGTCATGGTACATTTTTGTATTTCCTGGATGCATAACAAATTTGGTGTTGTGAGCTTCAGTCATAACACGTTTCCTCAAGTCAAAATAGTTCGGTATACAGAGTCAATTCTGAAATTTCAACACATTATTGTCAAACACAAATCTTAGCCTTGGTTTCGAGTCAATTCCATCCACAATCTTCTTCAGAAATTCATCTTGCAGTTGTTTCTCTGTAATCTCTTCAATAATTATAGGTTGGGCAAAAATGGCGGCTAGGATCCCGCCTCGTTCACGCAACACAATTTCAGTCGTATTCTTCTCTAAATCACATAATAACTCCCTTTGACCGGTGAGCAAACATGACAAATTGCCAATGAATTTTCAGCTCAAGGCATCTGCTACGGTATTGGCTTTCCCTGGATGGTACAAGATCTGCAAATCATAATCCTTAATTAATTCAAGCCATCGCCTTTGTCTCATGTTCAGTTATTTTTAGGTGAAGAAATACTTCAAGCTTTTATGATCCGTATACACCTCGCAAATCAAACCGTACAGATAGTGTCGCCAGATCTTCAGAACAAACACCACAGCTGCTAATTCAAGGTCATGTGTTGGATAGTTCTTTTCGTACAGTCGGAGTTGCCAAGAAGCATACGCAATTACCTTCCCATTCTGCATTAGCACACACATCAAGCCTTCATAAGAAGCATCACTGTAAATCTGAAACCCATCGGTTCCATTAGGCAATGTTAAGATTGGTGCAATTACCAATCTAGTCTTCAATTCCTGGAAGGCTAATTCCTGCTGCTCAGTCCAATCAAATGGTGCATTTTTCTATGTCAACCGTGTTAGTGGCATTTGAAAAGTCTTTCACGAATCTACGATAGTAACCTGCAAGTCCCAGAAAACTTCTGATTTCTGACACATTGGTTGGTCTTGGCCAGTCTACAATGGCCTCAATTTTCTATGGGTCCACTAATATACCATCTTTGTTGATCACATGTCCCAAAAATGCTACGTAGTCAAGCCAGAATTCACATTTGGAAAATTTTGCATATAACTTATTTTCTCTCAAAATCTGTAAGGCAGTTCTCAAATGATTCTCATGCTCTTCCCTGCTTTTAGAGTAGATCAAAATATCATCAATAAACACTACTATAAATTCATCCAGAAACTGTTTAAAAACCCTATTCATTTGGCATCACTAAAAATTTATAGTGCCCATATCTAGTTCTGAATGTCGTTTTCTCTATATCTTCTACCTTGACCTTTAACTGGTGATTTCCGAATCTAAGGTCTATCTTGGAGAACATTTGTGTTCCCTGAAGTTGGTCAAATAGATCATCTATTCAGGGTAGTGGGTATTTGTTCTTGATAATCACTTTGTTCAATTCCCAATAGTCTATACACAATCTTAACAATCCATCTTTTTTTTTTTGACAAACAAAACTGGAGCACCCTAAGGTGAAGTGCTCGGGCGGATGAATTTCTTGTTTAAAAGTTCTTGGAGTTGAACTTTTAATTCTTTCAATTCAGAAGTTAACATTCGGTATGGGGTTTTCGCAATCGGTTGTGTCCCGGGTATAACATTAATAGTAAACTCGATTTCCCTATCAATTAAGTCTCTAGGTAAATCATTTGGAAATACTTCAGGAAATTCATTTACTATAGAGATGTTCTCAACAGTAGAACCATCAGAAATCACAATCAAAGCGCAACATAAGCAACCCCGGCACCCTTTTCTTAAAAACTTTCTGGCTTTCACAAAAAAAATCAAATACGGTGGAAGAATTACCCCATTCCCAACAAATACAAACCTAAGCATACCAGGTGGTCGAAACATAACGGTTTTATTCACACAATCAATAGTTGCACAATACATCGTCAACCAATCCATGCCCAATATACAATCAAAATGGTCAACACTCAAAGGCAACAAATCAACATACAATGTTATATCACCAATCATAACATCACATGCCGGATAAACATAAGCACATATCATAGAAGCCCCAGATGGTGTAGACACAGATAGTAAACAGTTTATAGGTTCCAAAGGTCTAATTAATTTTCGAGAAAGAGCATGTGATACAAATGAGTGCGTGGAACTAGAATTTATCAATACATAGGCATTCTAAGCACAGATAGAGATTATACCTGACACCACTGATTTAGTATTCTGTACATCCCCAGGCACTAGTGCGAACACTCTCCCTTGTCTTAGCGTTTCATTCCTGATGTTTCCTCTGGCATTAGTTTTGACATTTGACCTTGTTACAGGAGAGATCAAGCTGAACTTGTTGCGGGGTGATTGGCATTCTCGAACCGGACTGGACAATCTCTCATCATGTGGCCAGTTTTACCACATCTGAAACAAGCACACGTTGCTCGATAACAGACACCCTTATGTCTCCTTTCACAATCCGAATAGACTAGTATAGACCCACCACTCTAACTAGAGCTACTGGAAGACCTCGTGTTTTGCTTCTTGCTTCTAAAGGAATTGCCCCTTCTAAACCTGCTCCCCGACCTCTTACCTCTCCATTCTGTCGTTGTTGGGGCCTTGCTTTGCTTTATAGCTACTAAGGTAGCTTCTACCATCAATGCTCTGTCTAATACTTCCACATAGGTAGGCAACTTGAAGATGTCAACCCGATCAAACACTTCTAAAGTCAAGCCTCCTTCAAATTTTCGTGCCTTTTTATAATTGGTATCCACCATGTATGGAGCAAACCAGGCCAATTCGGTGAACTTAGCTTCATATTTAGCGATTGACATATTGCCTTGCTTGAGTTCTTGAAATTCAGAAACTTTTCGGTCCCGAAAACATTGAGTGAAATACTTGTTGTAGAAGATTTTCTTGAATTGAGTCCATGTCATGTTCCCATTATCGTTTTCGATTAATAACCACTACCTTCGAGTTTCATCCTTTAAAGTATAGGTGGCCAAGAGCACCTTCTAAGTCTCGGAGTAGGGAAAGACTTCATATAGTTTTTCCATTTCGAGTAACCATGTCTCAACCTTCAATGGTTCAATCCCACTCAAGAACGTTGGCGGTTTCATCTTTATAAACTTCTAGGTTAGGTTGATTATATCGTTGTTCTCTAGTTCATTTTGTACTGGTGGAGGTGGAGAAGGCATAGGTTGTTTCCTTAGAGATTCCGTTAAGGCTGCAAGCATTCATTCCATTCAGCTCATTCGAGCCTCTGAAGATTCAGTTGTTCCATCACTTCTTGTATTTTCCATTGCTATAAATAAACAGAGCATGGATAAATATAGGCAAATAATTCTTTTCACAATGTTCAGAACATTCATTCCCAATTCATTCATTTCAATTTCATGTATGCATGATTAGATTCAGTTTTTACATTCAGAAAAATTAACACACACACTTACACATGCAAATAAAATGTCCCTAATTCTTTTCTAAGACATCCTACAGCTCATATGGACTTGTGTGTGCGGTATAACACATGCTCTGATACCACTCTATCACGACCCAAACCTGCCCCTATAGATTTAGTGTCGTAACCGGCCAATAATCTAGAGATCATCAAAGGCCTCTGAACAGAATAACAAAATATTAGGGCTGCAGAAGCAAATATATAAAATACAATGTCCATAGAGCTGTGTAGACGTACATAGGACAGAAAAATTTAAAACACATATTTATATAATGTCAAACTTCCATACAGATAGTAAACATAAGGGACTTAGCCCTAAGTACAGATAGACAAAAACAAACAAAAACGTCCTTCACATGGTTCACAAATTTGGACTTCTTAGACGAGAACCTCCTCGGGAGGCACAGCTAACTCAAAACTCACCAGGCACCCGCTTAGGCCTGGTCATGCACCTGCTCACCTACATACATAATATAAACAGTGAGCAGAAACCCAATGAATAATAACAAAGTAAAGGTTTTAATGAATGATGTACGTAATTGAAACAAAGTCTTGTACATAATTAGATGTCAAAGCAAAAACAGATTCATATACATAATCATAGTCGCATTCGAAATTCATACATTTCACATGATAGTACGTGGTACATCTGTTAGTGTTAACGAATCCGATGACCCATGAAGGGACGGCCACGAAGGTATTCTGATGACCCATAAAGAGACACTAGAAGGCATTCCGATGATCTATAAAGGGACGGCCATAAAGGCATTCTGATGACCCATAAAGGGACGCATATCATATGATGTTAAGGGTGCCACGAATACATTTAAGAAACTTGGACAATCATTCATTCATACAAAACATAGCATTTCAGAAAATTGATCATTTCATATCATCAGAAAATAATTAAAGTCAAACATAACTTTACAGAGTTATTACTCTAGCTCCGGTAGCAAAACAGAGAAAGCGAGAGATTCAGACAATCGAGGGCACGTGACCTGCACAATACATAGCAAATACACATTGAAATACACATTCGGAAGGTACTGAACTTAATTCTTCTCATTCTTAGCATGTTTTTAAGTCTTATCCTCATTATTATGCTTGAATTAAGGCTTAAGAATGCCTAAGATGCAATGAGGATGCTAAAATGCACTTCAAAACACTTAGTCAAATAAGCTGGAAATAGGGGTCTCGCTTAAGCGCAACTTCCCTCGCTCGAGCGGTCTGTAAACTCTGCAAAAGTACTGGTTGCTTGATTTTTCCGCTTGACAGTCGAGCACAACTCTTATAGCTCTAGCGGTCTGCAAAAAAGTGTAAACTTCTAGGAGCATGCATTTTACACTCGAGCCAACTTTTGGTCGCTCGAGCAAGAGTGCAAAATACGGAGTGGTTGCTCGAACGCAGGTTCTGTCGCTCAAGCGGAGGTGTAGAATTATGGAATTTCCAGATTGCACTCCTAAGCCCAAAATTTGAATTCAAAGCTTTTAAATACAACATTTGGGCCCCAAAACTTGAGAAAACATGTTTAAACTTGTCAAACATCATGAATTCAAAACCATTTCACAAAATCAAGGCCCAAGAGTAAGTCAATTAGTCAACCCAAGTTTGAAACTTTCATGTAGATAACATGTATGCAATGCTATGAACTCAAACTTGCTCAAAACATGATCACTTCAACTAAAATGGTGAAAAACTTGATAAATTCCCAAAACAAAGCCAAGATAGACACATGCATGTGAGGTTTGTTCAAAATTCAAACTCAAAATGTGATGAAAATGCATGCATACAAGGTATGGTTCAAATTCATTCATTTCTAGCTCAATTCTTCCATTACTCAACTCAAATCTCTAGAATTCATGTCTTAGATATCATATTGATCAAGTCTAAGGGTTGAAGTCGTACCTTAGATGTTCAATAATGCTCTAGATGGTGAAAACACTAAGATTCCAAGCCCAAGTCCTTGAATTCCAAGCTTCTCCCTTCCAAATTCTAACAATTCCATAGTTGATCTCCCTCTCTCTCTCTCTCGTGTTTGGGCTCACAAGGATAAGAAAAATGTAGTGTAGTATATAAGTGGTCTAGAATCAATGGCCTTATATAGGCTTCATTAGAGAAAATAAGTAATTAGGCTTTCCACTAAACAAATGAGCATTAAATATTCTAATTTAATTCGTTCCGAATCAAATTTTAATTAAACCTACTATAAGGTTCTAAAAATTCCAACTAACATAGAAACCAAGTCAATTTCGTGTTCGGATGCCGATAAGGCCTTCAATTCACAAAATAAAACAAAAATACAAGAAGATATTTCTACGATAGACAGATATAAACACAAATAATGTCACATACATGCAATTAATTTAGAATTCCATCTTAATTACTAATTAGGCATCTTTAATCATGGTTTAGCAGTTAATCATGGGTCCGGTTTGCTACACTTGCTTACATATTAGATTGGTCGCTGCTCCTCGAGCTCCTCCTTTAGTAACACGGCGCTAACCGCCTGATCGGATACCGTTAGATACAAGATGAGCGGATCGCCTAGCGATAGGGTTGCCAAGAGTGGCACTGAACGGAGATAAAACTGTTGAGAGCGGCGGCTATTCCCATCAACTTTTGAACTTCTTTAGCCGATTGAGGTGAGTCGAGTTCTATAATGGTCGTGATTTGTCTCGAGTTGGTCTCTATTCTACGGTGGTTCACGATATAGCCAAGAAACTTGCCGGTTCCAATGCCGAATGCACACTTCGAGGCATTGAGTTTCATTTTGTACTTTCGGAGAACATCGAAAGTCGTGGCTAAGTCGGCTAAATGAGCATGTTTTTGAATTTTACCACCATATTGTCAACGTATACTTCCATGGTGTAGCCGAGTTGTTCTTTAAACATAGTGGTGACCAGCCTCTGGTACATTGCCCCCGCATTCTTCAGTCCGAAGGGCATGACCTTGTAGCAATAGGTTTCCAATGGGATGAGTAATGCGGTCTTTTCCTAGTCCTCCGGATGCATGGCAATTTGGTGGTAACCCCTTTACGCATCCAAGAAGCTCATGCATTAGTGGTGCGTAGTTGCGTCTACAAGTTGGTCGATTCTAGGAAGAGGAAAGCAATCCTTGGGATAGGCCCTGTTTAAGTCCATGAAGTCTACACTAACACGCCAAGATCCGCTTTTCTTCTTCACAACCACGGTATTGGATAGCCACGTGGAATAAGTTACTTCACGGATTGCACCGGCTTCAATAGCCTGTCGATTTCGTCGACAACGGCCGAAGTATGCTCCGCAATTGACCGTCGACTTTTCTGAATGATTGGTTTAACTTTTGGGTTAACGTGTAAATGGTATTGGGCCATGCTCAGATCCACCCCTAGCATCTCATATGGTGTCCAGGCAAATACGTCAATGTTGCCGAGTAAGAAGAAAACTAACTCTTGTCATTTAGCTGCATCTAGGGAAGTGCCGATCATGAAGAACTTATCAGGTTCCCCTTTGATTCCGATCTGATCGAGGTCTTTGGTTGCCTTACCACTGGGGGTTTTTCCAATGTCCTTGAGGCTTTCTCGATCCGGAACTTCAATCTAGTTCACTTCTAGTTCCTTCGACTTCTTTACCGAAGCCGTAAGATATCATGCCTTTGCCAATTTTTGAGAATCTCGAATTTGCTCAATTCCATGCTACGTTGGAAAGTGGAGTAGCTGATGGTAGGTACTTGGTACGGCCTGCATTGCGTGCAACTAGGTTCTCCCTATGATGAGATTGTATGGTGATGGAAGTTTGACGACCAGAAACACCACGTCGATTGATTTGGTACCTGCACGTACTGATAATATGATCTTGCCCAAAATGTATTCGGGGTTAGTGTTGAAGCCAAACAAAGGATATTCGGCTAGTAGCAAGTCTGAATCGGTGAAGCCAAGTTTAATAAATGTCTTGTGATACATTATCTCTGAGGTGCTTCCCTGATCGATCAGAACGTATTCGACGACGAATTTGTTCACACATAACTCGATGACAAGGGCATCATCGTGGGAGAGAATTACTCTTTCAAGATCGGCGTCGTCGAAGCAAATTTTGCTGTCTCATGAGGCCGTTTGGCTAGTGTAAACGGCTTGGATGGGCAAGGTAGCAGTTGAATCGTATGTACCTAAGTTGGCGGCAATATACTATATATCATGTGAAGCACACCAAGTGGAGTTGAGTCCGGGCATAGAGCTACCGTGTTTGGTGGATTGTCTTGCACCAACTCCTCAAGATGGTGCTTCAGTACATAACAGCTGTCAGTCTCATGGCCATGGTCCTTGTGATATTCACACCGCCTATCCCTTCGTCTAATGTCAGGGGGTCCAATCATCTTGGACGGCCACTTAAAGAACGGTAGATGCTAGACTTTGGCTAGAATCTTGCTGATCGGCTCAACCAACTCCATATACTTCTTGTCCGAACATCTGGGACACCTACTATCCACTTGATATTGCTCGTTCGAACGGCGCGAGCATTGTTTACTCGACCGGCCCGAATCCCGCCGATTGTCTCGTTTTGCCCGGCCCCGCGGCTCAGGGTTTCCTGGTAGTACGGCACGGATTGGCTGTATCAGACTAGATGGTGCCGCCTCCATGACTTTCTATCCGCCTTTGACGCGAAGGGCATCATCCTCCACCTTGTAATACTCCTCAACTTTCTTCATTAACGCCCAGACTAATTTGGGAGGCCGTCTAGTCAACGAGCTTCTAAAAGGATTATCGGGGTGTAACCCCATTTTAAAAAAGGTGATTGCCATGGAATCGTTGCAGGCATCATCCACTAAGTTGAAACATTCCCAGTAGTGTGCCGAATATTCTCGAAGGGTCTCTTCTAGTTTGATTTGCATTGCCTAGAGAGAGTCGGCCTATTTTGGCTGGATCTCGTTGGTGATAAATCTTGCCCTAATGGATTTTTGGAGCTGATGAAAACTTTTCACTAAGGCCGGCTCCAATTTATAATACCACTTGACGGCCAATGATTTCAGGCTGCTCGGAAACATTCGGCACATGAGTGCTTCATCATCAGCATGTAATGTCATCGCTTGCTTATAATAACGAATGTGATCCGTAGGGTTTGTCTTGCTGTCATACAGGGTAAACATCGGTGCTTTAAACTTTATAGGCAGTGCAGCCCTTGCAATGCGTCGTATGAAAGGATCATGTTTATCTTTTTCATCCAAACCATCATCTTCTTTTCCTCGTCTGTGCCGTACATACGGGCTCTCCTCGGATGAGCTGGACATGTTAATTTGCCTCTTCTTCCTGGGTTTCTAACATGATGAGTCGGAGGCACTGCTACTATTATGTTTCCGATGCTAACACCGTTGATCATCCTCCTTCTTCTCTGGCTACCAACCCCCGCTACAGTGCGGTACGGTCTATTAGGACTTTGCCAACTCCACAGCCACCTCCTTATGTAGATGTTCGTAATCAATTGCCATAACTTCCAGACGCTGCTCATTTCGCTTTGCTTAGTTCATCATCTTCTGCATGGTTTCCTGTACCAAGGTTGAACGAAAAAATGGAGCTATCGAATTAACGCTCAAAGCTTTTCGTGCGGTGGTATTTTCTGGGCCAAAGGTGCTTCTTGGTGTGACGTCGTCCGCGACGTCGTCTACGACGAGCGAAAGATCATCTACTACTATGTTTGCCATGGATGAGCTTGAGTATTCCCACAGACGGCACCAATTGTGGTGATGTGGTTTCGAAATACTCTTTGACCCAAGCAAACTTTCTTGATCCTTGAGATGATACCAGAAATAGGAACGAACACTTCGGTCGGGGTGCCGAAATTAACACTCCGATGAGCAAGTTAATATTCTCTCAAGTTTTCTTTTATCACAAGTTATCACCTTCTTTTCACATACCTTTTCTTTGGTTGATGCTCCTCCTTTTTATATTGCTCTCCAGGGACCCACTTCCTTATTATGGACACTCAGCCCTTACAAATGGGCCTCCAGACGTTCCATAGGATCCGTGGCCTATTGGGCCCGCAAGCTAGGTTATACTCGGCCACGGCCCTATTCAAATGAATTCAGTCACAGGCCAACTCAGCTTTACCCGTCTTCTCGGCAAGCTTGTCTTGAGAGTAAAGCCTAGTTTGAGTCGACTTATATACGACTCATATTAAACTCGGCCCCCACAGTATGTATATCACAATTTGAAACAGATAAAAGTATAAAACTAAATAGATAGAAAAATATATATATATATATATATCTTTGTGAAATCAATTTGTATAGATAAAACATTAGAGATATATAATTTCCACACAAATAGATTAATTTTTTTTGTTTTGTTTTTGTGTTCAGAAGATAAGGAGGAGAGATGGAAGAAAGATTTGAATAGTGAGATCTGTTTTCTTTTTTTTTTTTTTTTTTTTAAGATTTAAGCTCAGATTTGTGCTAGGTCTATTGAATATATATGTGTTAGATCTAAAATATTTTTTTTCTTTATTATCTGTGGTTTATGGTTAATGGTGGTGGTTTTTTTTGTTGATAATGAAACATATTGCTACAGATAGGGGAGAGAGAAAAAAAGATTTGAATAGATAGAATTTTTTTTCTTGGCTTAGATTTGTGGTTGAACAGATAGTTCTCGTTTTTTTACTTCTATCACTCACGTTGATAGGTTTGTGCTTGTTTTATATATAATGTACATGTATGTATCTACATTTGCCGATTTCAGGTTATATATATATATATCATTGTACGTATTATATGTATAAATGTTTGTTTTTTTTATTTTCATTTGAGGTTCAGTACTAATAGTTTGTGTTGTAGATAAGTGAGATCTAGTTCAAATTTTGAATAGATATAGAACAAAAGCTATTCAAAATTTGAATAAATAATAATAATTTGTGAGTTTTTATGTAATATTTGAATGTTGGTAGTGGATAATTCCAATAGATAGAAAATTTAGTTTGTGAATTTCAAACAGACAAGAAAAATGGGCTTCCAAATTTGAGTAACAAATAAGAAATTATTATTTTAACACATAAGAAAAACTGAATAGATAGATAAAATTTAGGAAAAAATTGAATAGATAGATACAATTTGGGGACAAAAATTGAATAGATAGGGAAAAAAATTGAACAGATAGACAAAAAATTTGAATAAATAGATATAAATTTGAACAGATAGTCAATGAAAAGTCAAACAGATAAAAAAAAGTCAAGGAGTAAAATTGAAAACAAAATGTTCTTAAGGACGTCTCACCAAATTATTTCGCAAAGTGTGGATCTCTCACCAATAAAAAATATCCACTAAACCTAATGCTTTATACTCTCCTTAAATTGAATTTATTACTAATTTTTCTCTTTTTACTAAAGATTTTATTAATATGTACCTTTTATAGCACATATTAAAAAATTGTTAAGAAGATTGTACAACATGAAAATGAATTGTATAAAAAAGGAAATTTTTTTTAAGGTCCCTAATATTAAGACTTTATAGTATAAAAGACATGTAATCTTTTCATAATGGCTAAGGTCTCTTAATATTTTTCCAGAGAAATTTCGATTTAGAAAATTTACGTGCAGAGAATTTCTCTGGATTCAAACTAGAGAAAATTGAAATTTCTCTGACTTTGTTCACAAATTTCTCTGGCTTTGTTCATAGATAATTGAAATTTCTCTGGCTTTGTTAACAAATTTCTTTGTGTTTATTCACAATTTTAAACCAGAAAAAATTATTTAATCAAACTAGAGAAATTTTAACCAAACCAGAGACATTTCTCTTCTTTGATGCTCTCCAACTCCATGACAAATCTAAGCTCCGACTCAAATCTCTCCACTTCGAATTCGCCTTCCTCTCATTCTCTTTCATCTCCAACGACCCTTCTTCTAAATCCAAACCCTATTTGGAGTCAACGCTCTTCCCCACATTCGTCTCCTACCCGACTCCGCTATCAATTTCAAACACGATACCCATCAAATGGATACTGAAGATTTCTCTCGGTTAGCTGAATCGATGGCTGAGTTTGTTGAATCCAAGACGAAACTTATTGTTGGTCCAATTCATCAACCCCCAATTGTTTCCAAGATGCAAGTGATTGTGATTGTTGTGGCATTGTTGATTTCTTTGCCTTTTCTTGTGAAAAAGTTGATTGTCGGTGAGACCCTTTTCAATGATTCCAAGGTTTGGTTGGCTGGAGTTGTGTTTGTTTACTTTTTCAGTGTTTCTGGGGCTATGCATAATATAACTCGGAAGATGCCCATGTTTTTGGCCGATTAGAATGATTCTTCGAAGCTAGTTTTCTTTTATTAAGGGTTGGGAATGCAGCTTGGAGTAGGGGGTTTACGGTTAGGATGGAGAAATGTAAAGCTGAACTAAGATTGGGTGAGTGAGATATATAAGGGTGGGTGAGGGACCTTAGATATCACAAAATAATATTGTGAATCTCTTCCCTTACTAAAAATGGGAGAGGGACTTTAGACTAATTTTCTCTATAAAAAATATACAATATGTTACCCAAAAAGCAACTTAAGAGAGAGGGTGAATTAGGTTTCCACAAATTAAAATTAATAATACCCCAAGAAAATTAACTACTAGTACAACAAATTATTAACAAGCACAATGATAAACTTAGCAGTAAATGATCAAGCAAAATAACAATGAAGTATAACTAACATACAGAGTAAATCAAATGATTAACACATGAATATTAGATAGCTATAGCAGTAGTAGGAAAGTAAAGAGATTAAGGAAGATGAGACAAACAAATTTATAGTGGTTCGGCTTCAACCAAGCCTACATCCACTCCTTAACCTTCACTTGAGATTTTCCACTATCTTCTAGCTTCACAGGGGTGCTAACAACCTCTTTACAAATAGAGCAATCCTCCACGGATTTTACACAGCCTTCACAAGCGCAAACCCTTGCAAATTTTAGGTGATTCACAATCACTCTCAAGATTTCAAGAACACAGTGTTTGCAACACTTTTACAAGATGAAATGGTATTTTTGCTTTCAAAGAAAGCTTACAATAAATATCTCTCAAAGATAGATATATAAAATGAAGCTTTGATTTTTCTGTAAATCTCACACATGAAAGATAAGTTTAATGCTATAAGGCTCAATGTATAATTTCTGAGAATAGATGTGAGTGATTATAGATCAAAGAATATTTTCAGGTTTTTTTGTAATTTGTTTACATTAGAGGCTTTGGTATATATAATGAAATTTATAGCCGTTTATAGCTGTTGTATTCATTTGAATTTATAGCCGTTTATAGCTGTTGTAGTCATTTGAATTTATAGCCGTTGTACTTCCATTATTACCAATTTGAATATCTTCCACTTGAATCTTTTGAACATTTTGGCCTTTTGAACCTTTATAGCCGTTTATAGCCATTGTACTTCCATCATTACTAATTTGAATATCTTCCACTTGAACCTTTTGAACCTTTTGGCCTGCTGCTGTGCTGGGCTGCTTGAACCTTTGTTTTAGGCTGTTTGAACTCCTGATTTCATCAAATATTAAATACATTCTAACAACATTTACGATAAAGGTTTAGGTGAGCAATAAATCATCAAAAATAAATTTTGATTCTATTTTTCTCTTTCAGATAAATCATCAAAATAAATTTTGATTAAAATATAATTAAATAAATCATCAAAATAAATTTTGGATTCTATTTTTCTCTTTCAAATAAATTAAAACATAATTAAATAAATCATCAAAATAAATAAGTCTAACAATCTCCCTCTTTTTTATGATGGCACACAATGATGTTTTGATTTGATTTGGGAGTAAGAAAGGCTCCCCCTCAAGTCATGCTCCCTGAATTCATTTCTAAATACATAGGTTAGCACATGTGTAATAAATAAGCTTTAATTGGAGACATGATATGAGACTAAGATATCAAATTATAAATACATAATCATCATATTAGTTTTCAAATAATACCATAATTTGAAAATAATACCATAATACATAACATCATATAATTTCTCCCCCTGTAACATTATCAAAAGAAAATCATGAGTCAGAATCTGGAGTAGGAGGAGGAAAATGATAGTGATAAATGGCATCAAAAAATAAATAATCAATATATATATATGTTACATAGCTATACAATATATATACATATATGCATACACAAACAACTCTCTCGCGTCTCTCTCGTTTTTCGCAAAACGCGGTTGCCACGTGGCTTGGCTTTTGTTTCATTGGCCAACAAAAGCAACTCTCCTCGATTGTCACTCGTCTCGGCTATCTCTTTCTCCTTGTCGTCTTCTCTTCAGCCTTCTTCTTAATTACACTCGTCTGCTTTTTTCTGCTTCACCTCACTCTCTTCTATCTCTTCTTCATCACTCTCTTCGATCTTCTTCTTCCTCGAGAGACAGAATAGAGAGACTGAGCAGAACAGAAAGGCTGCCAAAAAAATGACCCTCATTTCGATTACATCTCTCTCTCCTAGTACATGGCCTCGTCCCGTCCTCTTACTCTCTTTCCCGACCTGAATGATCCGGTAAGTGCGGCTGGGCCGAGTGTCCCTACTCCTACTCTTCCTATCATTCCTCTTCCTAACCTTCCTATGATGTCGATTGAGCAAATCATGGCAGCTCAATCTAACATAGAAGCCAATCATTTCACACTGACGTCCTGTATGGAAACGGTGACTGCAGTCACAAAATTGGCTCACCGACTGCAGAACAGGACGAGTGAGCTCCATCAGGTCAACGCCCAACTCGCTCTGCTCTAGCGCATGTACAAGGATGCGTGAGCAAAAATAGGCGCACTGAAGACCAAAAATAAAGAGCTTAAACGAAAGACCACCTCCATGGCCCGATTTGGAACAACATCGTTCTTGGCCTTTGATAGTCAGCGGAGAGTCGTCGCTCTCTACGAAAGCACGGGGGCAGGGGCGTCAAGGGTCTCCCAAGGTGATAAAAAAAAGAAGAAAACGATGGAAGAGACGAGTAAGTAAGATCAGCGTATGGCCGGAAAAAAAATGATGGTTTTTTTTTATTTTTTATGTTTATTTTAATCGGCGTGTGGCCGTAAAAAAAAATGAATATTGTTTTTTTTTTTTTGGTTTTGTTATGTAAATATTTGTATTTTGATTTCTTGTCATGTTTATATTTAAGGACTAAAAAATGAAATTAAAAAGCAAAGAAAAAAATAAGAAAATTAAGCCCAAACAAAAAATAATAATGAGAAACCAAATTGTTAATGAGTATATGAAAAGCATTTGAGCATGATCTAATTCTCAATTTCTTAGCAAAAGTATACCAATCTGAAGACTATAATAGACATAACAGTGCATAGATCAAACAAGGTTGCCAAGCAAGAGCATAAATATGGAACTAAAATTCAAGTCACTCTTCCTTGAGGAAAACGATCTTCCTCTTACGTTATCAACAACTAATCAGCTCAAAGGCCATGTTTTAAGAATTAAGATACCAAAAGCATAGAGATATCAAAATAATCAGAGATACTAAAACAATCAAGTCTCTTTTTCTCCCCCGATGATATTTTCAACAAAATCAAGCACAAGGAGGGAGTATGGTACAACATATATGATGAAAGAATGTAAGTCTCATTATAGCACAAATAATCATCCATATCAAGGTAGCTCTATGATACCAAAAATGATAACACATAATGATCATACAATTGAAGCTCATACCATTTGACAATAATGGGCAAAAAAAATAGTGACATGTGAAGATGCAAGCCCATAAGTTTGATATCAAAAACAGAATAGAAACTAAGGGGATTTTAAAAAATAATCAAATTTAAATTATTTCTCTTGTTTCATCTGGCAAAATCAATAGGAGATATGATAAATGAAAGCTCATAACTGAAATGTTCTCGTCAATAATATCAAATAGGATGCCAAAATTATACCAACATGCAATCTATCAAGGATACTAATATGCAATCTAAAAGATTTAACAATCATAGCTCAAGTATTATGTAGAATACCAAATATTGCTCATAATAGGTTAAACTCAATATAATCTCATGGAGCTAATGTAATTCCAAAAAAAAATGAAACATGTTCAAGGTATAGCAATCCATATGCCAAGAAAAATCATGAATTTCAATATGTACCACACATTTAAGTATAGGCATGATTTTTAGGTAAGAGCATCATCAAAGAGTATACATTGCAAATCATATGAAGCATAATCAATCTTTTTCATATCAAAGTAATAACAGTATTAACTCAAGGGATATAAGATAGAATTTTTATCTCAAAAGCTTAAGAGAGTATATGAGGCATACCTTAGGTTCAAGAGATGGAAGCTTTTCAATCTTCAATTTTCTTTCATGAGGAGTTCATCTCAAAAGGGTTTAACAAGTATGTTAGCAAAATGATTTCTCCCCCTAAGTAAGTGCTACCCTTTTCTATTTTGTGTAAATATAGCATTCATAAAACAATCACTATTACTCAATAAAAATACAACACAAATCACTTCTTATCACAAACTAAAAAGGTGAAAAATAATTCAATGATCAAACAAGAGTTTGGAATGCTATTTTTCAGAATTTTCAAGTTGCAACGCATAACATAATATGCGTAAGAAAATAGTTTTATACTCTTTGTTTTATTAAGAAATGATGCAACAATCTCATTTAATCATATAACATTATCAAGAAGCATTTTCATCAATTCAATCCACATGCTCAAGTGTGATAAAACATTTTACTCAATATGGAACACAATATGAATGTTATAAACAATTAATTCAACAATTTATCAATCAAAAGCATTTCATGAGATGTATGCCAATATAATCCATATTCAAAAGATATTCAATAGGATAGATGCAATGTCTCTACAAACGTATGATATTTCTTTTCATTTAGACATTGTTGATGGATTATAATCAACGAATTTCATAACTCATTCAAATATTCCAATGTAAAGCATATAAGTATGAAATTTTCATATTGAGCATATCCTAATAGGCATTCATCAAAATAATATAATTCTCATTTTTGAGTTCAATGAAGGTTTGAAAGAAACTAGCAGAACATGACTTAGCAAACTTAATACAATTAGGTTACATGGAAGCAATGATTAGATACAACCTATTGTACATAAATCACACCTTAAAGAATATAGAACTTTAAGCTTAAAGGTGTATTAGGAGTTATATCTTCATTTACCTCTTTGGAATCTTCACTCATACATTACCTCTATTGTTCATCTTGGTATTTTCATTTCATCATTCTTCTTTTTCTTGTAGGGGCTGATTTTGCTATTTAGATTGAACACTCTTATTGTGCATTTCCTCTCGAAATCCTTGGTGTTCTTGGAGATTCCACCTACAAAATATATTGATTTCTTTCTTGGTACCCATACTTTCTTGGGTCCGTAGGGATTAGTCTCAAAAACATTTAATCTCATAAAAGGTTTAGGAGGATCAAAACCAATGCCTACTTTGTCAAAAACATATTTTTTATTTCCAAGAAGCTTGTTGAGGTTTTCTTTTCCTTTTACAAAATTTTCAAAAGTTTTGTTTAAATCCTCAACATTGTTTTTCAAAATGTTTTTCTCATTGGCAATAGACTTAAAGTCATTTTTCAAAGTAGCATTTTTCATTTTTAAAACATCCACATCATTTGAAAGAGAAGTAACTAATTATTTTAATTCAAAATTCTCAACACAAATATTTCTAAATATGTTATGTAATTCATTGAAAGCACTTTCAAGCTCTACATAATTAGAAATTACCTCATCTTGAGTGAATTCTTCTTCTCCAAGAGCCATGAGACACAGGTTGGCTACTCCATCATTTTCTCCCCAAATGGCTTCCTTTTTGCTGCCATCCATCATTGAAAGTTCATGAGCCATGAGTGAGCATATGAGTTCTTAAATGCCTAATTTTGTTAGGTCTTTTGCTTCTTGGATAGCCGTAACCTTAGCTTCCCATTCATTTGGCAAAGATCTAAGTATTTTTCTCACAAGCTCACCATTAGTATAAGATTTACCAAGAGATTTTAGAGCATTAATAATATTGGTAAATTTATAAAACATCTCAGAAATATATTCAAATGATTCCATAGTAAAAAGTTCATAATCATGAATAAGCATGTCAATACGAGACTCTTTTATTTGGCTAGTTCCTTCATAGGTGATTTCAAGTTTATCCCAAATCTCTTTAACAGTAATACACCCAGAAATTCTATTGTACTCATTTGCATTTAGTCCACACACAAGAATAAGCTTGGCTTTAGCATTAGCTTGAAGGAGTTTATAATCACGCTCATCAAATTCATCCTCAAGTTTAGGCACACTGATATGGTCTACTACCTTGGTAAGGATTTTAGGACCTTTAGTGATAATGAGCCACAAAGCATAATTGGTAGCTTGAAAATACAAAGTCATTTTTTCTTTCCAATGAATGTAATTCCTACCATCAAAGAGAGGTGACCTATTGCTAGTTTGTCCTACAGCAGAGTAAGTAGAATACATGGTTGCTATGGATCAAAAACTCAAGATTGTTAAATCTAAACAAGAGCTCTGGTTCTGATACCAATTGTTACCCAAAAAGGGGGGGTGAATTAGGTTTCTACAAATTAAAATTAATAATACCCCAAGAAAATTAACTACTAGTACAACAAATTATTAACAAGCACAATGATAAACTTAGCAGTAAATGATCAAGCAAAATAACAATAAAGTATAACTAACATATAGGGTAAATCAAATGATTAACACATGAATATTAGATAGCTATAGCAGTAGTAGGAAAGTAAAGAGATTAGGGAAGAGGAGACAAACAGATTTATAGTGGTTCGGCTTCAACCAAGCCTACATCCACTTCTCAACCTTCACTTGAGATTTTCCACTATCTTCTAGCTTCACAGGGGTGCTAGCAACCTTTTTACAAATGGAGCAATCCTCCACGGATTTTACATAGACTTCACAAGCCCAAACCCTTGCAAATCTTAGGTGATTCACAATCACTCTCAAGATTTCAAGAACACAGTGTTTGTAACACTTTTACAAGATGAAATGGTATTTTTGCTTTCAAAGAAAGCTTACAATAAATATCTCTCAAAGATAGATATATAAAATGAAGTTTTGATTTTTCTGTAAATCTCACACAGGAAAGATGAGCTTAATGCTATAAGGCTCAGTGTATAATTCTGAGAATAGATGTGAGTGATTATAGATCAAAGAATATTTTCAGATTTTTTTGTAATTTGTTTACATTAGAGGCTTTGGTATATATAATGAAAATTATAGCCGTTTATAGTATTTTATAGCCGTTGTAGTCATTTGAATTTATAGCCGTTTATAGCTATTGTACTTCTATCATTACCAATTTGAATATCTTCTACTTGAACCTTTTGGCCTTTTGAACCTTTATAGTCGTTTATAGCCATTGTGCTTCCATCATTACTAATTTGAATATCTTCCACTTGAACCTTTTGACTTGCTGCTGTACTGGGTTGTTTGAACCTTTGTTTTGGGCTGTTTAAACTCCTGATTTAATCAAATATTAAATACATTCTAACAACATTTAGGATAAAGGTTTAGATGAGAAATAATGGAACAAAATAAATTTTGATTCTATTTTTTCTTTCAAATAAATCATCAAAATAAATTTTGATTCTATTTTTCTCTTTCAGATAAATCATCAGAATAAATTTTGATTAAAATATAATTAAATAAATCATCAAAATAAATTTTGGATTCTATTTTTCTCTTTCAAATAAATTAAAACATAATTAAATAAATCATCAAAATAAATAAGTCTAACACAATCATTTTAAGTTACCTCCTTAATTCCAACGTGTCATCATTGTATTGTTGAAAAAATTAATTATTTCAATTTGGTCAACACCATAAGAGGTGTAGGTGTTGTATTTTAGGGTTTGGCTTCCCTCTAGTCCGTGATCAGATTAGAGGGTGTTATTGGGTCTATGGGGGCCCACTACGGGTCCCTTTTTCATAATCTGAACCGTTCAATATGTAGAGCCTGTTAAATATTATACATCTATAAAAAATCACGTTGATCGAATATTGATAGCTATATGGTCAAATCAGTTTTGTATATAAAAAAAATGGATGGTAAAAAAATAAACGGTTGACAGAAATCTGATCCGATGAAATAGCTATCGATATCCGATCAGCATGATTTTTTACAGGCATATAGTACTCGACAAGTTCTACACATTGAATGGTTCGAATTGTTGAAATGGGGCACGTAGTGGGTCTCCACAGGCCCAACAGCACCCTTCAATCTGATCACAGACTAGAGAGAGGCCAATCCCAGTATTTTAAAAGAGTAACTTGTCAGCACGATAAAACTTGCCTCTAATAAAAAATAAAGTAAATTATAAATAATTTTATGAGATTTATTTAAAATATAAATTGTCTCATATAATTTTAAAAATTATATTCTGTTTCTTGAAATTTTTAATTTCATAATAAATTGTCCATTTTATTAATAAATTATCAAGTCAATTAACAGTTTGTACTGATGTCAGAAATTCATTTTAATTAATAATTCAGATAATTTTATTATTGTATGAGAGAGTAATTAGGAATTTTATTTTTTTATTTAATTCTATTAAATAAAAAATTCTGATAATGAAGTATTTGTAATTTTTCAAACCACAACAGACAATTCATATTTTAAACAAATCTTAAAGAGTATATTTATAATTTATCTTAAAAAATAATGAAAGTATTAGTGAATAAGGATATCTTAAGTACTCCTATAACTTTCTTTTCTTTTCTGTACTTTTCTTTTTTTATAATAAAAAAAAGGGGACCAAAGTGTGACTTTCTTGAATGACAGGATTATGAACTCCAATAATTAATTTTTGGATAAATTATGCTTATTTTCCATGAGTTTTGAGAAAAACACAGCAAATCTAAGAATTTTGATATAATTATATTAAAACGATAACATAAAAAATTATACATATGATGTAAAGACATAAAAATAAATAAGGTAAACTTAAGATAATATTATTGTTTTCATCCTAATATGACTAACAAATTATCAATGAAAACAAGACAAAGTGCTACGTGAATTAAAACCTTAAAAAAATCTAATGTAATTATGTCAACTTTTATAATTTATTATATTTTTCCCAAATCTCAAGTAATGTTTGTATAATTTACACTTAATTTTTTGATATGTGATTGTATCAAAACAATTTGGGAGTGTGTCAAAATATAATATTTTATTTAAATGTCTATTAATTCCATATAAATATGTTTATCATTTAGTGCTTTACAAAGGATATAGAAGCTAATTCTTATAGGTGCTAATTTAATAATTAATATCTAACTTTCTCCTAAAAAAAAAAAAAAAACTATCAATGTATAGAAATAGCGCATGTTTCTACAAATATCAAGTGTAAGTAATTCTTACTTCTTAATACGCGTCAACAGATATAGTCTACTAATCTAGAAAAATAATTTAGAAAATGATTTTTTTTTTTTGGGGGGGGGGGATAATTAGGTGCCAGACCAACTTACGTGCATCTCAACTAATCCGGGGGACCAATCTCACTGCCCTACTTGTGGGAGCTCATTTAAAGTTAGAGCAAACGCCTTATATCGACTGATTCCAATGAGCTTATTGCAACTAGTAAGTATTGAATCTGACATCTAAAAAGAGTATATCCTCAAACTCCAAGTTGTACTCACTGTGACTCATGTATGAATTAACTCTCAACAATCCATTAATTAATTTTTCTAAGTATTTTTGTAAATAAATCTTCTGAAACCCTAACGTGTTCAAGCAAAAGGACTTACTCATATCTGACTTTAACAAAAAGGGCTTTGAATTCCACATGGTGGAGCCTTGAATTATGGCTTGAATGGTGGGGGTTAGAAACTTTTCCTTCTGCTTGAATACCCTATTTCAATGAACCTTTTTTTATCATCGAAGTTTGCCAAATACAGATGTAGAAATTAAAGCCTACTTTGAATATTTTGAGTTAGATATCATCCATATGCATTATCAACCAAAAAAAACTTGAGAAAATTGCATTTAAGTTGATTGTGAAAAAATAATCTCATTTTTATAGTGGTGCAAGTCTCTTACGTGTGTATGGTACAAGTTTTTTTTTGTGTGTCACATTTATACACAAAAAAAATCACCTATAATGCAATTATTTTAAGAATGTCTCACCTATTTATAATTTTTTTCAAAAATCTTTATGCACAACGGCCATCTCCATGTGATGCTTTAATTTCACACTTTTAGTACTTTCACACTTTATTTTAAAGAGGAGTAAACATCCCATTCCCCCAATTTCATCCCCTCAATTGCACCTCTAATGAGGTGACAAATAATTCTTAAGGATGGGCCAAGCCCAACAAGAAGGCTCACTAAACAAATATTTAGGACAAGCACCACCAGCTCTATAAAAAGAAGGTACCCATTTGAAGAGATGTATGGCTCATCTCCCCAATGCACACTCTTTAAATTCTTCATTTTTTACTCTCTTTGACATAAAAATTTTAACTTTATCATTGAAGTGTTCCTAGCTAGAAATCACTGGTTGGTTGAAATCAACTATATTTATATTTACAGATCAATGAGACAAAACTCAATTTTTAATTGGATTTCCATCAATTTATATGAGAAGATTTCAAGGTCTTACAGTACATATTTCTCATACAATACTTTGCCACCATCTTTGCTAAACAAAATGTTAATAGAATATTGAGATTAAAACATATAAAATGATTACGGAGCATAATGTAGCAATTTTTAATTGCAGGAATAAAGCGATAATGATGCATAATTAAGGGGGTAAGTTGTAATTTGACCAAACAAAAACCAGCCCACATTTCTATCCATTGTCTTGATTTGTACTTTTAAAGTAAAATTGTTTTTAGTATCAATATAACCACTTTAGTATTAGATTAATGATGGTGTGTGTGTTTGTGCAAGTCAAGGGATGAGACTTACTTCAACCTGCTACCAGCAGGGAAAAAGACACAACCCATTGTTTATAAATTAGTTTAGAGTTTGGTTGACTTCTTAACATAGTTTAATAATATTTTATTTAAATAAATAGTGTACTGTTTATAAGTGGCTACCAACTATGTATAGGGTTGAGTATGATACCGGTTGATTTGGATTGAGATAAAATTAACATCAATTCATTATTTATGGTTTTTGAAAAATTCGAATCAATTCAATTCGTTTAAATCATAGAATTAATCCAAACCAATTTATTTAAACACGGATTGGATCGATTTAGGACCACAGATTCACATAATTAAATAACAAAAAAAATATAAAACATTTTAATTTCATAAAAATATAAACATAGTATCATATTAATTTCACAATAGCAACATGTCTTTCCATAATAACAATATACTGTTTTAGAATTTAAACAACCATAAGAAAATTAGTTTCACAATAAGTAGTTGGACCATTACAAATTAAAATTAAAAACTAACAAACAAAAGTAATAAAAAAAAATACTATGAGGGTTTAGGTTTTATATGGAATAAGAGAATATACTATGTGAGAGAATGTATAATATAAATATAGGCGATTTGTATACGATTTGGATCGGTTCCAATTCGGAACCGTGACGTTCAATTCGGAACCGATGGGTGGACTACAAATTTTTAATTTTTCAATCCAAAACCAAATCATGAATTCAAAAAATCAATCCAAACCTACCGAATTGGACTGGACCGGATCGGATTACGAATTTTACAAATTCCTTACTCAGCCCTAACTATGTAGAGAGTTAGAATGGGACGAAATTGAAGTTTACGTCGTATTTGTAACCAAACACAATCTTAATAGCAATTATTTTTACTATTTACTAATGGTAACCTGTGCTATGCACGAGACTTTATAAATTAAAAAAAAAAATCATTATAAATATGTTAAAGTAATTTGATATTTTATCTTGTGGTATACATGAAATTTATAAGTTAATTTTTATATTTATAACTTTTTAAATTATTAGTTTAAATTTTTTTAAAAATATATATAAATCTATTTAGTACAATTTTGATAATATGTAATATAAAAAAGAAGAAGTTAAATCTAATTAAATGAGGTTACATTAGTTATGATATACCTCTTCTTGTTATGAAAATATACGAATTTAAAAGTTATAATTAAGACAAATATACAATTTTATTATTAAATGTGAAGTAAAGTGATATTTAACAATAATTGATATGATATTTCTGTTATTAATCTAATAATTTAAGTTATATTTTGTTTGGTTTTAATTTCACAACTAAAAATACAATATGAATATAATACGTACACGGGTTTCTAGTCTTTAAGAATAAGAAGGTTTTAGAATATTTTTAACCTTTCATCATTTCTTTTAATTTATTTTATCTAATTTGATTTTAAATTTGAATAAAAAAATTAATTTGATATGAATTATTTTAATTTTTTCATTAAATTTTTATCAATTTTTAAAAAAACTTTCATTCTTATCCCATTTTTTTTTTTCTTTTCATCAATTTTGATGAAAAAAACAATAATTTCCAACACTTTCATCTTTTTAAATTTTTATCAAATTATAATTTGATAAAAAAAAATATTTAGGGTTGAAGATTTTATTAATAAGAATTATAGTGAAATAACATCTTGAAATAGTGAAAGTTTGAGTATGTGGTTGGTTGAAATATATAATTTGATTAATTCTTTTATTATATTTGTATAAAAATTGACATTTATGACCACATCATTATAAGTCGGAGTATGAAAATTTTTTTGAGGTGTCAAATATTTTTCATTTGTAAATATCCGATCTATTAAAAAAAAGGAAAAAAATATGCAGCTTTTGGATATGTGTTTATTAATTTTGTTTTGTGGACATAAACTACTGATATTTCAATTTAAAAAATTAAAAAGTATAAAAAAAAATAGATTGAATTTTTTGGGAATAAAAAAAACCATCTAACTCCTCTATTTTGAGATGGACTATTTTAATCACATAAAAAAATAGAAATTATATTTGAAAATTTTCCGTATATATTATGTTATTATATACAAATATAGCGGTAATAAATTAATTATATATATATATATATATATATATATGAAAAGTTATACTAAGCTTTCATTTTCAATTAATTGAATTATGATTAACAAACTAACAAATAACAGTAATGGTATAATAGGATAACAGTAATGGTATAATAGGATATAAAGATGATAAAAATAAAAAATACAATGATATTTAAAAGTTTTAAATTTACTTAGTTATACAAAAATCTAATATTATAGTACAATCTAGAATTCTCAATAAATTTTCACATTTTCTATAAAATAAAATGACAATAAAAAATAAAAAAATTGATACCTATTTTTTTACTTTAATTTTACGACTTTCATTGAAAAAATCAAAATTCGATCAAAATCATTGGCACATAATGGGCATAGATACTTTGATTGCAACAATCATCACCAATAATTCTTCTCCACTATGTAAACCTATAAATAAACACATAAATATCACTAAAACCGAAACCAAAACCGAACCAACAACAGAGAAAGAGAATCACATAGGAAATAAAATAAAATTTAAAAACAAATAAATTTATGGAATGGTAGGATATTAACCCCCAACAACTTAAACCTCGTTTCGCCTAATCCGTCAGCTCCTCTAGCAATGCCTGCGAAGTCTAGGAGTTGGGATGACTAATCAGATTATTCTTTAAATAAGACTTGAAAATTGATTAATTTGTCACATTAAGTGATTTAAAATTTTAATAGATATACATCAAAAAATAGATAGTTATATTATTAAATCATAATTCAAATTTAGATATTGTCATATCTTTTTGAGATCTATATCTAAATTCTTATCTTCTTTATTGTTGTGTGGTTTCTATTTTCTTTTCTTTTTTTCAATTTATTTAAGATGGAGTTGGTGGTTTATATATATTTTAGAATTTAATTTATCTATGATTTCTATTTGTTTTTAATTATTATTATTTAGGTAAGTTATGATGTGAGTTAGATATGTAATAGATATGTGAATTTTATTGATTTAAAGTATGATGGTGTGAGATATATTATATTTGTTTAGAAAGACTTTAAAAAAATTTAAAATTTAAAATTGGATATTAAGAGGCAAAAGAAAAATTTTAACTAAATAAATAAAAATCATATTTATTAATTTTAACTGTTTGTATATCTGATTTTAAATTTTTTTTGTTGTGTTATAATATAATATATCAGATATAGATAAATATCTACAATTCTCATAAAAATATTATTTGATTTTTTGAGGGAGAGAAAAGGAAGGCAAGTTTTAATATTTTCTTTTGAAAATCTATGAGAGAAATTAGAATGGAGAGATTATGAAATATTTTTATTATCTTTCCATTTGAAATTCATAAATTAGGGGATAATTGTTATTTCCAAAATAATTAAATAGATATGAAAGAAGTTGAAAAGGAAAAATAATTATTATTTCCAAAATAATTAAATAGGTATGAGAGAAGTTAAAAGAGTATGTATGAGAAGTCAAAAAGGCTTGGGAGAAGTCAATAAATGCTGAATTTTTATTTATTTTTTAAATCAAAATATTAAGAAATTAAGATTGAGTCATTAGAACTCCCATAAGGCTTGTGAGTTAAAAATTCCATTCTCTTTATATAATACTAGCATATCACCCGTGCTATGTACGGATTGTGTTTATAATTATCTATATATGTGAATTGCGATTTTTAAATGTCTTCCTTTTTTTTTTTTAAATGTCTTTTTTTTTTCCTTTTTTATATTATATTAAAATTTAATATTTTGATAATAATCATATGTGTTAGACTTTTCAAGGAATTAAATGTATTTTTTTTTATTATATTATATTAAAATTTAATATTTTGATAATAATCATATGTGTTGGACTTTTCAAGAAATTTTTTTTATGCTTGTTCTTAATGCATTAAAGAGTTATTATCAGGGATAATAACCATATGTGTTGGGACTTTTCAAGGAATTCATGTGTTGGATTTCAAAGAATTTTTTTTATGCTTGTTCTTAATGCATTAAAGTGTTATTATGAGGGTAAGATTTGTAGATTGGGAGAAGTTAATAAATGGTAAGGTTTTTTTTTTTTTTAAAATCAAAAAATTAAGAAATTTAGATTGGGAGATTGGAACTCCTACAAGGCTTGGGGTTAAAACCCCCCTTTTACTTAATATATAGTATAAATATATATATATATATATATAAATTATTTACTAAAAAGGAAAAAAAATCCAATGCTGCAACACTACGGCCTTACAAAATGACTTATTCAAAGATCCAAAAAAAATAAAAAAACAGAAAAATAAAAAATTGACTTATTCAGGATTAGAAACCATTCATTACTTCTCCAAAAATTAGGTTTAGTTTCACGATTACATATTTTAGTTAAAAAGTTATTATATTATTTTTTAAATTTTTTTACACATTTTTTTTTATAAAAATTCAATAAATTATTAAAATAGTCTGTTCTTAAACGAGACCTTAGGCCACTTTTAAACCTTTTTGGCAAAACTTATTCTAGGATATTTGATCCATAATTTTGATTTGGGTTAATTACACTAATAGTCCCTATAGTTTGGGACTTGTGTCACTTTGGTCCCTGACTTTTCAATTGTGACACATTTGACCCTGAAGTTTGAATCTTGTTCCAAATAAGGACAATTGAAAATATTATTAGATTTTTTAAGGGTAAAATCGTCAATTTTATAAAATATAAACTAATTTGACAAAAATAAATATCAAAAAATATTTTTAATTTTTTTAAAATTATTTTTATCCACCAATGATAAAATTATTTAAAATTAATAAAAATTACATGATTAATTTTTTAAAATTAATTTTACATGATCATCATCCAAACACATAATAAAAATTAATTTGGTAAAAATAAATAAATAAATGTCTAAAAGATTTATTAATTTTACATAATTCTATTTTTAGTAGGTAGAAATAATTTTTAAAAATTCAAAAATATTTGCTTGACATTTATTTTTGTCAAATTAGTTTATAATTTATCAAATTGACAATTTTGCCCTTGAAAAATCTAATTATATATTCAATTGTCCTTATTTGAAACAAGATTCAAAATTCAGGGTCAAATGTGTCACAATTGAAAAGTCAGGGACCAAAGTGACACAAACCCCAAACTATAGGGACTATTTGTGTAATTTGCCCTTTTGATTTTAAATTTTCACTATTTATAGGTCCATGCTCTAAAATATTTTATCCATAAGGACAATTTATACAAAAAGAAAGAACCAAACTACCCATGTATATATATATTGGGTTTGTTTGGTTTGTATCTCAAGATAAAATTTTTTAGAAAATTTTTAAAATTTTGTTTGGTTCAAATATTTTGAAAAAAAAAATTCTAAAATCACTTTCTTTCTTATATACATCAATCAATCACTTTTTCTCTCTCTTCTCTCATTCTCAATCATTTTTTTTTTTTCACACACATTTTACTCAACTACAACAAAATATCAAATCATTCCTAACTCTCAAACTCTAAAATTATTTTCAAAATATACAACCAAACAAACTAAAAATATTTATAAACTATTTCCCCAAATTTTTTTAAAAAATTTATCTCAAAATACAAACCAAAAACACCCATTATTATCCGAATCAAACTGTAACCAAACCAAACCATTCTTCCCCAAACCCCTCTCTCTCATCTGCGTCCAAATTTGAGAAAACGCCGCCATGTCCTCCGCCGCTCCCTCTGCTACCGGGGCTCAACAAGGCCTCCATCAATTGCTTGCCGATTATCTCCTACGGATTGAGAGGCCTGAGCTCCGGCGACAGTTGGCGAGTGGGTGAGTGCTCTATATTCAAGGATAAAGAGCCCTGCACAACTCTGGCGTCGTGCCACGACAGAGTTTCCTCCAGCGTCGCCGAACCACCACCGTCGACCTCATCTACGTCTAGATCTGAGGAAACGCAGCCATGTTTTAACAACAAATTTTTAAAAATATTGCTAATAAATGTAATTTTAGTGATAAAATAATTTGGTGCAAAAAATATTTACTGTTTAGATTAAAATTTTAGTCTCAAAATAATAGTAATTCATCATTAAACGTTTAATTTTATCGTTAAAAATATAATAATGACATTTTTAATAATTAAAATATTTCATCTTTAAAAATAATTTTCTCTCTAAACTTTTAATTTATTGTAGTAATATCATACCATGGTCTAGGTTGAAGAAAACTCAAACCCTATGTCCAGCAACACTTTTATAAAACCAAGTTTAAAATTTTATTTATTTATTTGTTTTTAAGAATGTGATATTTATTTATTTTTTATACAGTGCAAAAAAGTTTTACCAACAGGGCCTATATTGTGTGCTCGTTTGACATATGAGTTTGGGTGAGGTTGGGATTATTTTAGTTATAAAAAGATAAAATATATTTTTTAACTCAATAAGACAAAATGTCACACTTAAATCATAATCATTTTATTTTTTTTCTCACAAAAGTCAAAATAATCAAAAAGTCCATTCCAAACGAAACTTTTTAACCTCAGGTTAAAATAATCAAAAAATTAAAAAACCAACTCATATCCCAAACGACCCTTGTATTAACCATTGCTAGTTGTGGAAGCTTTACCTTAAAGTTTTGGTTGACCATATGGAAAGGATTTTACTTACCAAAGAGGGGAAAAAAATGATTTTAATGAACCAAACATTCCTACCAAAGTTCAACATGCACAAAGAGTAAAATATTGTTAGAATATTTTAAAAATGAAATCAATGATTTATTAAATACAAATCTAATTTGATTAATTTATTCTTTATATCAGAAAAAGTGCATATAGAAAGAAATAAAACTCATCTTGTTATAGTAAATTACAATGGATTCAATATCCAATCCCTAAATAAAAAAGATAGAAATTCTTAATAGGCATAATAATGCATATTTTTTCATATTCGATGTGAAATCAATATTATGGCAAATTCAAATTCTAGAACTAGATAGCTAACAACATTCCATTCCTTTTGGACCTTACGAATAAAATAAAAAGTTTTGCTATTAGATCTTATGAAAATAAAATGCTATTTTTTTTATTTTTTTTATTTTAACATGGAAAATGCTCCTTTTGAATTTTCAAATCGGGAATGTTATTTGATTCTTACAAATCAATTCTTCCCTGTAATAATGGACAAGATTTGTAGCCGGTCAAAAATGAGACTTGACACCCATGTGGAGTCTGTCAAGGCGTCTTTGATGCCTAAATTATACAAATATATAAATAACATATTTAACATAACGGAACCGCTACAGAGCTCGAGGAATACGGCTCGAATACAGGCTCGACACCAAAACGACGTCGTTTTGGTGTCGAGTCTGTATTTTTTTTTTTTTTTTTTTTTCTCTGGTTTTTGTTTCAGTTTCAGAAGAAGAAGAAGAAGAAGAAGAAGGGAGAAGAAGAGAAGGGAGGAGGAGGAGGAGGAGGAGGAGGAGGGAGGGGAGGGGGCCATAAATCTGCTGGAGGGAGGCGGGGCGAGGCGGTGGCGGTGGCGGTGGTGCGACGATCGGCGAGGAGGCGACGAGCAGCGACGGGACGACGAGCAGCGGCGGCCGGGGTGACGCCCTCTCCTCCTCTGCGACGACCTCTTCCCCTCCCTTTCTCTCTTTCTCCTCCTCTTCCCCTCCCTTTCTCCCTTTCTCCCCCTCTTCTCCTCCCTTTCTCCCTTTCTCCCCTCTGTCTATTTTCGAGCCAGTATTCGAGCCCAAGAATTCGAGCACTGAAACATTTCCGTTAACATAATTTTTCTTCTTGTGCGCGAAAAAATTATGTTTACTTTTATAGTATTTGTGCAGGTAATATGGGATCACAACTTTGAATTTTTGGGACTGGTGTCTCGTTTGGAAATTAAATATTTTAATTAAAAAATCATTATAAATTATCAAATTATTATCTTTACATTTTTGTACATATTTTTATAAAAATTCAAAAAATTATTAAAATAATTCATTTTCAAACGAGATCTAAATCTGTTTCAATTTTTATTTTTATCCAAAAAAAAAATTTGTGAGCAAGATAGTTCGAGTTAAATGAGGTTCTTCTGACTTTAGCTAGTTCAGGTCATGCCAAGCCATCAAACCCTTTCACTACTTGTTTTTTCGTCTTCTTTCTTTTCTAACAATATTGATGATGTGGTCAAAAAAGAATTTAGATAATTTTCATTTCATGAATGAAATATCTCCATCTAATGATTCATATCAACAAATTTTTAGTTTAAATTAAAAATAATTAAGAGAAGTTTTAAAACTTATAAGAACATGCATAAATTGTTGATTTCAAATTTTGATAATGTGTGACAATATTATAAAATAAAATAAAAATCTCCATTAAATTGGTAGTAATAATACCAGCTAATACCAATGATTTGTACAAATTTGAAGAAGATCCTCTAAAATGGTAGTAATAATACCAACTATCTAATGGTAGTAATAATACCAACTAATACCAACTATCTAATGATTTGTACACATTTTAGTTTAGCCACCCATTCCACCAAAGAAAATGTTATAGACTCTAAATTTTTTACAAAATAAATGACTAAATATCTCACACTTTTGTGGACCCCGCACCCATGTAAGATATTTAATCATTTATTAAGTAAAAAATTTAATATCTCTCACATTACCCCTCCTCCAAATATATACTCACGTTATTAATTCCTGGCCAAGATAAATTTCACAAATTATTTGGTACCATCATCACCTACTTTTTATTATTATTTATAATATACAATTAATAATTACATATTAAATTATAATTTTATATAAACTTTATAATGTATGCAACAGATCCCAAAATAAAAATAAAAATGAATAGTTGAATTCTTAACCACGCACTAGCATTCGGATTAATCACATTTATGTGACTTTGCTCTATCGTCATTCATAAAATGTTAAATCCTTTAAATTATCAATTTTTTTTGGTACATTCACTTTATTTTTATTTTTTTGGAAATTTCACAATAAAATTTGAATTATTGACTTTCTAATAAAGAGTGAAAGAAAATCAACATATAATAGGAGATATGAGGCTTTATGATTGGCACTTCTATTAAAAGCATTGAATAGTTTTTTTCATAAATAATGTTATAAAAGTTAACAAAATTTATACATTTTTTTATTTATAAATGTGACATATAATAATAAAATCTTTAATATTTAAAACATGGCTTATTATGATAATATAAAATAAAAAAATTCAAAACAATTTTTGAAAAAGATTTATATAAAATTGAAACACCTTGTTTGGGTTTCAGTTTTCAAGTATATTTTTCTGAGAATAGGAAGTAAATTTGGTGAAGAAAAATCTTAAAAATAAAAAACTCATAATTTTCATATAAATTTATCTTTTGGAAAAAAATTTAAATTTAAATTTTTTAAAATATTTGTTTAGTGCTTATTTTTGTCAAATTAATTTCTAATTAAAAAAAAAAGAAAACTATTTCTGAAAATCAAATTGAACATAACCTTCATTTTTATACACTTAAAAATTAATTAATTTGTATATATATTTTTTTTATAAAATCACTAAAATCAAAAAATAAAAATAATTTGGCACATTTTTGTAATTTTTTTTAGATTTGATCATGAATATTTATTTTTTAGATTGTCAAATTAAGTACATAAAAAATGATAAATTACAAACACACCCCCTAAGATTTACTTAAATTACAAATGACCCAATGTGATTCTAGAAATTACATTATGCCCCCTAAGGTTTTTAATTTTATAACAAATAGGTCCTTTTATTAATATATCATCAAGTTAATTAACAGTTTTTAATAATGTTAAAATTTTATTTCAATTAATAATTCAGATAATTTTATTATTGTATAGGTGAACAATTAGAAATTTCATTTTTTCAATTAATTCTGTTAAATAAAAAATTTTGACAGTGAAATATTTGTAATTTTTCAAACTACAGAGAACAATTCGTATTTTAAGTAAACTTTAGGGGGTGTATTTGTAATTTATCCTTAAAAAAAAAACCCAGAGTTTAAGCCTCGAAATAAAATAAATCTTGAGTTTTCAATTTTATTAATTTAAACCTCGATATTTTAATTTAAATCATCTATCTATTTTTGTTAAGTAAAACTAACGAAAAAAGTATTTTCTAGCTATTAAACTAAATGAAAACGAATATTTTAGATATTTTCTGAATAATTACATTGAGTATAATAATTAAAATATATATTTTTCAACAGTTTTACTTAATAAAAATATATAAATAATTTAAATTAAAAATAAATTAAAAAATTAGAGCTTAAATTAACAAAATTAAAAATTCATAATTTATTTTGTTATAATATTCAAACTCTAAGATTTTTTTTTTATAAAATTTTTCTAAAAAAATTAACTAAAATATTAAAAAATTCACTAAAAAGAAAAAAAAAAAATAATAGTAAAGCAAACATGCTGCCCGTGAGAAACCAAAAACCAAACGAAGCGCAAATCAGCCCAAGCTGTCATCATCAAGTCGTTTGTTTCCCGAAAAATGCTTGGGAGCACTAATTAGTGCTCCCACTAATTAGGTGGCAGTGGGTCCCGCCAGTAATGATGTGATGTTTTGGTCTTGGAGTTGTATTTTTTTTTTTTTTTTTTTACTTTTTTAATGCATTAGTGCTATTAGTGGTGGTGTTTTTAGTGGGATGAATCATTGTTGTTTGTTTCCCTCCCTCACCCCCGCCAATCACGCCTCTCTGTCTCTCTCTCTCTCTCTCTCTCTTAACCCCACTCTGTTTTTTATTTTTTTATTTTTGAATAGAACTCTTGTTTTTTATTTTAATCCAGTGTTTCAGTCATATCTCTTCCCTCTCTCTTTATGTCCAAAACAAACAAACCAACCAAACACACCACTCCCAACAAAAAAAACATGTCTCTCCTCTTCCTCCTCCCCCTCTCTCTCCTCCTCCTCTTCCCCTCTTCTCTCTCCTCCCCCTCCTCCTACCCCTTCAGTAAGCCTCTCCACACACTCTCTCTCTCTACACACACACACATTATCTCTATCTCTATTCCATATCTCTCTTTAACTAACTTTTTAACTGTCACTAACTGTTTTTTTTTTTTTTCTTTTTTTGTAGACACTGCTTATTACATAGACTGCGGCTCTCCGACGAACTCGACCGACAAATTCAACACAACATGGCTCTACGACCGGTTCTACACGGCCGGTTCGACCGGCCTCGTCTCGGAACCCCTCCTCTTCCAAAACCCCCAGGAAAAGACCCTCCGGTTCTTCCCCATCGCCTCCGGCAAGAAAAACTGCTACGTCATCCCGGTCCAGACCGGCCGGTTCTACCTCCGCACCTTCACCGTCTACGACAACTACGACGGCAAGGCCCGAGCTCCGAGCTTCGACATGTCCGTCGAAGGAACCCTAGTTTTCAGCTGGCGATCGCCCTGGCCGGAGGACATTTCTCGCTCCGGTGCTTACTCCGATCTCTTCGCCTTCATTTCCGACGGCGAAGCCGATGTCTGTTTTTACAGCATTGCCACTGACTCGCCGGTGATCGGTTCGCTCGAGTTCGTCCAGATCGATCCGGACTCGTACGATTCGGCCTCGATCGGAAACGACTCGGTTTTAGTGAACTACGGTCGGTTGAGTTTCGGCTCGGGCCAGTGGGGGCCAGGGTTCAACAACGACATCGATTTGTTCGGCCGATCCTGGCAGTCCGATGCCGGATTTCGGTCTCGGAACTCGGTTGGAGTCAAGCGCGTGTCAGTGGTGAAGAATGTCAACAATACGGATCAGAGTCCGAACTATTTTCCGATGAAATTGTACCAATCGGCGGTGACGGTGATTGGAAATGGTGAATTGGAGTACGAATTGCCGGTGGATGCGAAGATGGATTACTTGGTGTGGTTTCATTTTGCGGAGATTGATTCGGGTGTGACGAAATCGGGGCAGAGAGTGTTTGATGTGTTGGTAAATGATAAGAATGTGAGTAGAGTTGATATCTTCAGTGAAGTTGGGAGTTTTTCTGCTTATAGCTTGCATTATACAGTGAAGAATTTGAGTAGTACTAGTTTGATTGTCAAGCTTTCCCCTGTTGTTGGTGCACCGATAATTTCTGGGCTCGAGAATTATGCAATTGTTCCGGCTGATCTCTCCACTGTTCCTGACCAAGGTATAATATGAGTTTTAGTTTTTTCAACTTACAATTTTGCTCTGGGGTTTTGAATTGATTTCATCTATTTAGTCCATCAAGTCTTTAATTTTTATTTATGTGGTTCGATTGGAAATGATTATACAATTCAATAACTGTTGAATCCTAAATTTAATGAAAAATGTTATTTTAGAATTTGAGCAATTTAAATAATACAATAGAACACTTGTTTTTCTTATTATGTTAAACAAACCGCACACAACCAATTTAATGGGTGTTTGTTTGTATGATGTAAGTTGTTTATATTATAAAATTATCTTTTTTGCCCATCAAATTAGGATTTAAGGATTATTGATTTGTACAATTGCCCACATGGACAGAAATCAGAAACTTTAGGACTAAATAGAGGAAGTTAATAATAGTTTAAGAGATAAATGTGAAATTAACCCAAATAATAATTACATATGTTTTTGCAATTGTGTTTTTGACTTGTTTGGTTGTTGAGAAAATGTAGGAAACTAGCTGTTGGGCATTTCTTGTTGGGTGAATACAAATATCGTTTCCCTCTGTTTAAAGCACAATGAAAGTTTAAAGTCTTAAGTTATTTAATACCTAATGTCAGAAAAATTAAAAATAAATATGTGCCTAATAAAATTATTCTGATTTGCCAAAGATGAAAATTTTAGGTTGCATTTGGAATTATAAATTTCAAACTAATGGATTTGTCATTAATCATTTAAATATTTGTAAGTCCAATTTAATGTTAAAAAACTAGATTATTAATTTCAATAATGATTTCTCCCAAAAGGTCTCTCACCTACCTCTATTTAATCATCCCATTTAAGTATTTCTATATGACATTAGCTAAGCCTAAACAACTTTGTTGTCTTTTCTTTCATCTCAATTATCTTTAGGCTTAATAAGGAACATGAAAGATAACACGAATCTTAGCATAGACTGTGTTTGTTCCAATTGTGGTGTGTGGTAATTGGGCCTGTTTTTTGCAGTGGTTGCTATGAGAGCTTTGAAAGACTCACTTCGTGTACCAGATAGAATGGGTTGGAATGGTGACCCTTGTGCTCCTACTAACTGGGATGCTTGGGAAGGGGTTACTTGCTATCCCAGTAAGGACAAACTATCCCTTGTGATCTCTCAAATGTAAGCACTGCCTTCTCCTTTATTATGTATTTGCATTCATTAGGTTGCTGCTGAGAGTTTGAAATATTATACCATCAGTTTTTACTGAAAAGCCAACTTGTTTAGGTAGATACTATAACAGCATTTGGGACCTGATAGTCACATTACTAAGCTATTTTCTTTGGAGAAGCCTGCGTAACTAGATCAAGAAATGGCATATAAATTTTGAACAGACGAAACAACGACATCAACCAGTGTTGGTCCCTGATGGTGTCACGTACTGCATGGCCTGAATCGAAATATACTTCTTGTAAAATTGAATGAAAAGAGTTGTGGAGCGACAACGGTGTGGTGCTGCTGCTGGTTAATATTTCTTCAATACTCAAGTCACAAAATGTATATATTCAATATATGAAATTCATAAAGAGTCAAAACGTTTTGTCAATGGGTGCCTCTTCTTTTATAGGGATGACAATTGCAGTTAGTTAGGGGTATAAATCTCTTGTTTTTAATGATTATGCTGATCCCGTGGCTCAAATTAACGAAGAGGGATCTTAGGCATGATTTAAGGGAGAGTGGTTATTTTTACTTCAAGTGTTCAAGTTAGTTGTTTGGCCTCAACGGCCAAGCGCTCTTTTGAGTAGAGACTCTCTTACTCTTCTTCTGGACTAAGCGGTGATGGTCAAGTCAAGTTGCATTTGGCCAGTTTGATGCCCATTGTAGTTAGTTGTGTCCCATGTGCCAACACCCCTGCACCCAAGAGGTTTGGTTGTACCATCCTGAGGCATGAATCTTGCCTTAACAACATTACCTCAACACCATACTTGATACTCACAACTGTCGCTGGGTGCCATACGCCTCTCACTTAAGCACCATGCACATCACTGTCGTAAGGCCTTGGGATCCCATTGGGGTCGGTGCCTCGGTCATGGGATGCTTGATGTAGACTTGTGGATTGATGCTACTACTAAGGGATCGTCAAAGTTGCCCGGCTCACTCTCTTGGGGTGATCCCACTTTGAGCAATCTTACATATGAGAGAGGACTTTGCTTAAATACCAAGATTGACGAAGTCATTTGGTACCTTGGAAAGTGTTTCACAACTAACCAATATGGAACCTTGTAAGGTGTATCACTCCTACTCAATATAATCTATGAGAGTGAATGGGCCCCCATGACCCAACCTCCTATAAAAGGAGGTCTTCCCCTCTATATGAAGCAATTTCACATAGAGCTCCTCCACTCCATGCATTAGAGGCTATCTTTCTCATTGCTACTCTTTCTCTCTACTCTAAGTCTGCTTTAGCTCTCTCCCTTGTTACCTCTGATGGTCTCATGTCATCTTAGTTCAATGATTCCCAACATGGCCCATGGTTTTCCCACAATTTTTGACTTCTTGGGCAATTCTGACAAGTGTCCTTGTGGGCTTGTATCTTTGAGTTGAACCACTTGTTTAATCCTACTGCCAAAATGGGTTGACACTTTTCTTTTGATGTGACCCATATTTTGAAATGGGTTGTGCCCTATAATTTTGGTGAGACCCACATCACTTTGGAGACTTTGACCATCTTGAATTTGATTAATCAAGAAAATTTACTTGTCCTGAACAATTGGATGGTGATTAAGCCATGTGAATTTTTTAATATTTTCACCTTACTTTCTCCCTCCATACCACTTAGAGATCTAGTAATCCAAAGGAATTGAGAAATTCAGCTTGGTTGATGGTGGGGTTGTTGCGAACAATCCTTTAATGCTTTCAATAGAAGAGGCATCAAGAAGATGAATAAAAGTCAACATCTTCTCAAGCCCAAACAATATTGGATTTTAACAGTTTTTTTGTTTTCTTCTTGGCTATCATTAAAGAAGGATAAAAAATTTGAAGTCAAAGATGCAAAACATGGGGATTGGTCCTTTTCTAGACTGCAATGGAAGCTATGTTTGACGTATACAACTGTTTTTTTTAAAGGCTCTTATTTCCTGGCAACTATCTCCAAATCTAGTATGAAAACTTAAAATATGATGAGGCCGTGATGGATAACTCAAACAAAGAAAACCTTGACAAGCTTGAGAAGATTGAGAATACGCTCTTGGGCCTGTACATTTCTCAAGTTCACTTGGAAATTTGTTTGTATGAACAACATAAAGAGAAGGGAAAAAATTCTAAAGCACTAATTGTGTTTTTCAAAAGGTTATGAGATGAAAGGAAACTCCACCAAGCTCATCCCTCCCCGTAGTTGATAGTTTGATACCATTCTTAGTTGATAAGAATGTAAAACTTGTATGCTCAGTGCTTTACAATTGTGATACCTATGCTTGGGTATAAAAAGAAACTAACAGTTACTCTATACTTGATTTGTTGGTGATGGGCATCAAAGTGACCAGATTCAACACGGCTCGAGTATAAGCGCTCGGCTTGGATGAAGTGTGAGCCGTGTCACTGCTTAGAAGAATGCTTGGTCATTGTGGCTGAACAACTAACTGAACACTAAAGCGAGGGAAGGGTAACTCCTCTCCCTAAAATCATGCATATGATCCCTCACCCCTTAATTTGAGCCATGAGATTGGCTAATCAAAATCCAGCAATTGTTACCCCTAACTAACTACATTCATCGACATCCATTGACAAAAGGTAGTTGACTCTTTGTGCATTCCTATTATTGAATATATTTATATAATACAGTTCAAAATCATTTCACTGACTTGAGCATTATAGAAGCCTTGGCCAGTGCCACACCAGTGTCTCTCCACAGCTCTTTTCATTCAATTTTGCTAGAAGGTGGATTTTGATTTAGGCTGCGCAATATGTGATGCCATCAATACCTGTTAAATTTTAATACATTACTTTGTTATAATGTGAATTTTGGCATAGACCATTTTGAATTTTATTATTAGCCAAGAAACTTTAGACAATAACTAACATGAATGTATGAAACGTGTATAAATTGGAATATTCAAGAATAGTCATGAAGGATTCATTTGTCTTTTTTGCTTCCCTCTTTTTCTTGAAGATAAGTTTGGAACAAAGATGATTATGAACATAAGAAAATATATAAATGATTTATGTAGCTATATACCTCCCAAGACATCAAGTATATTCTTGAACTATGAAGCATGGGTACTTTGAAAAACATGATGTAGTTTGGGTATTAGTACTTTGCATGGTACTTTTGTATATGTACTTGATACATAAAACACGTATCCAAAATTTTGTTTCTTAATTTTTTCCGTACCTCAGAGGTACTTAGTATATACTCAAGCCATACTTTAGCCAGAATAGTATTTTCTTACAAAGGTGAAGTTAGTTTCATTTGACTTTTTTCAAAGCTTAATATGATTTTGAAATTAAGCTTTTTTTTGTAGGTTTTTTAATGTAATGACATTTAACTTTGGTTTATACATTGGTCTTGGCACTAAAATGTGAGTTGTATGTTGGATCCTTAACCAAATAAACCATTTATCTAATTTTTGCATTACTCCAAAACCATACTCGTACCCTTGATTCTAATGATTGATGTACCTGTACTGTACAAGTGCCCCGTACACCTGCTTCATAGTTCTTGAATTGCATGCACAAGCCTATACAGTAATGGCATCATTTATCTGCCCATTAATTTCATTTTAGTAGTGTTCATGTTAATTTAAAAATAAAAAAAGCATTAGTTGCTCTTTTCATAAATTTGTATGGTAATTTTTGGCCTTCATAAAGCAAATATGGTCTTTGCATATCATATTTACCAAATGATAAACTTAAAGTCTGTTTTTGGAACATTTCAAAACATTGGGACACAACGATTCACTAACAGATTTCACTGAAGGATTTGAACAAATTATTTCCAGCATTTTAATTTTTTTTTTTTTCCTTTTCCCTTTGATTTATTTTTTATGAGCTTTAATGGGAGACCAGACCCATTGTTTATCTGATTTATTTATTTATTTTTCCACAGAGATCTTGGGAGTCGAGGCTTGAAAGGGTATATTAGTGACCAGATTGGTCTTTTATCAAACTTGGTAAGCTTGTAAGTACCATCTATCAACTTGTCATGCTTTTAATAATATTTAAAAATAAACTTGGTCAGATAGTTAACACACAGCTTCTACTTATCAAGAGATAAATCCATTTACGTTGTGATTGTTTGTCAATATATATGGAGAGATAAGTAAAATGAGAGTTTGTTGTGAAAGGTGCCTATATTTGGTGGCTGCCTATTTTATGGTGACTTGGTGCTTTAAGGTGTTGGGTGGTTAAATGGCACTCACTTTTTTGGTTGTATGACATGATTTCCTAATCAAGGATCGAAATTTCATTTTTATATGTTGTTTTGGTTAGCTTGGAAACAGAAACGTTTTGGAAAAATTTTCAGAATTGTATTGGAACACAAAGGGAATGAGAAAGAAAAATTGAAAATGTTGGAATATAAATGTTAATACACTCTCAATAATTAAATAATTGAACATGTTAATGTCTATAAGTAGTGAAGGTCATAAAAATAAAAAGTTTAGGGCATGTTTGGTTAGTAGGATTATAGCATAGGATTGAGATTGTTAGTCCATGGACTCACAATCCCATGTTTGATTGCAAATTTTATTAACCGGATTACATGTATGGCGGACATTCAATCCGACAACGTTGACGGATTTTTAATATTGAGAGGGGTTGGGGGGATCATAATTTTAAGTATGAAAGAATAAAAAAACATAATAAATGGTTACCTCATTAATTTAATTGGATAACTAATCTTACACTAATTCATGGGATTATTAATCATTTCACTATTAATCCTGTTAATCAAACAAGGCCTTAAAGCCTTAGTCAGGGAAGAGGTTTGCCATTTTAAGAAAAAAAAATAAAAAAATGCAAAATTATAGGAATGAAAAAAATGACTTAAACATGTTTGTTTTATCTTCTCCTCTATATCTCCTCTTCTCCTATCTAGTTTCTTAGATTTTTTATTAAATTTAATACTTGTATTTATTTTTGAATTTTTCTTTTGATAAAAAGTGGCAAATAGAAATGAGCATTATTAAATATTTTTAATTAGTGTCCAAACAGCTTATTGTTTCCTTATGTTTTGTAGAGTTTTGGTGTGTTTCAGTATATTTTGGTGCAAAATATTGGAATTCCAATATTCCAATAATGTTTTGTTTCAGTTTTTTAGGAAACGTTGTTTCTTTGGAAAAGAAATGAAATTTTGTTCCCAATTGGGTGACAACTCCTTGTGTGCATTGGCTTGGTGATGTTTTCAGCCGAATGTGATGACTAATAGACTTTGTTGGTTATAGAAGTAAACTAAGAACAGCCTTATTCCATCTGTTTGGAGAATTCTAAACTTAACCATTTCTTCCATTTTGCTTTATCTAGGGCCACTTAAATTGTGATGTCTAAGCCTACCATGGCAGTCTGTCTTCATGAAACTTCACAAGTGACCTGATTACTTTTGGCTTTCTATTGTTCTTCCAGTGCCTTCAACTGAAAGTACATCCCATCCTAAGATGCTGTCATTGGTTCTAGTTGTACATAACTAAACCATCTCATTTGGTTTGCTTTCATTTATCCTCAATCAATGCTACCTCCGTCTTTTATCCTTACCGATCCCATGTTCTGATTTTAACTACTGTCATTTTGGTAACATTTTTCTCTATGGTGCGACATTTTGTTCAGAAATCATGGCCTGCCTACCCCTTCCATGCTCACCCTATTTATGTGGACAAGTATATCTTTGATTTCCACCCTTGGTTATTACATGATTATCAATGTTCAATGTTCCCTTGTTTGCTTGAAGTTTTATTGAACAGCAATAGTCTTTCTTGTTCCAAATCTTCTAATTCTAAATTCTCTTATTCTTGACCATCAACTAGTGTGTTACGTGAGTGAAATTAATATAAAGTATTTGTCTAGCCTCTTAGTATTAAACATTCAGTTTCCATGTGCTTATCTACATGAGAATAGTTTGGTGTGATAAAAGGCTTTAAATTATGAACGACTGATTATTGTAAAAGCCTAACCTGTTGGAGGACACTATTAAATTGTCAATTCATTTCATAGAAATGCCCCCTACATGTGAAGTTAGGTATGACAGAGACCACCTTAGCCTTATAATGCAAAGTTGGGTTTGTGTCCGTATAATGCAATTGTTAAGTTAACATCTAGTCTTATCCTCCAGCCTCAATTAAATGGAGCAACATTGAGGAATGTCCTTTGTCCCCATACATGTATCGGATTCCCTTTATGAGGGGCCGTACATTTTGATGATCATATTATAATGGCGGTGCTGAAATTTGAGCATAGGATCTTCAAAATCTAATACTATGTTAACAGTCTAAGCTTTAGTTGATTTCATCAACATGGGCTATATGTTATCAACAATTGCAGACGATTTACTCTACTCTTCGCTTCTGTGATTGGTTACAAGTAGATGTAGGTTTTGGTATGCATGAGGTTCGGGGGATGTCATAAGAAACAGTGTATAATCTAAGAGGCATTTAAAGAAATTTTATTTTATTTATTTTTTTTTTTGGTTTCAATAAAATTATATGTGAACGACTGTTATATTAGGAATTTCAACAATGTCTTGTTAGTTGTAATGTATTGAGTCTAGTCGACTTGGAATTGGTGATTACAGTAAATACATGAAAATTAATACCTACTTTTCTTGGCTTGGCTATGACACAAATGAAAGTAGGAGAAAAAAGGGAAAAAAAAGAAGAGAAACTATACAGGGTGTTTCATCTTTTCATGCTTTCTTGGCCTGAGTGGTATGGAGAAGGATATGCTTCATGTGAATTCTCGTTACTTACTATTAGAAAGAAAGTAATACTAATAAAACCTTGTCTACAACTAGTTATCCCACAAATAAACAATTTGTTTGAGTCATTAATGATAAAATTTTGAAGACTCTAAAGATGTGAAAATATGAAATGATCTTCAAGTTGAGTGAAAACAACTCAGATTGGAATATTCACTCAACTGAAAACTCTGTTTGGTTTTGCATACTTGTCAAATAATTGGTTGATGTATAATAAGAGTTACCGATTGTTTCTTACATTTCTTTTTAGAATTCCATAAACCTTTTTATTTGATTACTTCCGTGTAATATTGTTCTTAGTGATTTCTATTTTCTTTATATCTAGCCTTATAAAAAAAAATTCTTCGACTTGCATCTATGGTTCTTCCTTTGCTGTGTCAAACTTTATTCAAATGCATGCTACTTTGCTTCCCTGGATGTTAATTTTGTGCACTTTTCATTTGGAAACATATTTTTTTCAACTGCAGGAACTTAAGTACAAACTTTTTGGGAGGTACTCTACCCTCGGGCCTGGGTCAAAAGTCTCTTATAAAGCTGTAAGGTTACAAACTCTTAGTGCTTTAGGATTGCTATGTCCCCTTACTTTAGTGTACTCTTATAACTTACATTGCATTACTTCTTTAGAAGAACGTCAATGAGTTGAGCATCAATGTCCCTCACCTGAACATCTCTTTTGAAATTTCCACTGCCAAGTGGATGCATTTCAACTATAATCTTTCATTCATCAATTGATGAATATCTGATTTTTCTCATACTCACTTAGATTAAAACTCTCATGTATTTTATTGGTCTTTTTCATTTTATTTGTTAATATGTTTCAATGTCCAGCCCTTCCACCAGCAAGGTGTTTTCCTAATACTATAACAAGTAGTGGCACACCTGTTAGATCCTTGTCTTTACATTTCTGTCATCTTTACTTATTGTTTTCACATCATTTGGTATAGGGATTTGTCGAACAATCGGTTTACCGGGTCCATACCAGATAGTCTTGCTTCTTCAAATTTGCAGCTTGTGTAAGTTCAATGCCTGTGCTCTTGTGTAGTAATATTTTTTAAAGTATATTCAAAGACACCATTACTTATTTTTTTCTAGTAGTTTTTTTATGGATTACCAATTTAACATAACACTTTTTCTATGAACTTTTGAACTACCTAATTTCTGAAAAGATGAAGCAAGAAGCAGAAAATGAGTAAATGACTTGTCCAACTGAACTTGAACTCAAGTGATACCTGTTACTTATATATTGTGCTAATCATATAACTTGACTTGAGCGTTAAAATGTCATGTGATAGCCCTTTTTGATCCGCAACAGTAATACACATCTACCCACATTTCAGGCTATTGAATGACAACTTACTGGAAGGACGAGTACCAGAAGAACTTTATTCAGTTGGTGTCCATGGTGGATCTATTGAGTAAGTAGTACTTTAATTGCTGGATTTATTAATTTTCTGCTTGGTTTGCTTTTTGTTGGTTTTGAAGAATTTGTGGAATCTTGTAATCTACAACATATACAATACGTTTACCTAATGTTTATATGAATTAAGAGAGTGTGTGTGTGTGTGTGTGTGTGTGAGAGAGAGAGAGAGAGAGAGGATCTATTGACTTTAATTTTGCCCGTTGCTGTCTTCTTTTTTCCGTTGTCCTTCTCCTGTTCTTATTTCTTCTTCAAACATTCTTGGTGCTTCTTGGGGATCTATTCTACTTATTGAAGTTTTGTTTAAATAGTAATGGTTTTCATGTACATATTTTCGCAGTGGTAAATGAAAAATCAGTATACTATTATACTAATTTAAAAAACAGATTCGTTGATATGTTCATTGATATGGATTTTCTTTGGTGTTGTTTGGTTAGTCAATTTAATCACATTTTTCAAATTGCAAGCATAAATAGTAATTCTAGCACACACAAAGAAACTCCCGGTTTTTTATGTGAAAAACCCAACTGGGAAAGACCACAGGACCATAGTCTAGCCAACCAATCAACTATAAAGAACAAAGTACAAGTTGCAATTTACAAACCAACAATAATCGAGTTCACGGTGTCGAATACATGAACTTGTGGGTGTGCTTGCTCATTGTACTGATCAAATCTATGATATTTGTCTTCAATGGATGGTTAAGAAGTGTCAGGGATTATCTCATTAATAGAGTTTGAATATCTTTTATTCTTATACCAAAAAATTACTTTCAAAAACCAACTCAGTCAAGTGATGAAAGATGTGTAAAGGTTGCTAGAAAGTCACATGTAGTGGTCTGCAACTGAACAAACATTAATTCCCAACTACTTGGGATTGGGAGTTTGATTGCACCAATTCTTATTGGCTGCTGAGTTCTATCGGAGGCTATTTTTATCTTGAGATTGCTTTCGAACAGATCAAATTGGGAGATGTATCACCTCAGAAACTGTCGCAATGCCACAGAGAAAGAGCTTTAAAGGGCACACATTTTGCAACTTTGATCAATATTGGGTGTTTGTAATATTTGTGAAATACAAAGTTTTAGCAATTTTTTCAATGTGATAAATTTTGTATTTTAATAATTGCCAGCTACATGTGCTGTTCTTACCAAAGTATTTTGGAAATTTGGATTACCATTTGTTTTTCATTTCCACTTTTCTGATGTGATTTCATTTTTGTCTTTCAGTCTCTATGGCAATAAAGGCTTGTGTGGTGTACCTTCTTTGCCAGACTGTCCTCTCTTATCCACTGGTGGCAAAATTGCAGTAGGAATATCATCTGTGGTCGCATTTTGCATTCTTTTGTTAGTGATATACATATGCTTCATCCGGAGGGGGCGTAATGATTATGAGTTTGGTTTTCCTCAAGAGTTGATGGGTAAGTGTGTATTTGTTAAGAGTTACCTACCCGTTTTTTCATTTCCTGATCCTATTTTATGTACTGTATTTGTTTGGGTTTTTTTTTTTTTTATCGTCTGATTGCCCTACCATCTGTTGCATTTAGTTCTTTATTAGGATAGAAAAACACACTTTCCACAAGTTCACTATTAATTGCAACAACTTAACTTTAAATGCTAGTCCTGCTGAAATTTTGACATTAACTTTGACAACATGGCTTTAGAGCACACTGGAGGCATGGATCACAGAAAGTGTATTGACAGATTGAGATTTATTTTGAATATGGACCCCACCATAACTGGGTGTAATCTCACCCATCCATTGCATTTTCTGTGGACCATTCTGCAATCCATTCCTATCCTAGCATTGCTCGATCATACAACTTTTTACTTGTTTAAGTTGGGATTAAAAGTAAAGATTTTGGATGGTGAGCAGTGAGCAAAATTCCTTGTTAGTTCCTAGATCGTCATATGCCTTTCTTCTGTTTATTTATCAAAAAAAAAAAAAATATGCCTTTCTTCTGTTTAAGTTGCCACCATAGCTGGACTCTAGTTTTTTTTCCACTTCTGCTTCTTAAAAGCGTACTTTTTTGTTCAGGCTAATGGGTAGGACTATCAAGTGATCCTTACAATAAACCGAAGGAATGACTCGATTCCAACTTGGCTGCACTTGTATTTCTCTGTTTGGAAGATAATAGGATGTAATTTCTAAAATAAATATCAGATGGATTTTGTGTGTTGGGAGCTCTTTGCCATCATTCTGTTTAATGTCGTATTTTTTTTGCGTAGCCATACATTGTACATGCAGGCATCAATTTCAATGATTGCTCGATTATCTACTACTCACAAAACACATTTCTCTTTATATTTGTCTGTCAACGTTAATTTCATAATTAATATGTTGTTAATGTTTCTTTTCTTTTTTTCCTTTTTTTTGGGTTTGTTTTCAGCACTTGCTGCAAAAAGGAACAGATATGTTAGGCAGAAATCGCTGATGACACTTGAAATGGAGAGCCAACACGCCAAAGGCTTCATACCGAATTTCAACTCAAGTTAAACCAAATCTTTCCAAATGGGAAAAAACACAAGATTTTGATCGACTTCCACTTGTCACTTCGAAAGTGTTGATACAAATCGCACAGGTGCATGATGTGACAAAAAAAAAAAAGGTACCACTGCTTCAAAAAGATAAGACTCTGAGATTTGGCTTTTTCCAACAATTTGAATCAAAATGGGGTCTTGAAAAAACCCACACTGTTTTGTAGGATGCATTGCATCTCATTCATATATTACACTGAACAACAAAAGCACATACCCTCCATTGTATCATACTGGTTTTTCGGCATATGATGAATTTAAGATATGAAATCAAATTTCAGTGCATATAGACAGTATATACCCAGCATTGGTAGTACCGGGGTGGTCCCGGGAACATTTTCACTGCATGATCATGCATATGGTCTGGCAGATCCTTATCTCAAATGCTTTTCACTGACAGGTTGAGCTTGGAAATAGTTATTTATTAATTAAATATATACACTTTGTATTTCACATTCTTCTGTAAAAACTCTTTGTAAAGTTGTTTAATATTAATACCCTTCGTGGCTTGTTCTGTGTTAGTACTCATAATTTCTGCAGGGATGTTACTGTTATTTTTGCTTGAAGTAAGTAAATTTTGTTGTAGTATACTTGGGCTAATATTCTTCATGTGAACAAATAATAGTACTTTTTTATGGGAAAATACGAGACTTAATTAATATAAAGTATATTGGAGTTTAAAATAGATTCGAAAAAGGATAAGCGAATCTCTACGCAAGGAGAATATGAGTTTCCAGCAAGGAAAAAACCTCCGTGAAGGGAGGAGAAAACCTCTACATAGAGGTATTATTGTCAAAAAAAATAAAATAAAATACAAAACAAATATTACCAATCCTTTCACGGTCTATTCATCATCACAACTGGTAGTTTTTGTACCTTAATCTTCTCCTCTATATTACAAAATAAAACACTTTGGATTTGAAGTGGTCGCATAGCGTATAAAAGCGTGTCAAGCAGTGTCGAATCTCGGTCAAGAATCAAATTTGAGTAAAGATTTGAAAGTTTCTTTGGTGGCAAGCCGATGACAGAGATTAGAGGAGTGATAGTGGCTAGTATGATGATAAACAAATAATAAAATAAGATAAATTGCAACATCCCAAGCCTCTCTCTGCAACCGCTTTGCCGCCATTCCCACAAAAGAGGGGCTAGGGGTTGCATTGAAAGTGAGGATAGGTTGCAGAGTCTCTACGCAAGGGTGGCCTTGGAGGTGAGAAGGGCTGAGGACAACATGAGAAGTGGGAAGAATAATCGGGAGGAGTTAGGGAGTGGTGCTGGAGGAAGGGAAGGGCAAATGAGGGTCTACCAGAGGGGAAGGGGTTGGGTAGAGGTAAGGAGCACTGGAGGTAGGAATGAATAATTTTATATGTATCAATTAATGTACTAACTAATATATTAACAAATGATGTAATATAATTTTAGAGATTTTGGGTATTTGTAATTGAATAATGCTATATGTATCAATTAGTGTATTAACTAGTGTACTAATTGATGATGTGTCATAATTTAATAGGTTTTTTGGAATTTGTAATGTGATTAATGAACGTGGTCAATAATAATGTTATAACTAGTGTTGGTATACTAGTTAGTACACTAATTGGTGCATGTAGCACCACCGTTTATAATTTGCATAATAGATGGGGTCAGTAATAATGACATAACACTAATTAATATATTAGTGTGTACATTAATTGGTGCATGTAACACCACGGGATAGGAATAGCAAAAGGGAGCTGCAGGATGGGTTTGTAGTCTCCCATCCATGTCTCCTAATTTGTTGGGGGCGGGGACAAGGTGAGAAATATTGGGGATGGGACATCGACGGTGGGGTGGAGAATTATTGAGATAATTTGTCTCATTCAAAAGGGGACAATAAAATTTAACTAAAAATTTAATATGTAACATCAAATTGAAATTTTTAGGCAAAGAAATTTATGAAAGACAATCATATTACAATCTCATTTACTATAATAAATTGAGGGGGTGTTTGCGTTGACTATTTTAGTGTCTTTTTTATATAGTGTATTTTATTATTATTATTATTTTTATTTTTAGTGATTTTTTTAAAAAAATTTTTGAAAAACTTTATATTTTGGGGTCATTTAAATTTTTTTATTTTTTTAACAGTTAGTTATTTTTGGCTTCTTTTTTTGGTTTTACTTTTTAAATTTGCTTACACAAGATGGATTTAAAAAGGAAAAAATTTTGATATAACTTTGAAAAAAAATCACTGAAGACAAAAAAAAAAGTTCAGACACTAGTTATTCACTAAAAGAATGGACAAAAAAGATTACTAAAAAAATAAAAATCCAAAAGTCACTAAAAAGCTAAAAAATAAAAAGTTTGTAAAAAAAGAAGTTGAACACACTAGTTATTCATGTTTTTTTCATACAACTTAAAATATTATTTCCAAACAAAATTTTTTTTTCACTTTGTTAAAAAATTAAAACAAAAAAATCAAACGTAAACAAGCCTTCAATTAATTATTCCCCCCCCCCCCCCTAAAAACTCAACTTTCAAATAAGGGTAAATTATACTGACACTTCTTGAGATTTAGATTTAATACATATCATCCCTTGACGTTTGGAAATTACATTCCCACCCTTGTAGTTAATAGTCTCATTTCACAAACCCTCTGCTTATATAAAAGACAATAACTTATGGTAAGAAAATAGAAGAAATTACATTGAAAAAAAAGTAAAGCAAATGAAAAAAAAAAAAAAAAACCTAGAAGTAAAGCAAAGTAAGAAAATAAAGAGTGTATGAATTCAATATCTTTTTGATACCAACTTTAATTCCATCTAAATAATTACAATGACAAGGAGGTCAATATAATTTTCCAAACGTCAGGGAGTGATATATATTAAACTCAAACCTTAATGGTTGTAAATGTAATTTACCCTTCAAATAAAATAACACCAACCAAGATCTTTGAAAGTCAAAATAAAAAAATAAAAAAATGTAAAAGTTATTCAAAATAAAAAATAAAAAATGTACAGTTATTATTGGTCAAATCAATGTGATTTAAATTATATAATTATAAATGTTATGTATTTGATATAATAGGGGTGGAGACGGTGAAAATAGAGTATGTACGGTGAAAATCATTCCTTGCCCGTTTTCTTATGGGAGCAGAAAAAATTGATAAATCGAGATAAGAAAGCAGGGATGGGATGGGAACAGAGTAAATTGACATCCCTAACTGGAGGTGATAGGGATGCTGACTACGGAGGGTGCAAAGAAGAGGAGTATAGTTGGGATTAAGACGAGGATTCTTAAAAATAAAATAAACAACGTAAAATGGAGTATAGAGCAAGTGTACGATTTGAATATAAACGACACATGTTTGTGATACAATGAGCTATTTTAGGAAGATGGTTAAAAGTCATTTTTCAGTTTTTAATTCATTTTAGATCACATTATCTCTCATATTTTTTACATATTTTTTTTATAAAAAAAAAAAGTGTTAAAAAGTCAAAAAAAATTAACTTTTAACAATCTTTTCAAAATAACCTAATGAATCATGTGGTTCAGCAATAGCTATTTTTAATCATGTTTTTGAGTTTTGAAATTGTGTACAACTACAACATTATATATTTATCGAATCCACCAAAAAAAAAAAAAAAGTAGGCATATTGGACTTCAAATGCAATTAAAAATGTCGACTGGTGGGAATGGGCTCTTTGAGGTGTTACTTTTGTTTCTCTGACTTCACATTAATTAATTAATTATTTATTTTATGATAATTAGATATTTAGATTAATTTAACGGTATTTTTACTTTACAATGTACATATTTGTTGATTTGGATTTAAATTTACTGTGACATATATAATCCGACACTTACTGTACTACTAGAAAAAAATAAAATCGAATACAATAATATTATATACTAAAAAATATATTTTTTAAAAAATCCAGGATTTTAAAATGTATGTATTATATTTATGGTGGGTGAGAGACCTGCCTCATACCAAGATTTTAAAAATATTTTTTTATGAGTAGATGACATTGCTTGATTGATGAAATGAAACCCTAGTTCTCCATTTGGTTGCCTAAGCAAGTATACAATATTGTGGGTAGAGTTTGACAAACATGAAGGGTCAAAAGGCTTGCATGTCAATTAAATTAATTAAATTAAATTATATATATATTTGCATGCAAACAACTAATTAACTTGAAGTAAATTCTACAACATATATAACATTAAAAAAAGAATCCTTTTGGTTTCCCATTTGATGAGAGCTCAAAATGTCAAAAGCTTCCAAAGTTAGCAGTAGCTATCAAACAAACTTCTCTCCCTACATTATATGTTCATTCTACATTTTCACCGATTCCTAGATTTCGAGTCAAAGTTAAAAAGAAAAAATTAATAGAGAACTGTCACATGATACTATTAATTACATTTAATATCTCTATATTTTTATAAAATTTTTACTTAATTTTTACACTAGAGTACTGAGCACTTTATATTATTATTGAAATTTCACTTTAATCTTTCTTTTAGTTTTCGAAATGATGTCATACAATCGGACTCAATTGCATCTCTACTTGAAATTTAGAAATCAACTAAGATAAGGATTGGGTGTAGAATAAAGGGAGAAATTCCTTGTCAATGGAACTTTTAAGTTTTAATTACATATTCATGGAAAATTTTATAATTTTATTTTTTAATATTTATAAAATTTACTACTAATTTAAAAATATTTTTATATACATACACTGAAATGAAATTCTCCAAATTAAAGTGGCATAAAGTGAAATTTGTCCTTGAAAAAACAATACTATGGATCCCCTTGGATACCCATAAACCAGCTCAGTTGCTTGTCCCATTTCCATGCAGCTTCCCACCAATTTGTCAACTTGGAGAGAGAGAGAGAGAGGACTGAGTCAGTGGGACAGTTCAGATAGAACAGTGTACACCAAATAAGACTCAACCTAACTATTGTATGAGTTTTGACTCTCCATATAAGTATGAGAAATTTTAATAAACAAAACAAAGACTTTGTGAGGCTTTAAAAACATAAAAATAAAAATAATATTCTTTTCATATCCAGTTGAGTGATATTTCCACTTCCAGCCGGGATTTTGATTGTGCCTTTTTGACGACTAGCTATAACCAAATTTTAATATTCAAAAACCCTAATACCATGTTTGATACAAAAATTAGATTTCTTTTTAGCACTGATTAGAATTGTAATATCATGGGATTAAAGTCGAAATTAGTAATATAAAAAATATGAAATTATATATTGTAAGAATACTTGCAATATGTTCAGAAAGAGGATTAAATTTTATAATTGGATTGGGTCATATAGCTAATCCTCGGCCATGGTATTAGCAATATAATAAGGGAGGTGATACTGTTAGTCCCGTTATTTTGGAGATTATTAATACCATAGTACTATTAATTCCATTTATTTTCTTCTTTTTTTTTCAAATTAAATTAGTTATTAGGGGACAACAAAAGATATGCAAGGCCCATGTGAACCCAATGTATAGTATGATCAATCTCAGTACTTCATCCAATCCTGTCTTAAAAGCGCTTACCAAACAGGGCTTCAACAGAAAACAAGAAAACATGTGTTCTTAAAAAAAAAATTATATAGGGGGTGGGCATGTTGTTATCTGTAAGTTAAGCAACTTAATATTATTGTTATTAAGTTTAGGGTTACTTATATAATGATTGAGTAGCTAGAAACTCTTACTACTTGAAATCACCACCGATACAATCCTAATGGAAACTATATATATAATATCTTTATTAAAATAGCTGTGGCATATATCATATTAGTGTGGAAACTCTGGTTGTGTTTGAAGGTTTTTAGTCCATTTTGTTTTGTTTGTTTGTTTTTAATTGAAAGTGACACAATTAATAATGTTGTACTAATTTGTTTGATTTAAAAGTTCACACTACAAAATAAAGTGGAAGCGGTTTTTCTTATACCCTAAACATTAAAACCTTCTTGGTGTTTTCCAGAAACTCCATGAAAGCAACGTTAGGGATGTTTTATAGGTAATCTTCTGATATCTTTCTCAAAAACAACATGGCTATGCTTCCAAATTTACTGAGTTCTTTTTGCAGAATGGATGGAATAATAGTACAAATTACAAAGTTTGTTAAGAAATGCAACAAATAATAATTTGTTATGAAATTTTGTAAGAACCCTAGGGAAAAAAAAAAATTGACGAGAAAAGTCTTTTTTATTGTAGTGTCATTAGATTGGCTTAACAAAAATTTTAGTAGTATTGGTTCATGCTTGCTAAAAATCTATTTCTTGTAAGCTCAATTTGAAAAGTTGTCACGTTTGGCAAATTTATCAATTTCTATATTGATAAATATTTGAAATTTTGAGAAAATTTTTGATTTCTTAAAACCAAAAAATTTCTCATTTTTTTTAAAACAAAATTTCATAATGAATATAGATGTTGTTTAATAGATCTTTTTTAAATAAGTTCTAAAATATAAATTATATAAAAACATATATATAGCAGAAAGAAAGTTATTAATTATAAATTTTCGAAACAAAAAACTAGTCATTTGACAAGTCAATAAGTATTACGCGTAACAACTCATATTAATTTACAAAATAAGGCATTACTACAATTGGATGGCACATGAGATTTTGTTGGGTTAGGAAATTTTTTGTGCAATTTACTAGTCTATCTATAAATCTAAGAATGGGACCTCTGATCAAATTTCACTATTATAAATTGCTTATTTGAAGTTATGAAAAAAGAAGGATAATTAATAACAAAAAAGAAAAGAAAAAAGAATGAGACAATTATAATAGAAATTTGGAAAGTTATTATGAGACAATTATAAATTGGAGAATTCGAAAAGAATGGCATACATAAGGTAGTAATATTGTGTTTGTGACAAGTCACTAGTCTTTTCTTAAAGTGCTTATTAGCTTGATGGTAAACTCTAAATTTTATAATGATGTGGTAATTATAAATCGTTAACTTTAAATTTTGATTATGTTATAATCTTATGAAACAAAATTAAAATTTTCATATATGAAATAGAGACGATCAAAATTTCAAACCGAAACAGTAAAAAGTTTCCACGCTTGCAAAGGTGGAAGGTGCTAAATAAGTTGTACCGCTTATTATTAATAATAATATTATTAAATTTTAATCAACATATTAAAAGCCTGTTCCCATGTTCTCCTTGGGCTATACTATTGCTAGTTAAAATGTGATTAAGTAAGGTCAATATTTGCATTTCAACTTGCATAAGAATATTCCAATACATCTAGAAGCCATAATCTAATATGATATTATGAAATTAATATTCTTATTCAATCCATATCTTTAAATGAAGAGTGACATATAATTCTAAAAATCAACCTTGTTTAGCAAACATCAATTCATCAATTGCATGCAAGTTGTTGCAGTCAAAAGCCAAGACAACACTTGAAGTTGTTTTTTTCAAAAGAAATTATATTAACGCGTAATAAGAGGGAGTCCACTCCTCCCCACTCTGGAATTTTGCAAATTGTCATTTTTCTTGATTTTGATTGACCTCGATTTTCGTGACACCTAGTCTTCTCCCTATTTGGTTTTGAGGTTTTTAAAATTTTAATTCGCTTTCTTTTTGTACAATTTTTTTTACTCAAATTTTCATTTTAGTTCCTATTGCTTGAAATTAAATAATGTGATTTCTACATTTTAAATTCAGTTCTAATTTTGTCACTCGTCTAAATTTTTATTAATTTTGTTTATGTGTATACTTCAAAAATTGATAGGTATTTCACAATTATTAATTTTAAGTTCTAATTTGGACAGAAGAACTAAATTGAAACTATATTGAAAAGTATAGAGACCAAATTGTTTAATTTAAAATTATAAGAACTAAAGTGAATTTTAGATCACACTACGAAGGTGAAATTAATATGTTAATAAATTTTTTATTTTTATTTTTATTTTTTACATTTACTTAATCTAAATATACACTTAAAAACTATAAAATTTGTAAAAAATATTAAAAAAATATAGAAACTACAAAAATTTAGAATTTTTTTTGTATTTATTTAATTCATTTTAAATTTTTATGAATATTTTATAATACCAAAACAATTCAATTAAGCCCCCTACTTCATTAGAAGGTAACAACCTTTAAGGGTAAATTACGCTGCCATCCCTGAGGTTTTTATTTAATACAAATATCTCTCTCATGTTTGAAAAATTACACTTACCTCTCTGTCAGATTAAAATGACATATTTACCCCTTAGCCTTTATACATATAAAATAATAAAATAATACTGATATTTTGTTTATGTCATTTCAAGAGAAATAATAATCATCTTCTTTGCTTTAACTCACACAAAAAAATAAATATTTTTCATTTTTCATTTTTTTTATTGAATTTTTAAAATATTTTTACTGATTTTTTTATTTTTATTTTTTAGATACACATAATCTAAATATACTTCAGAAGTATAATATTTTGTGATTTTTTTTTTAAATTCACCAAATATAAAAAAAATATATAAAAATACAAAAAATTTAGTAATACTGTAATAAATGTGGGTGAATAGAAGAGAAAGAAAAATAATGGTGGAAATAAAAATGAAAAATTATATTCACATATAAAAATTTATACAAAAAATATCATAAAAATGTTATGACAGTGATGTTGTAAATATAAATCACGTTTATGGTGTTTTGTTTTAAAATGAAAGGTCATCATTAAACTATATCATTGTGTTTGCAAATTTTATATAAAATTTATGTTTGTATATCATCACCCAATAAGAATATATTCAGATAAAATTTAATGATAAAAAGTTGTAGAATGTAGTCACAGTGACAAGAAAAAGAAATGGTAGGGAAAAGGGCAAATTTGTCATTTAAAAAATTTTAGGGCATGACATCCACAATTCAGGGGACAATTTGTAATGAGATTACAAACCTCAGGGAGGGGAATAAAAATTTTCAAATGTGAGGAGAGGATCCATATTAAATAGAAACCTCAGGGGTGTTAGTGTAATTTACCCAACCTTTAATGTAAAAAAAATTGTCCATTATATTATTTTCTTTTATATCTGTTATCTTAACAATGAGCTTAGCTAGTCAAATAACTTCCACATTTTAACAAAATACCACTCAATGGGATGCTTAGAAAAAAGATATTTAAGACAGTAATAGATCTGGACAGATCATAACTGCATGAAAACCTTTGCTCTAAAGATGAATGCTCATCTGCAACAGAAGAAAACAAAACAAATATATATAAATTTATACTATTTTATAAATTTAGTATCTTAAAATCATTATTTTTTACTGGAATTTTCATCATTGATTTCTCTTTCAACAAATTTAAACATATAATTTCACTTATAATTTATAACTGCTGATTATTTTTATTTTTTATATAATTATTTTTATTTTTATTAAAAATTTGACACACTTATATAAGTCTATTATTTAATTGGCAGCCAGCTACAAAAATTTGACTTTATAAAGCTTGCGTATGTGCTTGCCATGTCGGCCCATAGCCCCAAGTACTACTGCTCTCTCTCTCTCTCTCTCTCCTCTCATTTTCTATGATGCTATGTGTTTGGTTGAGAGATTTGGGAAAAGATTTAGAAAGAAAAAAGAAAAATGTATGTGAAATTAGGTAAAATGTAGGTATATTTTATTCATATTTCACTTAACTTTTCCTTTCATTTTTCAAATCTCTCATCAAATCTCCCAACCAAATACAGCGTTAGAGAAATTAAAATATATTACACAGATATAAATATATATATATGTGTGTGTGTGTTTATTTAAGGGACCCTATGAATTTGAGTTGGATAAGGCTTAAGTACCCATCTAACATATTTGATTTTGTCATCAAGTGATTTGTGTGTTGTGACATTAGCAGCCCTTTAGTTGTGTGAAAGAAAAATAAATTTTAAAATTATTAAGGGACTCCAAATTATTTTAAAAGTTTTAACAACATTATGTATTGGTGTATTTGCAATTTTTTCTATGAGGAAACCAAATATTAAAAAAAAATAAAAATACAAGAACTTCATTTTAAAGGATTTTATTTGAGGAAGGGGAGGGAGAGAGGCATGGGATCATCTACTTCACTTATATCATTTTATATTTCATATATTTTTAACCTTTGAATTTGGTGTTGCAATAACATGAGATAAGCATGAGATAGAGTTAGAATGGAACAGAGAATAGGACAGATGATCTGTGTAATGAAGAGATAGAGTTTTGGGAAATTGAACTCTCAGCTTAGTGAGCATATGTTCTTACCATTGAACTAGAGGGACATGTTTTTTTTAATTTTTTTTTTGATGGGAACTAGAGGGACATCTTGAGGGACCCTTTTTCTGTGTGTTGTGCTATGAGGCTATGGAAAAAGAACAGTGCTATCAACACAAAAAATTAAACCCAAATGAGCAATAGACACTTGTATGGCTATGGGCAGTGGAGCCCTACAATCATGTACTCCAATTTGTTTGCTTTGATTTTTTAGAAACGATTTTTAGATAGTGATTTTTTATTATATTTTATTAATTTTTTAGTACTTTTTATTTGGATTTTTATTTGTTTTTTAGTAAACTTTTTATTTATTTATATATTTTTGTAAATTTGTTTTATTTTTTAGATGGATCTATATTAAGTGCATAGATACATCTAAAAAATTAAAAAATAACCAAAAAAAAAAAAAAGTTTACTAAAGACAAATAAAAATCTATCTAAAATAATTTTAGAAAAATCAAACAAAGCATAAATTATGTTTGATTTTTATATTCTTAGTATTTTTGTTATAAAAAAATAAAACACACGTAAAGTCATCCCAAATTTTCTATTGAGATTATGATTAATTACTTGAACTGGTGGAACACGGCGTAACAATATTCACGTGAGTTTAGTATTATAATTTCAAGAGAGAAACTTGGTAGATTTATGTTGGAAGACATATCCAACCATTCCATCTTGATTTTATTTATTTATTTTTCATTTCATAGATGGAATGTAATTTAGATCTCTGTTCTAATCTAAATCCTTTTGTTTATCAAAAAACAAGTTTTACTCTACATGTAAAATCAATCGAAAACAATTTAGTCATTTCATTCATAATGGAAGATGGATCGAAATGAACAATTACTCTCTTAAATTATGATAGATCGAAAGGAACAATTGCTATCTTAAATTCTAGAAATCACATCATTTTTCGTTCACCAATATGGACTAGAAGGTATAAGTAGGGCCTTGTGGACTTGTCATAATGCCCACTTTAATAATCCAATTCGTTTATCTTCTAAACTTTTATATGTAGATTATTTATGAAAAAATTATATTAATTCAAAAATTATAATCCATAATTTCATTGTATTTATTTACAAAAAATAAAAATAAAAATAAACAACTTATATGATTTTTATTTTTTTTGGGAGGGTATATGATTTTAAGAATACACCGTATTTTTTAAAAAACAAAATGCAATTATGTGATTACCATATAATTAAAATCTATCTAATTTTTTTTATGAATAATTTACGAATAAAAAGTTAAAAAGATGAATTGGACAAAAAATAAAAACAAAAAAGAAAATAGAGATTGGGTCTTTTGGGTGTAGTTTATTGTAAACTAATAATTGATAGTAAAAAAGTAAAAGTCAAAAATACTACCTTCACAGTTTTTAGATAATCAAAATTTTAAAATTATCTAAGTTAGTTTACCTAATAATCTATAAATAAAAGGAAATTTTTTTAAGGCCTTTGATAAGATTTTTATAAGATAAAAGATATACAATATTTTCATAATAGTTAAGGTCCCTCAACATTTTCACAAAGAAAATTCAATTCAAAGAAATTTGGCCCCGACTCAGAGAAATCTTAATTTTCACAGAGAAATTTCTTTGAGTCAAACAAAATTTCTCTAAGTCAAATTTTTTCTGTGAAAATATTGTCTGTGAAAATATTGAGAGATCTTAGCTAATAAAAAAAATATCTTAGATCTCTTTTACTACACAAAATTAGAGAATGATATTTTATTAATTTTTTCTAAATAAAAATTATACCAAATAATTTTTTAAAATAAAATAAATTATGAACCGCTCAAATAAATTATACAAACAGTTCATTATAGTGAACTCACAAGATGAGGGTGGACCAGTCCAAATTTTCTCACAAATTAAAAGACAAGCCGACTCCTGTGGGCGTCGGTGATGAATTAGCAAGTCAAGAAAAAAAAACAAAAAGACTTTGAATTTCATATTAATTAGGTCAAATAAAGCGAGACCCACCATACCCATAGAATTGATTTTTAGGTCCTAAAATAGTAAGTCTAGAAGCTAGGCCAAAGACATTCATGGGTTTCTTGCAAATATGTGTAAATTCAGTGTGAAACCAAAATATGCAATTTTTTTCTAATCTTTTTCACCCTTATTATGTAAAGGACAATCTGTCACAGCTTCTCAACCAATGGCTTGAGCTATGTGGCTTACAGGGAGTTGGTGGGGTCCTATTTTGTGTGACCAATTAATATAATGTATGGTGGTGAAATGGTGATGTTTTTTTAGTCAACAAAAGCAACTCCACCTACAAGACAAAAAGGGCCCAACCTAAGTAGCTAAAAGGTAAACGCGTGAAAAAAAAAAAATTATACATAATTATTATTAAAAAAATTAAATAGTTACATGATAGGTAGGGTGATGAGATCCATAAATAAAAAATAAATAAATTACTGATATTTTGATTTTGTTCACATATTTAAAAGTGTGAATAATATTTACTTTGTGATTGATAAAAAAAAATAATGAAAACTACACATTTAGGTGGGTCATTATATTTTTTTTTAATATGAGACTCCCAACTTGTTTTGAAATTGTCTATTTTAATCGATTTTTTAAATTTTTATGAAAAAAGCTTGAAAAAAATAAAAAGAATAATATGATAATTTTTATAATTTTTTAACTATATTAAGCACTGTTCAAGCAAGACCTCACTGTTTTCTAGAACGATTTTGATTAGGGGCTCGAAAAAAAAGGGGCTCGAAAGCCCCGAAAATCCAAAAAAGGCAAAAAAAAAAAAACACGAGGCAAAAAAAAAAAAAAAAAAAACAGAATTACCAAAAATGGAAATTTAGGGGCATTAGTGCTCAAATTTTTAGTGCTAAAAAACATTTCTCTTTGTAGAATCTATCTGTTGACACATTCATTTTTCGATTTGTTGATATATGTAATATTTCAGTAAAATGGGTTTCATCATATTTACATGTAATTTTTTTTTTTATAATTTAATTATGTATATATAGATTGGTCCAATTATGGTACAAAGCAAATGGCTTTACACACGAAAAATAAAATAAAATAAAATAAAAAATGGTCATATTAGATACGGATGTAAGAAAAATCGAAATAACCGACCAAACCGATTGAACCGAACCAAACCAGCTATATTTGGTCTGTTTTTTTACAAGAATCGGTCTGTGCGATTTTTAAATTTGAATTTTTTCGATTTTCAGTTCGGTATCGGTTTAAGTACCTTGTGCACCGATCTAAACCGAAACCGACCGCTTCAACATATATTGTATTTATAATATATATATATATATATATAATCTAATAATATAATGATATTATAAGTATCATAAATTATTAACCTTAATTAATTAATCTTATCATTTTTATAGCCTAAATTTGTAAACTCTTATTATATATAATCGTAACTCTAACTCATTATTCTTCAAACTATAGCGACTCCGGTCTTTTCCCATTCGGTTGTTGTATCCGGACTTACGTTCCGTAGATTCCGTTGTTATATTATTGCTGTTGCTGTCCTTTAAATTCCTTATTCTTGAGTTATAGGATGTATTGGGCAGGTTTGTTACAGGTGGGTTAGGTTTAGAAACCAAGTGTTGCTGTCCAGATTTTTGGACCTTCGCTCGAGCGAGGAGTTTGTCGCTCGAGCGAGCTCTTGATTTTGGTCCTTCGCTCGAGCCAGGGTTTCTTCGCTCGAGTGAGCGATTGCGTCTAATATAGACTTGAGAGCTGTATTTGTTGGCTCGAGCGAGCTTTCCTTCGCTCGAGCGAGTTTCGAGTTCTTCGCTCGAGCGAGAATTCTGTCGCTCGAGCGTGCTTCTGGGTTGCAGACCTGAAGCATTGCATTCTTGGCTTGAGCGAGACTTTCTTCGCTCGAGCGAGTCATTCTTGTGTCTGGTCGCTCGAGCGACAAATCCTTCGCTCGAGCGAGCCTGTCGGGTTTAAATAGGCAGCAGCGGTTTTTAAAATACTTTTTCACCCTCTTTTTGATTCCAAAACCCTAGGTACGACTTCTCTCTCCCTCCACTCACCTTCTCTCTTAGGTATCATCTCTTTTTAGGGTGTTTCTACCCTAGGTGCTTTATTAAAAAGATAAAGTGAGTCGAGAGCTTCGTTTTAATCTGAGAGTTTGGCGGTTTGGAGCACTTTGGATTTTGGGTCGTCATCTCCATCTTCTCCATTCGGGTTATTTACTTCGAGGTAGGGATTTCCTACTCCATATTATAGGTTTTGTCCTAAGTTCTAGTATTTTGATATGTTGGGAGTTGTTTGGTAATTTTGGGAAAAACCCTAGTGGTTGAAAGAAATTAATTTGTATAATTAATTTAGGGAAAAATGTGGGATTGAGTTTAATTCATGGCATTGGGGAATTTAGTGATTTAATGGTGTAGTTGGTTAGTTTAATTACTCACCTATGAAAATGTTAAATTTACATTTGTAGATACATTTATTTCCTGTTTAGAAATAACTGTTTTGGGTTATCGGTGGAGGATAGTCGTGATTGTTGTAGACATTGCATGTGGATTAGGGAAAAACTGAAACTAATCATATTGGTTAAGTCATTGATTTTGACTATTGGATTAATACAGAAAATACGTGTATTGATTGTGTGTTGCATATGCATTTTGTTTGGGAGGAGATAGGGGATGTACTCCACGGTTTAGGGGAAGATAGGGGATGTACCTCTAAACCGGATTTTGTTTGGGAGGAGATAGGAGATGGACTCCATTAGCATCACTATTATGTGTGCTTATTGATTTATGGAAGTGTATTTTTTTTACATGTTATTGATACAGTACTAAAATGTGTATCAATCGGGAAGTATGGAAGTGTTTTTGATATGAGCATTTGTCTCATTTATTTTGTTGATATTGGAAGAAACGTTAATGTGATATATAGTTCACTGTTATAGTTTGGCCAGGTTCTGAGCCATATTGGTATAAATAAAACTGTATGATAATGAAATCGGTATTTTGTATTAACCATTTATTGAATGCTATTGCTTTATTCAATACTTATATTTGGTTTAATATATTTCTACTGGGCTGTGGCTCACCCTATACGGGAACATCATTTTCAGGTCCAGGTGATATGCTACCTCCAAGGACTTAGCTTGGAAAGATTTGGACTTTGAAGAATTGTCTTTAGTTAGTTGTTTTTATTTGAGATTACATGTAAACATTCAAGCCAAGAGATTAATTTGTAATTGAGTTAGTACTCATTCTTTTGTGTCCAAGTGTTGGCTTGGAAAGATGTAAACCCTTAGGGCATTGACTTTTGATGTTACATGTGTTGTTTTTCAATAAAAGTACTCTGATGGATAATTTTGATGATTTGTTTTATTTTATTAATGCATGTTAATGTTATATATTATGGGTTATTTTGAGGGCGTTACACAAACCTTAGTATTTTTGAAATTTTTTTTTGTTTTTATTTTTGTTAATTTAGGAATTGAAAAGTATATGTTAAATGGATGAATTGGATATGTTTGAAATGGTAGACAAATAACTAATTTAATGTTTTTATATAGATTAATGATTATATTTAAAAATGGCTCAAGTTTGAAAAATCTTAAACCGATTAAACCGTATTAAACCGAACCATTTCAATCGGTTCGGTTCGGTATGGTTTGATGGGAGAACTGATCGGTTCGGTTCGGTATGGTTTGATGGGAGAACTGATTTGTATCGGTAAATAATAAAACCGACATTATCGATTCGGTATAATTTTTTACCTAAATACCGACCGTACCGAACCGATTACATCCCTAATATTAGATGATAAAGAGATGGCCATGCTATGCGGTAAACAAGGTCAGATTCATTAGTACGCAGGGTCGACATATGTGGTTAGTATCTGAAATTGTGAAAACCACTTTATTTTTTAAGAAAGAAATGAAAATCTTTTTAGAATATTATTTTATTCATTGCCAATCATTAACTAGATACTTTTCTTATTCATATCTAATAATTAACTTTAATAGTTGGAAATGATTTTTGGGTATAGTACTAAAAAACTATGTACCAAAGAAAAATCTACACACACTTATTCAATGTGAAATTATTGTTTTGTTTTGGTTTCATTGTCATATTATGTGGTAATCTCGGTCAGATTTATTAAGTAGGGTCATATTATGGGGAAGTTTATTGGGTGCTTCTGGAGCACAGTAATATAGTGTATCAAGGTATTGTTATTAGTAGAAAAGATAGGACTTATGATTTTGTGTTGAGTGATCAAGAAGAACATGATATATAATAACATGAACATGTAGCGTCCCAAAAGCAGCTAGTAATTTTCCCATATTATGTGGTAAGTAAAATTACGATTTTATTCATTACCATCATTAAGTAGATATTTTTCTTGTCTGGATCTAAAATGATTTTTAAGTATAGTACTGAAAATCTATTTTTTTGTAACACAAAAATAAAAGGGGATATTACCATTTAGTGGTAATACCTAAAAATATATTACAAAATCATAATTTTTTATTTTAATTATTAATATTTATAAAGTTTATCACTTATTTGTAATTATTTTTATAAATATCAACTGAACTGTAATTTTCCCAAAATAAAATCTATATGGACTTATTCAATGGAAAATTATTGTTTTATTTTGTGTTTTGTTCAAACATTTCAATTTGATTTCTAAACTGAAGTCTATTAGTGGAGCCTTCTCATGTACTCCATAGCATTAAAGTTAGTTTTTTGATTTTTTTTAAAAAAGCGTAAAAAAATGTGAAAAAGAATGTGATTCAAAATGGGTTAAAAGTTAGAAAGTGACTTTTAACCCACTTTCCAAAAGAAGGCATAGTTTGAGGCTTAAACTTGAAGTTTAGCCTTCTATGTACACCATGACAGTATTGCTTAATTTTGACTAGGTTCTGCTAAACAGAACGGAGAGCTTTCAAGTGGGTTTCATTTTATCTGAAAAAGAAAAAATAAAATAAAATATATCAATTGCCAGAACTAGTTTAATTGGTTTCATAAAAACCTTAAGTTGAGGAGCTTAATGATCTTAGTTTAATGAGTACTTAAATAAATAAATAAATAAAAATCACCTAAACTAAGTTTTGAGGGATTCAAATTGAAGAGAATATGAAAGAGTCTGAGAAATAAAAAGTGTTTGAAGAATCGGTAAAGATCAATTGAAATCCTTTTGATTTTCTTCCATTTTTTTTTAAATTTTTTTTTAAGGGTAATAAGTCATAAATTAAAGACAAAAAAAAAAAACACAAGTATACAGGGGCCATACCCTAGGCTTCTAACCAAACTATACAACCACAAACAAACCAATCTACAAAACAGGCTGAAAAGAGCCAAGCCATGCTACAAAGAGCTAGTTCCACTGTAAACCACCTGGGAAACTTGAACCAAACAAAAGATCTAAAAGATGATCATCTCTTCCTCTCTCTTTTCTCTAAGTTTCTCTTTTAATTCTCAAGACTAAAGTTTCTCTCTAATTTTCTCCGACTTTCTCCACCTTTCTCTCTTTTGCTGTAAGTACTAATTAACTTGGCCACTAATTGTTTCATTATAAAAAATAAACAAAAAATCATTCTTGTTTCGTTTGGATGTAACCTAATCTTGGTAAAACTTAACAGATAGTCTATATAAACACAATCATAAAAAAATAATATGAATGTACACGTGACATGAGTATAATCAAGTCACTTCTAGCAAAGATAATGAGAATACCAACAAATGAAAATAAGGATGGTAACGGGGCAGGGGCGGGATTGTAATGTCTCCCCACTCCCACACCCACCTTGTATCATATTCAAGGCAAGCAAATCGAGGAGGTGGTGGGAGCGGGACAAAAATGGATTAATTTTGTAACTTCAAAGAATGACAATGTTAAAAAAAATAAGAGATGGAATGATATGTTATAGATAATGTTTTGCAAGTGTTGAGAAATAAAAAAAGTACAAATAAATGTGAAGTGTAATATTTTAGAATTTTAATCTTATTAAGTTTTAAAAAATTTAAATTATATACTATTATATATATAATAGAAGCAAATTGGAAAGAGAAAAACTAAACTCTTATATAAAGGACCAGATGGGAGGTGTATGGGTGCATGGTGGGTGCATGGATGGTAAAAATTGCCATTCCTAAATGAGGGACAATACATTTTGTGCCCCGTTATGTTGGTGTATATATTTTTAATATTTTTTTAATTTAATTCTGATAACCACACATATGCTGTTGCTTAATTTGAAGTCATAAATATAACCCTTTTTTTAACAAATTACAATGGAGAAATCTATGTACACTGTCCCCTATCATTAAAAAGTTAAAAAAAAATAAAAATTATGGTATTGTTATGTTAATTACAAATTATTGTGATATAGCTAGGAAATGATATATACCATATTAAAAGTTCTAGTTATGGGATTTTGTAATTTTGTTATGAATTAATATTGTAATTCTATTATTAGACATTATAGTAAACAAAGTAATGAAGTTCTATTGATTTTTTACAATTTTTTTTGAAATTGGTTGAGTGGTAAAAATTTAAAGATGAGATTCAAAATGTTGAGTTCAAGCCACTTCTAAGGATTATTGGAAGTTTATTTGGTTCAGAATCACGAAATTAATCAAAATGTGTATAAGTTGACTCAAACATCCGATTATCAAAAAGTTACTTGATTGTATTGTAGTTAGTTCACTTGATTAGGTCTTGTTTTTTATAACCTAAAAAATTAAAAAATCATTATCCTATTTAAGTCACATCATTTTATTTAAGTCACATTACCTCTCTACCACATCATTTCAAACCTAATTTATATTTCATAAAAAATTAAAAAATACACGTATTTAAATTATCTCAAACCACCCATAATTAATAGTATTCACTATTTAAAGTTCTATACATTACGGTGATCCGATCCGATCCGATCCAGCCGAAAGGGTGGGTCTTTGTCCACATCAGTTGAAGAAAATCAAGCAACAGTCAAAGATCCCCCTACCAGTTAATATGTTTGTATAAAATATACGCACTTGTTAAGTAAATTAAAATAATATATTCTAATATTATTTTTTTATTTTATTATTATTATTATTATATATTGTATTAAGTGTGAACGGATTGAAAAGAAGCCAAGTTGGAGATAAGCAACAAACAAAAGGCACGTTACATTGCGTGTTGTTAACGAGTCAAAAAATTCAATATTTATATTTAATTTTGAAAATTATAAATAAATATTTATTTGGTGTTTTTTTTTATTATAAAAAAATATACTATTTTTTAAAACTTTTGTAATAAAAAATAATTTTTTATTTATTCTTATCATTTTTCATCTCCTTCAAACAATATTTACTGTTGTTGACAACCTCTTCTTGCTACTGTCGTTGATGACCTCCTCTAACAACGCCCTCTTACCAGCACCTCTTGCTTCCAACACAACTACCTTCAGCTTTCAACAACTAATTTCGATCATCACATTTTGCTAGCAACCACTTTCGACTATCTCCTCTCACTTATTTTTAACACAATTTTAAAACATGTGAGTATCAAACATGGTTTTTTATTATAAAATAAACATAAATATGTTTACTATTTTTGTAAATAAGAAATAAAAAATTGTAAATTTTACTAAATGACACCTTAATAACATTTATGTTTACAACTTTTGTTCATATTTACAAAAGTTGTAAACAAAAACTTGTTTAGCATTTATTTTCATTTTTAAAAAATTGTAAGCAATTTACAAAATTTTTATAACAAAATAGTTGGTTTTATTTATTTAGAAAAATAAAATTTATTCATCCCCCACTCCAAGCACCACCATTGGCCACCACATTTAGCCACCCCTACCACCATCGACCACTGTTGACAAGGATATCCTCCAATTGTCTCCGGCGATCTCCTCAGGTACCACCTCAGCCAGGAACCTCTTGTAGCCACGACAATCACTTCTCGTCGGCGGAAACCACTTTTGGCCACTAACAATCATATATGGCCACCGCCACTTGGCGTCAATCACCTCGGAACCACCATCTACCACTTAAGGCAGAACAAAAAAACCTTAACATTCCCTCTTTTTTTTTTTTTTTTTTGAAAACATTATCCAAAAGAATTCATTAATTTTATCTTCTTATTTATTTTATTTTTGGGTTTTAATCAACTTTATGTCATCTTTAATCAACTTCATCACTTATGATATAATTATCTTTCTTCTTCTTCTATTACTTGGTTAATCCAAATAAAAAATAATTCATATTGCATGATAGTTTCTAATTACTTGTAAATTAGATGAAAAAAGAAGAAAAAAAATGCAGTGGACAAAAATATTGGACCTTATTCATCTCCCTTCATTGTTTAATGATTTCCATATACTTTAATGTTTCAAGATCAAAAGTCTTATCATCGAATTCTTCGTCATCTCTGTTGATCAAAAAATAAACAAAAAATAAAAAATAAAAAATTATTCTTCATCATCTTAGTCTACATGTGCATAAAGCAAGATCCAAGATTATGTTTGTGGTATTTTTTGTTCTTATCTTTGTCATGCTGGACATTAGATTATTGGCAAAAGGTCTCATTTCAAAAATAAAATAAAATAAAATAAAATAGTATAGGTTTAATTAAATTTATCTTACTCCACAAGCATCCAAATCAAAGATTCCATATTTTTTGGTGTCATCACCAACATTAAATTATTATTATTTTTTTTAAGTATGAGAGGGCAGTTGTTACAAATGCTTCGGTGGGTATGACATGGCATAACCATCTTAAGTCATTTATTAAGTCATCTCCAACTGAAAATCCCTAGGGGTGGGAAAAAGTAGGAACAAGTAAGCCATATAATTAACAATTCAATTAAGAGATAATCACAAAGACCATATATATATATATATGTTAATAATATAGAAGGTACACATATAGATAGACACACACTTTTGCTTTTGAGAGCATACTAGGCACTAACTCAATTTGGGATTTGCTGATGACATATGAACTAGAGCTTCTCATTTCACACTACTCAATTCCCTTTTAAATGTAGACAAAACATATTATAATGATTTGTTTGGTTGTTTTACTAAAGAGTAGTGTTAGTTAGGAAAGTTGAATTTGAAAGATAGAAATAATTATGGATTTCATATTTTATCTCATATTTGTGATTATTTTTGTTTTCTTAGAAATTTTCTTTGTTACTAAATGTGGATGACATTTAATAAAAATTAATGCAAGCCATATCGTCATTGGATTAGCTTAATAAACTTGTTTATAAGAAAGTGATATTAATATTCCTTAGCAAGGTGTGAAAATTATTCCAAAAGCAACTTAAGTACATGTTAAAGAAGGAAAGCAAGGGTTCTATCCATGTGAAAAGGGATAAGCATGGCCACACACAACTCAAGAGATAAACCATGATAGAGATTTATGCACCATTAAGTGACAACCAACTTCAAAATCCATTATAAAAGAATGTGCAAATGAAGAAGATGATAATGATGATGATTAAAGAAGGAAAGGATGAGTAGAGAAGCACCAAACAAGGCCTAAGCTATATAATCTAGCTTTAAAAGAAAATTAAAAAAAAATGGTGTATTAGGCTATTGTTGTAGTTAGGGATTAGAGAATTATCCTTATGTTAAAGTTGGTTTTTGATAGAGTTTTACACTAATTGACATATCTCCTAGTGGGGACCAAACAAGTGACACATGGAAGATAATATAGAATATTAATTTTGATTATTCTTAATTAATAAATTAATATCATAAAAGCAAAAAGAGAATGGCACAAAAAGTGCTTAAACTATGATGCATGTAATTGTCACATTAGATAGATTTTGATGTATTTTAATACATCATTGATGTAGGTAGTTTAAAAATGAAAGGATGCCTCACCATTTAATTGGTTTGAGCCACTTAATCCCTATGTGGAAAGATGATTATCCTAGAGGATTACAACATATCAAAAACTATTTGGGTTAAAAAATTGAAAAAAAATAAAATAAAAATAAAATACACTTAAATTTTTATATGATTTTATTTTTTATTTTCATTTGAAGCAAAAAAAAAATTAAAAAATATATATATATATATATATATTTTTAATTATTTGGGTAAATTACACTTACCTCCCCTGAGGTTTATGATAAATACAGAAACCTCCCCTATAATTTTAATAATTACAGTAACTCTCTTATTTTACTTAATAATGTCAAGATTCTCTCATTTTTTGATTGTCGCTTACACACTTCACAAAACCTGCTGATGTCATCAAAGCTAAACACTAAAATGTCCATAATGCCCTCAAGTGCCCTCAACCCATCTATATATACCAATACCAAATGTTGGTTGGTTATCTACTCGGTCGTCTGGCCGGACATCCAAAATAGTGCTTTTTTTCTTCTTTTTTTTTTTTGTTGCAATTGCAACCTTTTATTTAAAAACATAACAACAGGTAGGTTTTCCACAATTATTAAAATTTATCTTAAAATTTATTCTTATTTATTTATTTTATAGTATTACTCCAATCAAAATTTCAGTTTACAGTGAGGTGAACACTAGAACCATAAACAATTAATTAACCAAACAATAACAAAGAAACATGTTTGGTTCTCTTTTAGAATCACAGTTCCAATTAAAATTTTTTAAAAATCTTTTCAAAACTCATAACCAAATACACTGCTTAAAACTCAATTAAATTTTTTTTTACAAAACTCATAACCAAACACATAACTCAAAATTCAATTTAAAATTCTTTTCAAAACTCAAAACCAAAGTCTTTTCAAAACTTTATTTTAAAAGAAAAAAATTAATTTTTTTTTAATTTTATTTTTTAAAATTATTTTTAGAATCATGATTTGAGTATAGAGTCGTATTTTGAGTTATGAGTTTTGAAAAGAGAAAGTTTGTTTGGTTATAAGTTTTGAAAAGAGTTTTGAGTTGTATTTTGAAATTTTTTGGATTCATTTTTTTAGGGTAAATATTTTATATTTTAAATATTTATTTATTTATTTTAATGTGCATAATATTTCATACATTTATGTGTTGTATTTTTTAAAAATATTTTAAATATTAAAAAAAGTTTAAAAATATTTTTTTTTTTATTTTAAATATTTTATTTTTTGTAAATATATTTTTAAATATTTTAAATTTTTTGTTATGTGTTTGGTTACGATTTGAGTGTAGAGTTTCGAATTATGTGTTTGGTTATGAGGTTTGAAAATAATTTTTGAATTGATTTTTGAATTATGTGTTTGGTTACGATTTGTGTGGAGTTATGTTTTGAGTTTAAAATATTAAAATTAAAAAAATTAAAATATTTATAAAATAAACTAAAATATTGAAAATCAAAAAAATAAAAAATATATTTAAATAAAAATATATACTTAAAATAAAAAAATAAATTTTTCTTAAACATTTTTTAATATTGTAAAAAAATAAATCCAAAAAAACAAGGGTAATAAGAGTAATAAATCCTAAAAAATAATTCATGATTTACTGTATAACGTAAACAAAAGGGACAGGGGTATTATCGTCGTTTTGTGCACAAAAGAAAGGGTAATAAGGTCATTCACTAAATGCAAGTAACACCGTTTGTTTCAATTTGTCAGAATGGGAGCATCTGAACAATGTCAGTTAAAGTAAGTGAGATTTGTGTAATTATTCAAACCAGATGGAAGGTTCTTGTGTTTGTCAGAAACTTCAGGGGATGTGAGTGTAATTTATCCTAATTATTTTTATCAAACTAAATTTCAATTTTTTAAAAAAAATCATAAACAGGTTTTTAAAAATTAACAAAACAGTTTCTGAGAATAATAAGGGCATTACTATATGCATAGACTCTCTGTAGAAATTAGAAAATAGGGTTTGAAAACTTAACCAAATAAAGATTGATATTACTTTTATTTATTACAATAGTAAGGGTATCACTTTTTAGTTTGAGAAGGTTATGAACCATCCCATGTTTGACACATTTTAATAATTGTGGCTTGGAAAGAATCTACTTTTTGGTCATCACAAAACATTTTATGTTGTTTTTCTTGTTGTTCACAGTTTCCCAATAGGTTGTACACAGAATTTGGAACTAGTCCACATACAATGGGATATGCTGGTAGTATCACATGAAAAATGGAATTATCCTAAATTCACATGAGAATACAATTATATCAAAATATTTTTCATCCACATCAAAATGTATTCATTATCTAGTGTTTGGTATCGCTTTCGTCTTTTATTTTTTTAGAACTGACACATTATTCTCCACAACACCCTTTATTAAAAATATTTTTAAATTTCTTTTTAAAAATTATTTTTACACAAAAATGATAACGATATGAAAACGGTGCATGCTTTTGAATTTTTTATTATTTTGTTTCCAAAACCATGAAAAAGGAAAATGAAAATTTAGAAAACGATACGAAATAGGGTATTTTTGTTGTAGTTTTTCAATTGAAAATTTAAAGTTTCATTTTCAAATTACCTAAACGATATGAGAATTTTTTTTTTGACACTTTAAAATAAGGGATGATTTTCTCAATGACTTTATGTTGAGATTGGTGATGACTTTAATATCCCTTCATCACTTTGTGCCTCTTCAAATTGTTCAAGTTAATATAAATGAAAAAATAAAAAAATAAAGGAAAATTCTTCTGTGTGCATGGCACACCAAATGCAATTTCTATACAAAATTACATAAATTTTTACGAATTTACATAAGTGATCTCACAAAAATATATAAGTTCAACATAAATTTGCATAATTACGTAAGTTTGCATGAACTTACACAAATTTATATTTAACTTATCATTTCTGTATGACCACATATATAAATTTATGAAAATTTACATAATTTTGTATATAATTATTACATAAGAGGTGTATTACACAGCGGAACTTTTCCCGCAAGAAGCCTAAAGAAATTTCCAAATAATCTCTATCTCTTGGTGACCTGTTTTTTGAGGTACAAATTTGTACTAGATTCCTTGATGCAGGATAGCTTCAAGGCTAGGGTACACAATAGTTCTTCTAAATTGACAAAATCACCCTCAAATCAGTATTCTTCAAAGAAACTTCCCAAGAATAGTTTTGTGCATTTGTAATTAAAGTGGGTTGGTCTGAGCTGTTATAAGTTTGGTTTATGAGCCTGGGATTACGTCAAGCCAATTGTACCGAGTATGCCTACTACTAATAAAAGGTATTTTGAGAAGATAGTTAAAAATGATTTTTTAATTTTTTTTGTTTTTTTATGAGAGAGAGAAGTGGGTTAAAAGGTGAGAAATGACTTTTAACCTACTTTCCAAAATAAGCCTAATACCTAAATAACGGTATGCTCGACCCAAGACATATAAGGTATGAGTAAGCGCAATTATCATACTTAGGCCAAGTTTGGGTACTCCCAAATAATCCAAAAAGTCAAAAAGTTACTCAAAAAGTTAAAAAGTTAACACTATTCACCAAAAGTCAACAATTACGGCTGCACAACTCCCAATTCAAATTTTCCTCTAAAAACCAATTTTCACAATTTTTTATTACACATTTTTTCATAAAAAGTCAAAAAGTTAACCCAAACATTCATATTTTCAACCTCACTTTTTTTGTCCAAAAAGACAAAAAGTGCACTTATTTAGTCTTCCCAAACTTGGCCTTAATTGGGCAAGTATCACAAGTAATGACGTCTAAGATATGGGTAAGCCCGATTATGCAAGAGCAAGTATTGTTGGGCTAAGGTTTTATCAAGCAACTGTATATCTCACGTGATGCGTTTTCTAAGTCCAGCATAGAGTTAAAAAGTCGAAGAAAACCTAAGCTAACTAACCTTTAGTAAAAGAATTAGACGTCTCACATGGGCTATACGAATATCATATATAACATAATAAAGATCTCAACACCATGTGAATAATCATGACTAAGGTAGAGGACACGTGAAGTAGTTACTTCACGTGAACACGTCTATATTGAAGAGAAAGCCAAGAAAATGAGTTATAAAGAGAGAAAATCACAACTAGAGAAGTGATTCAATTTTCTTCACCTGTTAAATATTCTAAATTTCATCTTTTATAGTTGGAATAGCGGTCAAGAAAGAAAAAGGTGTTGTGGGTGGCAGCAGAGGGGGCAACAAAGACAAAGAAGGGTGGTAGCGGTAGGCGGCAACGGAGGGGCAATAAAGTTAGGGTTTCAAAATTTTAGAGTTTAGGTACTTTTTTTAGTAATTTTAATTACAGATGAAATTGTATTAAAAAATATATTTATTATATTGTGGTGTAAATATAAAAGAAGAAAGTTAAAGGTGATTTAGGTAATTTTACCATTTTGTTACCTTTGAATAATATATTATAGATATTTCGCAATACAGTTGATGATAATGAGATGAACTGTTTTGACCTAGAGGTAGGCTCTACTAGTGATGATAGACTTCATACCCATCCTATTATTTGTCTCTAAAACCTCACTTCTTCCAACTTGTGGGGAGTGGCAATGACAAGCAACACAAAGGCTCCGTTTGATTTAATTTTTTTTAAATTTAAAATTTGAAACTTGTTTAATTGAAGATTTTTAAAAATTTATTTCAAAATTTGTTTGAGTTTAGAATTTTTAAAAATTCATTTCAAAACTTAAAACTTGTTTGATTAACCTCTTTGGTTAATTTTTTTTCATATCACACACGTCAATAGTGTACATCTATTGTTACATATACACACATATATTACTATGTATAAATACTAATTAAATAAAATTAGAATAAACCCCAAAAAAATTAAAATAAAATAAAAGGATTTTCGATCTCAATGGCATTTTGGGATGTTTTGGCAACATGGTAAAAAGTCGATTTTTTAACTTTTTAACTTTTTTGAATCATATCATTTCTCTACTTTTTTCATACGAAGAAACTAAGAAGTCACAAAAAAATAAAAAAATTAACTTTTTACCAACTTCTCAAAACACCACTTTATTAGTCCTCATGAGCATTTTAGAAAAGAATTATGACAAAAGAGAATCTTTAATGTGGGACCCAATTAACAACCACAAATCACAGCCAAATGTGTAATTATATTATTATTGGATAAATTAAAGGAAAATGCCTAAGACCCCCAGCTCGGGGTGCTGGGGGGTCGTGCGTGTAGCCTATTGATTGGGCCAAAAAAAAATTGTTTGTTTGTTTTTTTTTTTTTTTTTCAGCGAATAGGGGACTGCCACGTCACTGGGGGTCGACCCCCACTGGGGGTATGAATCACGGCCCTAAATTAAATATAATTATATTCATATTTTTGACAATATTACATTGACATTTCTTAAGTTTTAATTTACATAATAGTTAAGTCTTTTTTTATTAATAATTCATTAATGTATGAAAAAAGAGTAAAAATTACCCTGATCTCCTTTGTGGTTTGGAAAAAATAAAATAAGTTCCATAATTTTGGCAAAATTACACTGGATTTTCTTAAATTTTTAATTTACATAACACTTAACTATCTCTTCATCAATAATTTATTAGTTATTTAGATAAAAAAAAATGATATTGTCATTACTTTTGTACTAAAATATATATATATTCTTTCTTATTTATTCTTATGTTTGCATATTATCTATATGAATTTTGATATCTTTAACCTTATTAAAAAAGAAGTTTGTATAATTATATTAAAATTATAAGATTTATTGTGTTTTTTTTCAAACTTCAGGAAAAAATAATATAATTTACCCATAAAAAATGATATTATCATTTCTTATCTACTAAAACATATATTTATTTTTATTTATTTCAATATTTACCAATCTTTCATAATTATTTAAAAAATATAAGATTAATTATAATTTTTAATATAAATTTTAAGAAAGTGAGTGTAATCCTTCCTATTTCAAACTAAAATAATCTATAAAAAAAATTAAAAAATCAAAAAGCAAACCCTTTCTAACCAACCAGTCTGGCAACACCGTCTTAAGCACTCCGTTTTGATCAACTTGCTCGTGGGGCCTTTGAGAGACCGTGGACTTGTCCGTACAAAGAATCACTATAAATATCGCTTCTTGATCTTCATCACTATTAATATCATCAGAAATGCATTAGACCCAGCTGGGGGTCACCCCCAGTGAGCTGTCGGCCTGTGATTAGGCCAAAAAACTGTTTTTTTTTTTTTTTTTTTTTTTTTGAGTTATCAGTCAGTGGGGGCGCGCCACGTCACTGGGGGTCCTTAGCACGATTGTAATATCATTATCTATTCTATCAATAATTTTATGCACATTTTGCCAATTGTAAAATGAATCACAAAAATAATAGAATAATGGTCACATGCATCAAATTATTTCACTCATATTGTTTTATATGTATTTTGTGTTATTGATTTATTGTTGATTTTGATAGATTTGATAAATATTTTTCTTAGTTTTTAAAAAATTTAACCCGTTTGGTATATTTGTTAAAAAAAATTACTCTTTCTTATGAAACAAAATTTTGTGAGTTATTTCAAACTTATGCTTTTTGATGAAAAATTATAACATGAAATCTTTTTTCTTTTTTTTTTCAATGACTGAGTGTTCGAAGCAAGTTATGCATATATCGACTAATGGACAAGATGAATTTTGTTAAACTAACGAGGATTATCTTTATACAAATATACAGAGATGCTAAAAAATATATATTTTATGAAGAGATCACTTATTTAACCAAATCAAACAGGGTTTTAATCCTGACTTTTTTAATTGAAAACAATTTATTTAGAGGTTGTCAAATAAAGGTAATATTATATGGAGTTATTATTACAATTTACAAGCAATGTAGCCCAGAGAAATTTACATGTTCCTTTGCCCACCTTTACTATTAAACAAGTTACGTTAGGGCAATCAACTTAAACATGGTGATGATGTATTGACCACGTGGGTTAAGATCATCTAAGCGCGCAATTTTGGGATATTTTATGAATCAAATGGTAATTATTACTTTTTTATTTTTTTCTTAATCGAAACGCAAATGAATTGTGAAAGAAGACAAGTCATAAACTTTTTTTCAAAATATCAATGAAGAGAGAGAGCTCAATGTCAAATCTCCGTACAAATTTAAAAAACACTAAAACAAATTAATTGTCACTTCCCGTCAAAATAAAATGGCACGCGTAGAAGTAAAAAAAATCATTCAACGTTTTAAAAATATTATTATCTTTAGATTAATCACTAATATATAGTACTAAATTTTGCTCCAAAAACATTGAATAAATTGCATGGTGTGAAGTGGAGTGGGGATGAGAATTGTGAAACAAAACAAGAAATTGGCCACTTGGGAAGGAAAATGTCAAATGTAGGTTTTTGGGAAAATTATGAAATTGAATTTTGAGGAGATACTAAGATTAAATTGAACCTAGACAATAAGACAAAAATAAAGAGATTAAAACAAGGACGAATCAAATCATGCCAGGTAAGACTTATTATGGGAAATTTTCTTGTTGGAGATGAGCTTGGCCTTCAAGTTTATCCATCTCCTCATTAACATTGGCCCATCACACCCATACAAGTGGAAGCAAGCAGATTAACCCCTCTCTCTCTCTCTCTCTCACTTTCACTCTCTCTCTCTCTCTTTACACATATATATTTATTCCTTTGTTTGTTATCTTATCTTATATTGATACTTTCATCAAAATCTTTCTGTCTATTATTTGTTGTTGCTTTTAATACACCAATATATATATACATTATAGAGAGAGAAAGAGAGAGAGGAGAGAGAGGAGACCATGCTGATGGTGGGCAGGAGTAGCAGCAAAGCTCAGGGGGGGATGAACTTGAGCTAAAACGCGGTCCACAGGGCTTATTACATTACAGTCATGTGAACCCCCCATCCAACTTGATAACTGTGGGCCCCACGTCCTATACACTGCCCACAACACCTACATACTTTCTTACCCTCTTAACATTTTGATTTTCATTTATTTTTTCATCAATAATATTACAAACACTAAATTATCATTTGAGTCAACTCTTAAATTTAAATAAAAATATAATAAATTCTATACTAACTATGTTATTTGTTTTTTTTTAACAGTAATATGTTATATATAAATCAGAGTAATATATTATTACGGAACAAAGTAACATATTACTGTCAGACAGAATAATATGTTATTATTTACGTCAATTTCGACAGTACTTTTTTTATTTTTTAAGAATTTCATAGTCAACATGGATATTGTCACTTTAATCCCTGACTTTTCAATAGTGACACATTTGACTCTAAATTTTAAATTTTGTTCCAAATAAAAACAATTGAAAATATCATTGCTCAATTTCAAGAGCAAAGTAGTCAATTTGATAAAATATAAACTAATTTGACAAAAATAAATGTCAATTTTTTTTTTTGAATTTTTAAAAATTATTTCTACCCACTAAAAATAAAATTATGTAAAATTAATAAATTTTTTATACATTTTTTTTATCAAATTAATTTTTATTATGTGTTTGGATGATGATCATGTAATAAATTGTTTTTAGTTTTAAATTTTTTAATTTAATGAATTGGTTTAATAATGATATTAAAGTTGTCGTCATATTTAACTTTTGAAAAAAATAAAAACTAATTTAGTGAAAATAAAACAACCACCCATTCACAAATTTCTAGGTACACATTCACGATATTTATTCACTTCAACAATGATTCATCTCACTAAAAACACCACCACTAATAGCACTAATGCATTAAAAAAGTAAAAAAAAAAAAAAAATACAACTCCAAGACCAAAACATCACATCATTACTGACGGGACCCACTGCCACCTAATTAGTGGGAGCACTAATTAGTACTCCCAATCATTTTTCTTATTCACTTATAAGAAAATAAACAAGATTATCTAGGTACACATTCACAAATTTAAATTTAAATGCCTCTTACTAATAAGTTAAAATTTTATGGAATGAGATATTCTGTTTTTAAAATTTTTTATTTTCTATTTTGAAATTTTAACAATAATTAAATTATGTAAAAATATCAAAACATAATCTAACAACTATAATTATTTTGAAAAATAGGACAAAGCCACATTTGGGACAGACCCCACACCCACAGCCCCTCCCTCCCCATTCACCTCTCTCTCTCTCTCTCTCTCTCTCTCTTTCTCTCTCTCTCTCTCCATGAATCTTCCTAGTTCCTCACCATCTCTTGGGTTGACCCACCACACCTACGTCTCCATATCTTTATTTATCAAATGAAAAATGTTATAGATTTTAAATATTTTATTAAATAAATAATTTAATGTCTTGCCTCTTATATTTATATATTATCCTTACCCAAAAACTACATGCAATTTGTACTAACAAACAATTCAATAAATTAATCAGATTTATTGGGTACCTCCTATATATATATTCAACCTGCTATCAAACCCAATTCATAGTCCTCCTCTCTCTCCAAATTCACTGACTTTTCTCTCTCTCTCTCTCTCTCTCTCTCATACACCAACAAAATGGATGGTAGTTGCATAGATGAGAGCACAACAAGTGACTCTCTATCAATCACACTGGCATCAGCATCAACATCGACTCTACCGGCGACGAAGACAAAGGCTTCGTCACCAAAGAGTGTGTGCCGTGTCGGTAGCGGGACGAGCGCGATCCTCGACTCTTTGGAAGGCGGGGCCGAGGCAGAGTCCCGGAAGCTTCCGTCGTCGAGGTTCAAAGGCGTCGTCCCGCAACCCAACGGCCGGTGGGGCGCCCAGATTTACGAGAAGCACCAGCGAGTTTGGCTGGGAACTTTCAACGAAGAAGACGAAGCCGCAAGAGCCTACGACATCGCAGCCCAACGCTTTCGAGGCCGCGATGCCGTAACAAACTTCAAACCGCTGTCAGAAAACGAAGAGCAAGACGAATTAGAAGCCTTGTTCTTGAATTCCCACTCGAAATCCGAGATCGTTGACATGCTCCGAAAACACACGTACAACGATGAGCTCGAGCAGAGCCGAAAAAACTACATCGGCGGCTTCATAAACAACAATGGTAACAAAAAAGCGTGTTGTAATGAAAAGTCCACTACTAATTATAAAAACAACGTGAAAGCAACTGAACAGCTGTTTGAAAAAGCCGTCACGCCTAGTGACGTGGGGAAGCTAAACAGGCTGGTGATACCGAAACAACACGCCGAGAAACACTTTCCTCTGCAGAGCGAAACCACTTCGAAAGGCGTGTTGTTGAATTTCAAGGATGTCGCCGGGAAAGTGTGGCGCTTTCGATACTCGTATTGGAATAGTAGCCAAAGCTATGTGCTGACCAAAGGGTGGAGCCGGTTCGTGAAAGAGAAGAGCTTGAAAGCCGGTGACATTGTCAGCTTTTACCGGTCCACCGGTTCGGATAACCAGCTTTTCATCGACTGGAAGCCCAGGAACGGGTCGAACCCGGTTGTTCAGCCGGTTCAGATGGTTAGGTTGTTTGGGGTTAATATATTTAATGTACCAATTAGTGGTGGTGTTGATAGTAATTGTGGGGGGAAGAGGATGAGAGAGATGGAGTTGTTGGCATTGGAGTGTAGTAAGAAAGTAAGGGTAATTGGAGCTTTGTAACATTTTGTCTTTTTTGTTGTGTGAATGTTGAGAGAGGAGAGGGGGGTAGGGGAAGGTGGTGTTTTTTGCAAGTTTGGAAAGTTGAATTGTATATTTTATGCTAGATAGAAGCTGAAGAGAGCTTAACTTAGGTGATGAAAAAAAAAACAAAAAAAACAAAGAGAATAATATAATGAAAAAAAAAAAAATGTCAATTTGTTCCATACATGTGTTGTTGCAATGTTTTAGATCATGTTAACAAATGCTATGTAGTAGAAAAATATCATAAATTAAATATGTCGTAGAAATTTAAATTTAAGTTCACTGCTATTTTATCAATTCAAACCCTTAATCTCTTCCTCATCACATCTTAAGGTATAACTATTAGTCCATTAAGCCAAATTTTAATATCTAAATTTAATACTACGATGTTAATCATATACAAAATGAATTTTTTCATGCATTAAATTTTTAATTTTTAACTTTAATTATTTATTTTGAGCACTTGTTGACTTACTGTGGCTCATGTGATCTCAGGTGAGAGTGTGTATTATACAAAAGGAGGGTGGGTTTCCTTTTTTATTCTAATATTTGTTTTTATAATAAATTATATTACTTTTTTTATAGATAAAAAAAAAAAAAAGAAAAAAAAAGAAGGGTAGGTTGTTGAGGATCAAAAGGGCATTTTGCCTCGTCATTACGTGGAGCGTTACAATTTCACTAACTTTTGGCCGACCTAGATTTGCGTCTTTATATATAATAGTATTATATATTTAGAAAAATATTTAAAAAAATTATATTTATAGACTATAATTATTTTAGGAAGCTTTTTTGATAAATTTACTTTCTAAGAGTTTTATTTCATCCAACTCATATTCTTTTTGACTATTCCATTAGGTCCTATTTGAGATAAGAAGACCAAAATACTCTTTTCATCTATTTATGTTCCATTTAGTTCATATTATTTTCTTATATTTCAATAAGTCCTATGGGTGACATAATTACCAAAATACTCCTAATGTGAATGTTCACACCGTCAATGTGAATGTTCATATCGTCAATGTGTAGGGGCCCGGCCCATGTCAATCCTTGTGGGTGCCCGGAAAAATTCGAGTCGGGCCGGAGTAGGCCCGGCCCATTGACAATGTGAATATTCACATTGACATGTTAACATTCACATTAATAGGAGTGTAAAATTGGCTCGCGTCCCGTGGCGGCGCGAAACCCGCCCGCGGCCCATGGGCAGCCCGGGGCGGGCCCGGTCCGGCCCGTTAACAATGTGAATATTCACATTGACATGTTAACATTCACATTGATAAGAGTATAAAATTGGCCCGCGGCCCATGGGCGGCCAAAAGCCCGCCCACGGCCCAGGGCGGGCTCGGCCCGACCCGTTGACAATGTGAATATTCACATTGACATGTTAACATTCACATTGATATGAGTGTAAAATTAGTCCGCGCCTCGTGGCTGCCCGAAACCCGCCCACGGCTTGTGGGCGGCCCGGGGCGGGCCCGGCCCGGCTTGTTGACAATGTGAATATTCACATTGACATGTTAACATTCACATTGATAAGAGTATAAAATTGGCCAGCGGCCCAGGGCTGGCCCGACCCGTTGACAATGTGAATATTCACATTGACATGTTAACATTCACATTGATAGGAGTGTAAAATTAGCTCGTGTCTCGTGGCTGCCCGAAACCCGCCCACGGCCCGTGGGCGGCCTGGGGCGAGCCTGGCCATTTTTTTTAATTCTTTTTAATTTTTTCTACCAAAATTTTATTATTTTCCACAAAAAAAGACACTAGGCCTCGGCGCGGGCCGGCCCTCGGACCGAGCCTTGAATGGACCTTAACCGGGCCGATGGGCCGGCCCGGGCTTCAAAGTGATGGCCCAGGCCCTAACCTAGGGTATAGCGACCCCGGTCTTTTCCCATTCGGTTGTTGTATCCGGACTTATGTTCCGTAGATCCCGTTGTTATATTATTGTTGTTGTTGTCCTTTAAATTCCTTATTCTTGAGTTATAGGATGTATTGGGCAGGTTGGTTACAGGTGGGTTGGGTTTAGAAACCAAGTGTTGCTGTCCAGATTTTTGGACCTTCGCTCAAGCGAGGAGTTGGTCGCTCGAGCGAGCCTTATATTTTTGGTCCTTCGCTCGAGCCGGGGTTTATTCGCTCGAGTGAGAAATTGCGTCTAGTATAGACCTGAGAGCTGTATTTGTTGGCTCGAGCGAGCTTTCCTTCGCTCGAGTGAGTTTCGAGTTCTTCGCTCGAGCGAGCATTCTGTCGCTCCAGCGTGCTTCTGGGTTGCAGACCTGAAGCATTGCATTCTTGGCTCGAGCGAGACTTTCGTCGCTCGAGCGAGTCATTCTTGTGTCTGGTCCCTCGAGCGACCAATCCTTCGCTCGAGCGAGCCTGTCGGGTTTAAATAGGCAGCAGGGGTTTTTAAAACACTTTTTCACCCTCTTTTTGATTTCAGAACCCTAGGTACGACTTCTCTCTCCCCCCACTCACATTCTCTCTTAGGTATCATCTCTTTTTAGGGTGTTTCTACCCTAGGTTTCTTATTAAAAAGATAGAGTGAGTCGAGAGCTTCGTTTTAATCTGAGAGTTTGGCGGTTTGGAGCACTTTGGATTTTGGGTCGTCATCTCCATCTTCTCCATTCGGGTTATTTACTTCGAGGTAGGGATTTCCTACTCCATGTTATAGGTTTTGTTCTAAGTTCTAGTATTTTGATATGTTGGGAGTTGTTTGGTAATTTTGGGAAAAACCCTAGTGGTTGAAATAAATTAATTTGTATAATTAATTTAGGGAAAAATGTGTAATTGAGTTTAATTCACGAAATTGGGGAAATTAGTGATTTAATGGTGTAGTTGGTTAGTTTAATTACTCACCTATGAAAATGTTAAATTTACATTTATTGATACATTTATTTCCTGTTTAGAAATAACTGTTTTGGGCTATCGGTGGAGGATAGTCGTGATTGTTGTAGACATTGCATGTGGATTAGGGAAAACTGAAACTAATCACATTGGTTAAGTCATTGATCTTGACTGTTGAATTAATACAGAAATTACGTGTATTGATTGTGTGTTGTATATGCATTTTGTTTGGGAGGAGATAGGGGATGTACTCCACGGTTTAGGGGAAGATAGGAGATGGACCTCTAAACCGGATTTTTGTTTGGGAGGAGATAGGGGATGGACTCCATTAGCATCACTATATGTGTGCTTATTGATTTGAAGTGTTTTTACATGTTGTTGATACAACACTAAAATGTGTATCAATCGGGAAGTATGGAAGTGTTTTGGTATGAGCCTTAGTCTCATTTGTTTTGTTGATATTGGAAGAAATGTTAATGTGATATTTAGTTCACTGTTATAGTTTGGCCAGGTTCTGAGCCATATTGATATAAATGGAAAGTTGAATAAATAATGGAAAGTGAAACGTGTCATAGACATTAAGGTCATGAAACTGTATGTTGGTGAAAAGAATAGTTGTGTTAACTATCTATTGAATGCTATTGCTTTATTCAATGCTTATATTTGGTTTAGTATATTTCTACTGGGCTGTGGCTCACCCTATACGGGAACATCATTTTCAAGTCCAGGTGATATGCTACCTCCAAGGACTTAGCTTGGAAGGATTTGGACTTTGAAGAATTGTCTTTAGTTAGTTGTTTTTATTTGAGATTACATGTAAACATTCAAGCCAAGGGCTTAATTTGTAATTGAGTTAGTACTCATTCTTTTGTGTCCAAGTGTTGGCTTGGAAAGATGTAAGCCCTTAGGGCATTGACTTTTGATGTTACATGTGATACCTTTCAATAAAAGTACTCTGATGGATAATTTGATGATTTGTTTTATTTTATTAATGCATGTTAATGTTGTATATTATGGGTTTATTTTGAGGGCGTGACATAGGGTCTCGGACTAGGCTCGAGCCTGGGCCCAAATGAGCCTTTCTCGGGCTGGGTCGGGCCGGCTCATGGGCCAAAAAATTAGGCCCAGGCCCTAGCCCTGGCACAAGGGTATTCGGGATTTGGATGGGCCGATGGATCGAGCCTCGGGTCGGGCCGGTGGGCTTGGGCCTAGCCTCGAGCTTAGGTCGGGCTTGAGCGGGCCTGGCCATTTTTTTTTAATTCTTTTTAATTTTTTCTACTAAAATTTTATTATTTTCTACAAAAAAATACATTGCGCCTCGGGCGGGCTGGGCCTCGGATCGAGTCTTGAATGGGCCTTAAGCGGGCCGATGGGCCGGGCCGGGCTTCAAAGTGATGACCTAGGCTCTAACCTAGGGTCTCGGACATGCTCGGGCCCGAACCCAAACGAGCCTGCCCCGGGCCGTAGGCGGGCTTCGGGCAGCCCACGGGTCGCGGGCCAATTCTACATTCCTATCAATGTACATTTTAACATGTCAATGTGAATATTCACATTGTCAACGGGTCGGGCCTACCCCGGGCCGCGGGCAAGCTTCGTGCAGCGGGCAAATTTTACACTCCTATCAATGTTAATGTTAACATGTCAATGTGAATATTCACATTGTCACGGGTAGGGCCAAGCCCGCCTCGGGCTGCTGTCGGGCTTCGGGCCGCCCACGGGTTGCAGGCCAATTTTACACTCTTATCAATGTGAATGTTAACATGTCAATGTGAATATTCACATTGTCAAGGGGCCGGGTCGAGCCCGCCCTGGGCCACTGGCCAATTTTATACTCTTATTAATGTGAATGTTAACATGTCAATGTGAATATTCACATTGTCAACAGGCCGGGCCGGGCCCGCCCCAGGCCGTAGGCGGGTTTCGGGCAGCCACGAGGCGCGAGCTAATTTTACACTCCTATCAATGTGAATGTTAACATATCAATGTGAATATTCACATTGTTAACAGGCCGGGCCGGGCCCGCCCTGGGCTGCCCACGGGCTGTGGACGGGTTTCGGGCAGCCACTGGGCGCGGGCTAATTTTACACTCCTATCAATGCGAATATTAACATGTTAATGTGAATATTCACATTGTCAACGAGCCGAGCCTGCCCCGGGTCGCGGGCGGGCTTTTGGCCGCCCATGAGCCGCGGGCCAATTTTATATTCTTATCAATGTAAATGTTAACATGTCAATGTGAATATTCACAATATCAACGGGCTGGACCGGGCCCGCCCCCGGCCGCCCATGGGCCGCGGGCGGGTTTCGTGCCGCCACGGGACGCGGGCCAATTTTACACTCCTATTAATGTGAATGTTAATATGTCAATGTGAATATTCACATTGTCAACGGGCCGGGCCCGCCCCGGCTCGTGGGCGGGTTTCGAGCCGCCCATGGGCCAATTTTACATTCCTACCAGTGTGAATTTTAAAATATGAATGTTCACATCATAAAATTGCTAAGCGTTCAAAAAATATTTATAAGTGTATCAAAATTAAATATAAGGGCATAAGTGTCCAAGAAAATAGTGTAAATCAAGAAAAATGACTTTATGGAATAAAACTATACATACATGGGACTAAATGGGTTAAAAAATTTCTTCATAGACTTCTTGGGTTAAAACACTTCTAAATGGGATTTATCAATAATTTTTCTATTATTTTAAGTATAATTCAAATTTATTAATTTTAAGGGTTAATTACACTAATAGTCCCTATAGTTTGGGACTTGTGTCACTTTAGTCCCTGACTTTTCAATTGTGACACATTTGACCCTGAAGTTTGAATCTTGTTCCAAATAAGGACAATTGAAAATATTATTAGATTTTTCAAGGGTAAAATCGTCAATTTGATAAAATATAAACTAATTTGACAAAAATAAATGTCAAAAAAATATTTTTAATTTTTTTAAAATTATTTTTATCCACCAATGATAAAATTATTTAAAATTAATAAAAATTACATGATTAATATTTTTAAAATTAATTTTACATGATCATCATCCAAACACATAATAAAAATTAATTTGGTAAAAAAAAATAAATGTCCAAAAGATTTATCAATTTTACATAATTTTATTTTAGTAGGTAGAAATAATTTTTAAAAATTCAAAAATATTTGCTTGATATTTATTTTTGTCAAATTAGTTTATATTTTATCAAATTGACAATTTTACCCTTGAAAAATCTAATTATATATTCAATTGTCCTTATTTGAAACAAGATTCAAAATTCAGGGTCAAATGTGTCACAATTGAAAAGTCAGGGACCAAAGTGATACAAGTCCCAAACTATAGGGACTATTTGTGTAATTTGCCCTAATTTTAAATTTGCATCATACACACATCTATTTTTAGAGTAATTTAAAGAAAAATTATAATAGAACGTATTTTCCTAATTTATAACAAACAAGTGAAATTATGTTTTCCTTATTAAAGAAAAATTAGTAGTACCACGAGTGAAATTATGTTTTTATCAATGCTTTATTTATAATAAGCGTTGACCTTCTTTTCGGTCCAAATTTAAGTAAGTTATAATTATTGAATTAATTTAATTTATTTTATAGATGATATGAACAAAAAGTCTTATAACATGAATAATTCAAATAGTTCGAATTGAAACTCGTGATGAGTTTTATGAGTCTGACAACACCCTCCACCGTCTAGATCTAAAATCAAAAATTAGTCTAGGGTCCCTCTCCCACTTTTCGTAATGGAAGAGATCCACAACATTATTTTTTGATGTCTAAAGTCCCTAAACATATATCAGAGAAATTTGTCTTCGAATAGGTCAATTTTTGACTCTTCAGTTGCTGTCTTGGGTTCAATTGCCATTCTCAATCAATCTCTTACAAAACCTTGCCTGCAAGTGATAAACTATAGATTTAGAACTCAAATTTGAAGACTTTTGAACCCTAAATTTTGCAGAATCAAGGATAAATGTAACATACATACATACATATATATATATATATATATATGCTTGATTGATGATAGACACAAGAGAATCCACTTGCACCTTCGCCGTCAACACCTCTCGCTGCCCCAACGGCACCGTCAACCGCCGCCTCACCACCTTCCTTGACCTCAAATCTCCTCTCTCCGCCACCAAACCCATCCACGGCGTCACCACCTATGACACCACAATCGACTCTTCTCTCAATCTCTGGTTCCGCCTCTACACCCCACCGCCCTCACATCCACCGCACCACCATCGTCTTCGTACCATTCTCCGATTTCAATCAATATCAGTGCAAATGAGCTTTAATTTTTCTAGGTATCGTTAGAAAATATATAAATATGTTTTGTAATTGCAATTGTAATTTGTTTCTTGGATTTGCAGGTTGTACTTTGGTTTGGGAAGTGAGAGTGATTGGATGGGATGTGTGCTATGGAGCTAAATTTGTGCCTGAATTTGAACTAAATTTTCTCCAGAGAAATTCTCAACCCAGAGAAAATTCAGTTCAAATGAAAAAAAATAATCGAAATAGACGTTTTGTGAGCTAAATTACCAGAGAAATTTTCAACCCAGAGAAAATTCAATTCCATTGCCAAATACTCCTGGAAGCTTGCAGAGAAATTCTCATTCCTCAATTCATCATTCTTGGGATTGGAGATGGGTTTACACTTGTTGGCCTGCAAGAGTACTTCTATGATCAAGTTCCAGATTCAATGAATTTTGTGTGTGTAGGTGTGGTATATATATGGTGTGTGTTTGGACTAGTGAACTGAATTTTTTTTCATTTGAACTGAATTTTCTCTGGGTTGAAACCAGAGAAATTTTCTGATTTTTTAACTAAATTTTCTCGGGGTTGGTCCAGAGAAAAATTCTTTGGTTTCGAGCTGGATCCTGGAATGCTTAATTTGTATAAATCCCACTGATGTTATTGTTTCTTTTTTTTTTTTTTGGGTAATCAGGAATGAACACGAAGTTCAGTTAAAGGCCTTGAAGGGTCAGCATGAAGATGAGTGCAAGAAACTAAAAGAGGAGTTGGATGTCCAGAAATCCAAAGAAGAAAAGCAAAGGGCGCTACTGCAATTGCAGTGGAAAGTAATGGGTGACAAACCACAAGAGGACCAAGAAGTAGATTAAAAAAAGAATTATTCTACTACATCAACGAAGATGAGAAATTCTGATGGTCCAAAGAAATTCTGAATCCATATGCAAATGATCCCTATGCATTTGATTAGAGAAAATCATTTCCTGGATTGAACCAATGGCACAAAATCATTGAAGCAAAGTCTTTTGTTCTTTTCCATGTCCTGATAACGGTGGTGCATCTGGGCTACTTCACCGACAAGCAACAGCACATGTCATGAACTTTCTGTGCAAGAGCTTGAAGTCTAGAGAAATTCTTCTGGACCAATTTTCTCTGTGACGTGAATTTTCTCTGGACTAATTTTTTCTGGATCAATTTTCTCTGGACTAATTTTCTCTGGACCAATTTTCTCTGGATCAACTTGAGGGACCTTAGACATTATGAAAATATTAGATGTCATTTATGCTATAAAATCTTAATACGAGGGACCTTAAAAAAAAAACCCCCAAGTGAAAAATGTATTATAACATGCTTTTTTCTTTTCCCATTATTGTGTTAGGAGTGATTTTTATAGCTTGTGTTAATTTGGTCATTTTTGTTCAAATTTTGTCGATTTTGTCTTTAATTATTTATATTATGTTTATCCTATTGATAATAACTATTCAAAAATTAAATAAAAATTATTTACAAAACTAAAATAGGGACTGTGATCCTCTCCATTGCATATTTGTAATGGAAAATTTTCATTATATCATCCCACGATGAATGTAATGATTTTTAAAAATTTAAACTAATTATAAATTACATAAATGGAATGGAGGCAGGGGGGGATACTGGTGTTGGAGAGATGACTAGGTTAAGAAATATTATTAATTTAATTAAATTGATATAATATAAAATATGAAAATTTAAAATTGATAGAATTAAAACTATATAAATCCAATTAACACAAGTGACAAACTAAACAAATCATTGATGTAATTTGTCCTTTTGTTTTTTCATGCTATTAATCTCAAGTAAAAGTCATGATAACCAACTAAGCATCCTAACTCTCCTAATCTAACGGTTTAGTTACAAAGGAGAAGTTATGAGTTTAACTCTCCCTAAGGTTTTAGTTACAAATGAAAGGTCAAGAGTCTCTTCTTAAGAGGGAGTTGAATTAGGAGGCAAGCAATTATCTTGAAATTAGGTAAGGCATCCAATATGAATTACTAGCATCCATTAACATCCAAACATCCAACAAAATTAAAAAATAAAAAATAAAAAAAACATGTTTCCTTCTAATACCAAAATTTAATCCAATGGTTGAAAATAAACTATTTAAGATTGGTAATTAGACTCAAGTTACATTTGGGTTACTTAAAGGTCAATAGTGGATTCATGTCTACATGTAATGTCGATACATATTTTTATCTCTGTATCGACATGTACATGTCTAAATTAATGGATTCATGTCTACATTTGGATTACTCATGTACATGTCAATACAAATTTTTACACGGATTGGATGGGTCATATTTGGATTATGCGTGTTCAACCCTAACACAATTCATTAATTTAAATTATGTTAACGAATCACATGTAAAATTCTCACTCCTAATATTTATGTATCAAAATTATTTATCACCTTATAATAAATCCCATACTCCTGTATTCGTTCACACAATTTTATCTCTTATCCCACAACCAGATTGGACAATTTTTATTTTTATTTTTTATAATCTTTTATTGTAGAAAAACATTTTCATAATCTTTCAATCACAATTGAATCTTTATTCTTTTGTTATTATTATCTAAACTCACTATGGTAGCTTGAATGGTGTCATGCCAAATAAAAAGATGCTTTCTGACTTACTAATCTGCCTAAAAATGTCAATTTATTTAGGTAATGTCAACAATAATACAGTCAAAGTAGGCATATATAGAATCGAAATATACTAAAATATGATCACATCACTGTGAAACGCACACAAGATTAACAATGTTTATTATTTTTAATTGAAAAACTCAACACAGACGACTATGATTAGAAACAAAATGTTGAAAGATTGTATTGCAACATATTCATACTTTTGTCTCTTCAGAGAGATTGGATAAAATTGAAACCAACATATTCATACTTTAATGGCTAATGGATTGCATCAATTGAGACAGCTAAATAATTCCAACGTGTTATGTAATGAAAATTAATTTTACAATTTGTTTTTTTATATCATCTTCTAGATTAACAATGAGTTGAAGAATACCATACATTGATGGGTGGTGAGAACCTAGATTGCTCCCGGGTCAGGGTCAGAGTTGGGTTACATGTTATGCTGCGCTTGATCACATGGGATTAGGTTAAAAAAATCTCATCTACAGCTGATTATTCATGATTTCAAAATTGACAGAGTGGATACAGATAAGGTTAACAATTGCTCAATTATTTTTCTTTAGGGCTTTCTTTGGGCCTTTTTCCCAATTCTTTTTCTCCTTTTTGTTTTTTGGTTAAAAAGACAAGGACTTATGTTTGGGCCTATTCTGTCAAAAAAAAAAAAAAAAAATTGAAATAAAAAAAAGAAGTCATTTGCAATAATTTAGCAAATAAATATAATATATAAATAATATGTAGATATATTTTAATTGAAAGCCTAACTTCATATAGTCAGGTCGGATTACGTGGATGGAATTCTACATATCTAGTACTTGATCAAAACCTGATTTTTTGAAAATTATCATACTTGCATCCACTCGCCTGTTGCATCAAAATTGTCTATTTGAGCTCTGGTTGAGCGGGTCTGGTAGATGTTTGCACAATCCTAATGCAAACCCATAATAATAATCATGAGGTATTTTGTTGTAGTTAGTACATCAATAGATTTGAGTAATACTAGAGATTCGAAAAATATCACATTTATCTATATTGACATGGTATAAGGAGGGATGGGTCTTAATTGATTAATTCCTAAATAAATCAATAATTGATATATAACAGTCAACGTTATTGAGTATAATTTAAAAGTGTTGTTTTAGTGATAAGAATTTTCAATAGGAAGTATGGAGCTGAATTCTGGCTGGTCTTCTGCTCATGTTCTAAGACTTCTACCTATTCCTTTGCGGGTTGTGCTTGGGGTCTTATTTTATTTTCTTTTAGTTCCATGTATATTGGTGTATGTGGCTGCTATGGAACACATAACATTGATTGGCTTATTTTTGTGTGCACTTCTGAATATGGTTGGAGGCAAGCCAGTCTGCTAGCTAGATTTATGCTTCTGAACATTGTAGTTATGTGGCTGCTATGGTTATCATAACATTGATAGGCTTGTTTTGTTTGTGCTAGTTAGATATTTGCTAGCAGATAGGTTTTAGTTGGTTTGTTTTGTATAGTTTTGGTACGGCCTGGGATATTTTTTTTTGTATTCTTGTTAATTTTCTTGTTTTATTTTATAACTTATTTACTCAAAAAAGAATTTTCTATATAATTTTCCTTGTTCAATCTTTCATAAATTGTTGAAAGTGAAGAGATTCATAAAAATTTAGGAGAAATTACTATTCAATGAGAGGTGGGGGAAAAATTACCAAAAGGTGAGAATTTTCGGAGATGCAACTCTTGTTAATTTTATTTTTTTTTTTAGATGAAGCAATAATAAATCTCAAAATGTGATATTGTAAACTGTTTAGTCCTTCCTTTTTTCTTATGAACTCAGAAATCCCATTAAAGTAGAAATTACACAAAAGAGTAGTCATTTACATGTTTGGGTTTAATTTTTCAGGAATAAAAGTGGGTTTCTTTAAATGTAAAATTACACATTTGGGCAACCCGCACTATAGAAGTTTTGGATTTTCCCTCCTTTTGGAACAAATCCCCCATTACGAACCAAAATGTAACACTTCAATGTAAAACACTAAAAAATTCCTTGGCATATTTTTTCTAAATGTAACAATATAACACTACGAAAAAAACTCATTAATGTACTTTTTTCAAACGTAACATTCTAACATAATACAAAAAAAAACTCCTAAGTGTATTTTTCCCAAACATAGCACTCCAATGAATGTAATCACAAACGTAACACTCTAATATAGCATACTCCAATGTAACACACACAAAAACACTAAAAACTCCTTAGCGTACTTTTTTAAACGTAACACTCACAATTTAAAATTATACATCTGCCCAAAACTTACTAAGTAATTTTTGTACTCCTTTTAGAATGATTTGAAGAATCCTACATCTTTTTTTTTTAGTGTTACGTTTGAAAAAAATACATTAAATTGCTACGTTTAAGAAAAGTATACTAAGGAGTTTTTTTTTGTGTGTTACATTAAAGTGTTACACTAAGGAGATTTTTTTGAAGTGTTACGTTTGAGAAAAATACATTGAGATTTTTTTTTGTGTGTTACATTAGAGTGTTACACTAAGAAATTTTTTTTGGAGTGTTACGTTTGAGAAAAATACATTAAAATTTTTTTTTTGTGTGTTACATTAAAGTGTTATACTAATGAATTTTTTTAGAGTGTTATATTGGAGTATTATGTTTGGAAAAAATACACTAAGGATTTTTTGTGAAGTGTTACATTGCAGTGTTACATTTGAGTGCTATATTGGAGTGTTACAGTTTGAAATTATACATTTGTCCAAAGTTTGCTAAAGAGCTTTTGTACTCCTTTTGAAATGTTTGAAGAATCCCACATCCTTTTAGAATGTTTGAAAAATATCATATTTCAAGTCATTTTTATACTCCTTTTGAAATGGTTTTCAAATAAAAAAGATTCTCATACAAAAATTAATTCCAAATTTGATTCTCATAAATTATGTACCTTACCTTTCTAGCACAAAAGAAAAAAATATATAATATAATATAATAAAAATAAGGGTATAATTGTAAATTTAATTTTCAAACAATATATTAAATCTAACTTTTCAAATTAATGAGACTAATTAAAATCCTTGCAACTAAATAGATCACCATTCCTCAAAATGAGATTTATAGGTAATTTTTTTTTTTTTGGTCAAATAGATTGAATTGTAATTTCTCCAAAACGTTAAGTGATCATCATAAATGATCCACTAAACTTGGACCAATAAAGACTCTTATTCAACCTAAACCATGAGCTTCTTTAATTCAATCCATTTAAATCTGATTTTAAACTCGTCCAAATTAATTAACGGGTTTAAATGATTTGTATATTCAAAACTCATTAAAATTGAGTTTAAATGTACAACAATGGTAGGTATCATGAAAAGTCTTTCATGAAAATGATCATGAAAGGTTTGTGACCTTTGGATTACACTTAGAATAAAGCACCACACACTAATCGAAGTAATCTAAGAGTCACAAATTTTTCATGATCATTTTCATGAAAAATATTTCATGATCTCTAACATTTCTCTTAAATGTATGGTAGTGTTATATGCACTAATTAGTGTACTAACTAACGTACCAACACTAATTATGATATTATTATTGATCCTACTCATTATACAAATTATAAATACTAAAAACCTTTTAAATTATGTCAAGTCATCAATTGATACAATAACTACTACACGTGCATATATCATTATTCTTAAACGTATTAGACACGAGTACCCATTTAAATATGTACATCCTCCACCTCCACCTTGTACCACCACCACTTCACCAAATCTCAAGTAAACGTCATGATATTTAGATAATCCTGAAATTGGGTCTTCATGGAGATATAAGTCCAGATTCACGTACATGATGATAATATAATGGGGATATACCAATAAATAATTCATAATCTTACAGTGGATTAATTTAGACTTGAAAGACTGTCAAGTGTAATTTTCTTCACACACATACACAGTTCGATCTCTTATCCCACCAACCAAACTAGACATAAATATTATTTTTAATCTTTTAAACAGTTTCATAATCTTTTAATCACAATTGAATCTTTATTCTTTATGCTGTGTTTGGTTGGAGGATTTGGAGAGGAATTTGGAAAGAAAAATGGAAAAGGTAGGTGAAATGTGAATAAAATATGCCTATATTTTACCTAGTTTCACACACCTTTTCCTTTTCCCTTTCCAAATCCCTCTCCAAATCCCCCAACCAAACACAACATTAATGTTCTTTTCTGAATTCATTATGGTAGCATGATGCTTTTTGACTATACTAATCTGCCTAAAAATGTCAATTTATTTAGCTAATTATGTCGACAATAATATAGTCAAAGTAGACATATATAATCCAAACATATACTATAATATGATTACATCACTATAAAACAATTACAATAATGTTTCTCATTTTTAATTGAAAAACTCAACGCAGATTACTGTGATTTGAAATAAAATGTTTTGAAAGATTATGCAACATATTCATACTTGAGTCCTCAGGGACATCTGATAAAATTGTAACCAAGATATTGATACTTTAATGATTGATGATGAAGTAGACGTGTTGCATAAGACAATATTGTATTTTTTCTTTTTTCTTTTTTTTTTTAGCAATTTTTTCCTTAGAACAATTTTGATATTTTTTTTTATTAAGAGGCAAATATTAATAAGTGTGTGAGTGATTTTCTGATCACACTGCCCTCCTTAGTGATTCAGCTGGTGAGCACCGGCAGAATAGATGGCTTCTAGATAACCTGCAACAGAAAGAGAAGAATCCCACGGTGGTTCGCCACCCGGGGGTACTCCGACGATCAAGTCAGTACATATTTCTAATAGATAAATCAACTATTCAACTCACAAGCTTGAGTATCAAAAAGCATACCTTAGACCCATGGGGGTGCCTCTCTTTTATAGCCAATACAATCCTAGTTCCAATAGGAGCCTGGCCCTAATGGACTTAGGATTACTACTAATCTGGGACTCCCAGTGGGATCAGGATAAACTCTCTAAGAGTCTTATCTTTACCCAAACTGAAGTCTTCTCACAATCTAGGACTCTTGTCCCATATCCAGGTTGAGTTTCCTATTCATTCTAGGACTCTTGTCCCTTATCCACTTATCTCGGATTCCGATATCTTCGGAGATAACCTTGGCCTTGCCGAGATCACCTCGGCGTCACGACCAGGACACGTGGCACCTTGGTTGACACGTCGGCGTCACCTTGCCACGTGTTGGTACTCAAAAAATATATCCCCACAACTGTCCCCTAGGTTCTATTACCTCGGCATTCTGAGGTGATGGAACCTACACTGTTCGTTCATCTGTGCCCCTCTGTCCGAGATCAAACTCGCCGACCTCAAAGTTCCCTGGATTTTACCGTCCACTTCTGTCAAATATCAAGCTTCATGCTTTCCAAGCTATTCGAGATCACACCTCCTAGCCGAGGTTTCTGGTTTCATTGATTCATAAACTCCAAGAGCTTTGCAACTGCTCTATTCACATTTTCTGATGGGTTCCTGACTTCCAGTCATCTTTTTGACTCCGGCGATCTTCATATCGGCGTTCATTTCTCTTGGTAGGTTCATAAACTCTTTTATTAAGATCAATCTTTCATAACTCTTCTGAATCTGTTTACTTGCCCTCTGCTGTCTTCTATTTTCGTCTGTTTTCAAGTTTTGAATTGTTTGAATGCCTGGCACTGTTCTTGCCGTATCCGCTTTCTGTTGCTAGCATCGTGTCTGAGTCATTTACTTTCTTGTTCTTCACATACTTACTTAGTGCCTGTGTACTTTGGCTTTATCCTTGAACTTTGTTGTCTTCTTGACTCTGATTTTTCTCTTTTTTCATTCAATCCTCTGGCTTTTTCTCTTTCCCGCTCTTTTACTTAAATTCGTCATTGTTCCAAGCTTTTAAGCTTCTGCAACTGTCTTCGTTCCTCTCCTCCGGTGAAGCTTACGTCATTCTGTTATTGTCGCCAGACTTCGGTAATTCTCATTCCGGCTTCCCTCTTTCTGGTAAGCCACTATTCCTCCTGGTTTTATTTCTTGTTGCTTTCCAAGAAGTTCTGCTTCATTGTTAATCACCATTGCTGTTTTACCCGTTGTTTCAAATCATCTTCTATTGATTTCTGCCACTGTTCTTGGCTTGACACACCTGTACAATCTTTTTGTCTTAATTTCCTGATAGTTTCATCACCATTTTTGATTTACGAATTACATTCTTGTTTCTGTTTTCTGTGTCTTTTCCCAGATTTTTGCTTTCAATCCTTGCTTTCAAAACTCCGAGGTGCCAATCGCCGAGAAGAGCTTTGATCAAACTCTTCAGGAGGTTGATGCTGAGCTCGAGGCCGAGAAGGCTGCGGAGAAGTCTTCCTAACTGTCTTCTATATTCTGCCATTGATGCCGAGTAGTTTGCTTCCTTCTTGAAATTGATGCCGAGGTAGCGGTAGAGAAGCTCCTCCAACTGACTGCCGAGGCTGAACCATTGTTGTCCGTCGAAGCAGGTTAGTCCGACGTTCTTGCTTTCAGTCCCTAGTTCTTTAAGGTCTTCATTTTTGTATCTGCCAACCTTCTCAGCTCTTAACAAGCTAGTTGGTCATCTCGAATGATCATATCTCGGAAACGTCTTTCAGTGTTATCTCGGCTATACCAAACTTGTAAATTGTTTTAAATTTCAACAAGTGGTAGACTTCATAATCTTTGGTTAACTCATCTTGTAATTTGCTCAAAAATTTCAACAAGTGTAAACATTCCTTGCTCCTTAATTATCATTCCTTCCCCCTGCATCTTCTCCCTGCCCCCTAATGTGAACATAAGTTGCACTTAGGATCACTTTAGGGAAGTTGGCTTCGTACTGTAGTCACAAACCTGATGTGTTCTTCTTTCGCCGATGTATTAAACTTCTGGTATTTAATTCGCCCCCTTTAGACCCTCCTTCGCTTGGCCTTTGCAAACTATCATCGCTGTTTCTTGAAACATTTATTCCTTTCACAATTCTGGTTACCACTTCTGGCGTGCACTTAGTGGTTCTGTCTTAATCAAAACGACGTTTGACTCCGGCGAATCTTTTTGTCGACATTTAACTTTGTGCACTCTTTAACTTGTAAATTCTCTCAGAATTTCAACAAGTGTTAACGTCATTCGTTTTAACTTCGGTTAAACATCATCTCGACTTAACTTCGGTTTAAGCATCATCTCCGTTTAACTTCGGTTAAACATCATCTCGGCTTAACTTCGGTTAAGCATCACCTCAGTTTAACTTCGGTTAAACATCATCTCGGCTTAACTTCGGTTAAGCATCACCTCAGTTTAACTTCGGTTAAATGTCATCTCGGTTTTTGAGGTTTTTCCTTTTTTGTCGCTTGTGCTCTTGTACCTTCTTGTTTTTTAGACAATGTAAGCTCTGCATATGGCCGATGTGCCTCCTTGTTCTTGAATGTCTAATTTAACTTTCCTTCTCTGAATGCTTGTGCCTTTGTCTTTTCTTGACTGCCTTTGCATGATTCTATACTTAGAATATTTTGCGTGATTTACATAATTCTTCATTTGCACAATCTTCTCGGGGTTACATACCTCGGGTATAATAACTGCAAGTTTTACTTCGGCAAGATACTGACCTGCAATCTTTTTATAAATTTCAACAAGTATAAAACATATACTTTTCAATGTAGACTTTGCAAACTTTTCTCAAGTTGCCATAAATATGTAAACAGTAACTTCACTCTAACCTACTTGTAAATTGTTACAAATTTCAACAAGGACTAACATATACAGTAAACTTTTCTCAAGTTATAGCAAGTGTTAAACAGTGATCTACTTGTAAATTACTACAAATTTCAACAAGGGTTTAAACAATATACTTAGCTTTTACCTCAACCTGTAAATTGCTGCAAATTTCAACAGATGATCATATGTCGGCTTAACATCGACTAGTAAATTGCTACAAATTTCAACAAGTGTTAAGCATCTTCTTTGGTTTATCCAACCAGTAGATTGCTATAAATCTGTAAGCAATAACCTCGGCTTCGCTTCGACTTGTAAATTGCTACAAATTTTAACAAGCGAAGAGAAACAGATATCTCGGCTTAACTTCAACTTGTAAATTGCTACAAATTTCAACAAGTGGTAAGCTTTGTATCGGTCTGACTAACTTGTAAATTGCTACAAATTTTAACAAGTGGTAAACTTTGTATCGGTCTGACCAACTTGTAAATTGCTACAAATTTCAACAAGTGGTAGACTTTGTATCGGTCTGACCAACTTGTAAATTGCTACAAATTTCAACAAGTGGTAGACTTTGTATCGGTCTGACCAACTTGTAAATTCTTTCAGAATTTCAACAAGTGGTAGACTTTGTATCTTTGACTCTTGCTTGCTGGATCCATTGTTACCTCGGCCTCGCTTCGGCGAGCCATTTCTTTTCTCATGTTTTTTATAAGCCTCTGCATCTTTTTGTTCGTAGGGTCACTAGAATCCCTTTGATATGGTTCTGTAGGCAAGGGGTCTGCCCCCTGCATAGCTTCCACATACTCCTTTGTGGACTTTACAACAGGTCTTCATCTTGGCTAACTTCAGTCTGATCTTGTGTGTTTCTTTTTTATCTTCTGGGATATGAGATTTGCTCACTGAGCTCTTCTCTTCTCGGGTTTTAAGTGTCGAGCTCTTGTCTTCTGGAATCTTGGATCTGCTTATTCAGGTTGAGCTCTTCTTTTCTCGGGCCTACTCATCTAGGCCGAGATCATGTCTTCTGGAATCTTGGATCTGCTCATTCAGGTTGAGCTCTTTGAATGTTTATCTTCCTGGGAGCGCTTATGCCCCCTATCTTTGTATCCCTTCCGGAAGGGTCTTTATTCCGTTTATGCCGACATATTTTCCATCCTTGCTAAACTAGTCGTTTCCGACACGTTGATCTTGTACGGTGGTGGCCATCTATTCTCCTTTCGTTCCCACAGACGGCGCCAAATTGTGTGAGTGATTTTCTGATCACACTGCCCTCCTTAGTGATTCAGCTGGTGAGCACCGGCAGAATAGATGACTTCTAGATAACCTGCAACAGAAAGAGAAGAATCCCACGGTGGTTCGCCACCCGGGGTACTCCGACGATCAAGTCAGTACTCAATATCTCTAAAAGATAAATCAACTATTCAACTCACAAGCTTGAGTATCAAAAAGCATACCTTAGACCCATGGGGGTGCCTCTCTTTTATAGCCAATACAATCCTAGTCCCAATAGGAGCCTGGCCCTAATGGACTTAGGATTACTACTAATCTGGGACTCCTAGTGGGATCAAGATAAACTCTCTAAGAGTCTTATCTTTAGCCAAACTGAAGTCTTCTCACAATCTAGGACTCTTGTCCCATATCCAGGTTGAGTTCCCTATTCATTCTAGGACTCTTGTCCCTTATCCACTTATCTCGGATTCCGATATCTTCGGAGATAACCTCGGCCTTGCCGAGATCACCTCGGCGTCACGACCAGGACACGTGGCACCTCGATTGACACGTCGGCGTCACCTTGCCACGTGTTGGTACTCAAAAAATATATCCCCACAATAAGTGTTCTATTGTTACGACCCAAATCCGCTCCTATAGGTTTAGCGTCGTAACTGACCAGTAATTTTAAGATTACCAAAAGCCTTTGAGACAGATTCAAAATAAAAGGGATTAGCGAAAGCAAATAACAAATATACAATGTTCATAAAGCTGTGTAGACTTATATGGAACATAAATTTTGAATTTTATATGCATATATAATCGCATCAATCTTACGTTATCCATAACAGATAAAACAAAAGGGACTTAGCCTTAATACAAATAAACAAAACCTTAGAGATTAAAAAAAAAAAAACTTAAGACTTGTTCACTTGACATAACACTTGAACACAAGATTTCCGGGAACCTCCACGTGAGGCACATTGGTTGGCTTGACAAAAACAAATCCAGATCGGAAGTCTCAAGCCTGGTCATGCGCTTGGTCACCTATATACATACTATAAATAATGAGTTGGATCAGTGAATAACAACAGAGTAAAGATTTTATGAATGATGTTCATAACAGATTCAGAAATCAGAATTCAAATCAGAAACATATTTGTATACGTATTCAGATTTTACAATCAGTTATACGTGGTATGTCCATTAGCTAACAAATCAGATTTGTCATAAAGACCCATATGCAAAGCAGATTGGTCATAAAGACCCATATTCACATAAGATAGTCATTAAGACCCACATGCAGATTAGATAGTTCACATGAAAACCATGGTACCAGGTAACAGATAACAGATATCAAATACAGATGCTAAGGATGCCACAAATACATTTAAGAGATTGGACAATCATTCATTCTAATCAGAAAATAACATTTCAAAAAATAGATCATATCATGTCAATCAGAAAATACTTATAGTTGAACATATCTTTACAAGGTTGTTAATCACAGATAGCTCCAGAAGCAGAACAGATAACTTAGATAGATCAGATGGACGGTTGAGCGTGACCTACACAGACACATAACATATACACATTGAAACACACGTTCCGTAGATACTTAACTTATTACGTTTCTTTCCTTAGTGTGTTTCTAATTCATATCCTCATTATTATTACTTAAACCATTGCTTAAGAATGCCTAGAATGAGATGAAGATGCAATTATGCACTTTGAAACACTTACAAAATTTTTAAAAAATAGGGCAGTTCGCTTGAACGAAGCTTTGGTCGCTCGAGCAAACCTTTTGGTCTGCAAAAGTATTGGATGCTCTAAATTTACGCTCGAGCCAACTTCTTGGTTGCTCGAGCCAAGACTGAAAATAAAAGGTGGTCGCTCGAGCTATCTTCGATTGCTCGAGCCAACCGTCAAATTCTGCAAAAGTACGGAGAGCTTGAAATTTACAGTCGAGCGACAGTTTGGTCGCTGGAGCGATACGACCAAATTCTGGAATTTCCAAATTTTAACTTTAACTCCAAAACATAAATTCAAAGCATCAAAACTCATACTTTTGGACCAAAACTCAAGAAAACACTTGGAAACTTATATAAAACCATAAAATGAAGATCAATTCACAAAATCAAGGTCCAAAAGCATATCAATTCTTCAAAACCAAGTTGAAACTTCATGTATATTCACATGCATGTATTGATATGAATTCAAAACTTCCAAAACATGCACAAATGTAGTGTTTAAGTGTGGAATCATAGTGAGCTCTCATGATTTGACAAAAATAAACACTTGCATGTAAGAATTGAGTGAAAACTAAACTCAAAATCCATGAATTATGTATGCGTGCAAAGATTGAACTCAATTCTACATTCTAAGCTCAATTCCTATGCTTAATCTTCTATTTCACTTGATTTCTTTCTCTAAACAACTCGTGTTCATAATTTAAAGGTTGAATTCTTACCTTAAATTTTGAGTTTTGGAGGCGTAGAGGTTAAATCTCTCAAATCCTTCCAATTCACTACCAATTCTTAGCAATTCCCCATTTTTCTCCTCTTTGATCTTGATCTCTCCCTTACTCTATCTTTTTCTCACATTTTCGCTCAAATAATGAAGTGTAGGGTGTATATGGAATGTTCTTGATGCAATATTAGCCTTATATTGGCTTATTTAGCATTTACTAATTAAGAGTGATTAAAACTGATCAATCTAGCTTAATTTAATTAATTTATTCTAATTATTTGATTCCGAATCAGTTTCTAATTAAACTTACCATAATATTCTAAAAATCCCGCATAACATATTGACTCAGTCAATTTCATGTTCGGATGCCGATAAGGCCTTTAATTTTCATATCAAAACAGAATTCTAAACAGATAATCCTACAACATACAAATAGAACACAAATAACACTTAAAATGCACAATTAATACATAAGTCCACTTAACCACTTAATTAACATTCTTAAATACAGATTAACGGTTAATTACGGATCAGTGTTGTTACAACCATGGCACTTGCACTTGTTAATATTGGTAATATGAGAAAAAAAAGTCCTGAAAAAATGTAAAAAGATTATAAAACATTTTGAAATTCATAAAAAGTGTATTAAATTTAGTGTTAAGGTTAGGATCTATACATTTATGTTTTTTTTTTTTTCTTGTGCCTTAAGGGCACTTGTTAGCAAGATGTTTATTAATATTTGATATTTATTATTAATTACAATATTAATGAAAATTAAATATAACATATAATTAATCCAAAAGAACTCCTGAAAGTAGTAGGGGATAGAAAACCAAACAAACGTAGTAAATACGAGTCATGCAAATGGAAAATTTTAAATTACTGACTTTTTAACGAGGCACAAGAGTTCTAGCCAACGAGCTAGGTTGATTTTTCATACAACTTTAAATAACTCAATATTGATTCACACTCAATAATATCTATGCCATCTAGATTAGCAATTAGTTGAAGAACACAATGACATTTTGCTCACCTTATTGTCTTATTGTTGCTCAAAAAATTAGAATTATATTTGGAACTTAGATTTATTAAGAGAAAGAAAAATGAAAGGAAATTTAAATTACTTATACATATATTCATTTTTAATATGTAACCAAACGAATTTTTTAAAAAAATCTATTCTATTTTTCTAGTCCATCCAAATGTAGTGACCAAAAATAATTTTGTTAGTATATGTGCGGCCACATCCTAGGAGAGAAGGGAAAGTCTTGCTTATGACAAAATTTGAACTGTTGATCTCTTATTGGCACAATGGGGTGAGGGGCTATTTTAACCTCATAGAAGAAAATAGCCCACATGGTTCACAACACTATCAACACAGGTGAGTAAATGTTCATTTGGCCCTTTGAATTGTGCATGCCACGGCAACAAATGCTTCTTTATTGGAAAAAGGATATTTTATTCTTAGGGGCAATTTTGTCATTTTACATCCCAACATCGTTTCAAACACATTTTTTAATACAATAATTAAACAAAAAAATCCAACCCATTTTTTCAAACACAAAACTAAAATAGTCAAATAGCCAAAAAGTTAAAAAAATAATCACTTCTCAAATGAGGCCATTAAACAATAAAAATTCTGATCAATTAAGGGTTCATTTGTTAATTACTAAAAATCAATAGAAAATACTAATCGAATAGAATTTTTATACAAAATGTTGTACCAAATGGTATGACAGTATTATTTTTGCAATTGCAAGTATCTCAACGGACTTTTTGTTTTAAAGTGACATGCTCAAAATCTTGCCAAGTCATCATATACACACTACAACAAAAAGTCCTTTTGGCGACTAAAACTGCATTTTTCGTCGCTGAAAGTAGTAGAATTGGCGACTAAAATGGAATTAGTCGCCAAAATTGATCACTTTTGCCGACTAAAAGAGTTTAGTCGCCAAATATAAGGGCTTTAGCGACTAAGAGGCAGTTTAGTCACCGAATGTAGGGGTTTTAGCGACTAAAGGTTGTTTAGTAGCCAAAAGTCACGGTTTTTGGTGACTAAAATGATTTAGTAGCCAAAAGTGATGGTTTTGGTGACTAAAAACTGTTTAGTCGCTGAAAGTGAAGCTTTTTGGCTACAAAAAAAAAAAAAGTAGCTAAAAACAGTCAATTGCCGACTAAAATTCAGTTTAGCAGCCGAAAAGGAACGTTTTTGGCGACTAAAAACAGGTTTAGTCGCCAAAACTACTTATTTTTAGGCGGAACTTAATTTTTTAGCGACTAAATAATAGTTAGTAGCTGAAAATGATAGAATTGGCAACTACAAATTTAATTTAGTCGCCAAAAGTGGCGTAAATTTTTTTTTAGTAAATAATTTATTTTTTACATAAATTATATTGAATTAAAATAATTATATTTATATATATTGTTTTGTATTAATACCGGTCAATATACTATATAAATAACATATATTGCATATATATTTATGTGATGTTGTAGTGGCATAGTGGAGGGAGTGTGTTGCAAAAAGGTTTGAAATGTGGGACGGTTGGCGCGGTTCGAAACTCAGAAAAAGCAAAAAAAGTGGTTTTTTTTTTTTTCGACAGAAACACCTTTGGCGACTAAAATTATTTGTCGCCAAAAGTCTTTATTTTGGCGACTAAGCCGTTTAGTCGGCGATTCAGTGAGTATTGGCGACTAAATTATTAGTCGGTAAATGTATGATTTTCAAAAGTGTAAAACACTATTGGCGACTAACACTTTGGTCGCTAAAGACCTGTATTTTGGCGACTAAAAAATTATTAGTCGCCAATACCTACGCCGACCACATATACGCGACAAATGTGACGACTAAAAAATTTTGTCGGGAAAAATAAAAATAGACTTTTGGTGACTAAAAATTTAGTCGCCAAAAGTGCTTTTTCTTGTTGTGACAAGTTATGTACATTAATTTTTGGGAAAATTACCAAGAAGTCTCCTTTGAAAAACGTGTAATCTATTTAGTTCCAAAACTTTTTGTTTGTACCCAAAAGTCCAATAACGTTATTCTTCTTCTCTGCCTTTCTTCTTCTCTTTGTAATTTTCAGCGATCGTTGACGGGTAACCATATCTTGCTTCTTCTTTTTCTCTTTTTCTTTTTGATATATAGTCATCGGCGACCAACGACTACCATCGATTGGGATTCACCGGCAACCACTGACCGCCGACTCCTTACCTCACCGACGATAAAGAATACCTCACCGACGATGAATATATTTCCGACGAAGAAGATGAAGAAGATAGTACATCAGATCTGAGTAGATCTATATCAAATCCAACTAGATCTAAACAAAAAATAGTTGCCGGAGTACAATCATCTCTCTATATTCGCCTCTCTCCTTCGATCTCTTATTTTTTTTACATTTTCTCTGCTATACACTTCTCTTTTTCTGTTCTAATGGAGAAAATTTTCAAATTCTGAACAAGTAGTTTTTGAGTTTTAGTTACAGGCGGTGAAAATTGTAAAATTTTGCAGTTTCAAATTTTTTTGGTGTTAGAATGAATCATGGTATAAAATTGTAAAATTTTACAGTTTCATAACATGTTTTTCAGTTTGATTAATAAGGATAAATGCTTAATAAATTTTTGCTTTGAAACTGTAACATTTTGCAGTTTCAAAACTTATTTTTCAGTTTGATTAATATTGGAGATTATTTGCTTAAACTTTACAAAAATTGAAAAATAGCATATGTTTTTCCCATTGTTGCTGTTTTTTGTCGTTTCATTTTTTTTCCTTTTAGTTTATCAATATTTAGCACATTTTACTATGTTTTTTCGCTCTAATTTCTCCATTTATTCTTTTTTTTTTTTCCGGCAATATTTTAAACATTCCGGTGAGTCTCCAGTGATGTTCTTAATGTCCAATGAACATTCTGAACATTCCAGCGATTTCCATTAACGTTCTTAACACTTCGGTGAACTTCCGGCGAAACTCCGGCGACTTCCCGGTGATGTTAAACATTCTGACGAGTCTCCGACGACTGTTTGACGGAAGTCCGACGGTAGTAAGATGTAACAGTATCTGTAAATTTTAAAAAAAAAAAAAATAGGATTTTTTGGAAACAATTAAAAATGTATCGGACTAATTGGTGAAAGTATTTTGTTTGAGGATTAACTGAGTCTTGAACTTTGTACATGGGGACTTATCAGTAAGTTTCCCTTAATTTTTTATTTGTATTTCACCGCTCAAAACTAATTATTGTCCAATTTTAAATCAGTTTTGGGCCATTAATATAGCCCATTAAATTGTACAGCCCAGCCCATTTGCTACCCCAAATCTTCCTTATCACCTTCATTCAAACCAACCGAACTTTCTCTCTCTCTCTCTCTAGAATGGCTTTTGGAGCTTCACTCTCCAATGCAACATCTCTGCAACTCTCATCTTCTCTCTATGGAGAAGCCTTGTTGTCGTCCTCATCTTCTACTCTTCTCATGGGTTCGCCATTGTGCTTGTCATCTTCTTCTCTCTCTGGTATCCTCACTCTTAACTCTTTCCTTAACATTTCTTTGTTTTTCGCTACGCGTTCTTTTCTCATTGTGTAACAATTTAAACTGATAAATTAGTATATTAATCAAAGTATGTTCACTATGCAATCACTTTGTTAATTTGAATTATGGGTTTAATTTTGTTTGCTGTGTTGTGTTCTACTTAAGGAAAAAAATCCCATCTTCCAAAGCGTTTTGTTCTTGTATCGAAGAGGGTTTCGGGTTTGGAGGAGGCCATGAGAATTAGGAGGTATATTTTAGCTCTAAATCTTTGTATCATTCTTCTTTGTGGTAACATTCAAACATGGGTTACAATTCGCTTTCTGATGAATTTGGACAATGAAAATAATTATGTCTATAAATGGACCATGCCTTTGTATTCAGCACTACCTAATTTTTGGAGTCTATTTGGGGGGTATGGACACAATTCGGCAACTTTAGGTTACAGCTAGATGGGGAAAGTGAAAGATTCAATTATGAACTGAATATGGATATTGAAATTGTAGGTATATGAATACCTTTGACTTGTTATATGACCACTAAGTAGTGGACCCCAGGGACGAGGCTCACCTCAGCAGGTGCTCAACCAAGTACTTTACACTAATTCATGAGCCTTTCCTCGCCTAAGTAACCATGGATTACCCTTGCTTCGCAACCATATCACTATCTCTGTGAGTAGATATGGCACTCCATGAGCACATCCCTGCTCTGCTAGCAGCCCCTGCTCACCATGGTTCTTCATACCTCATTCTCATAAGAAACGCTTGGTAATGACCACCTCCACTTAGTCACTCTTGCTTAGCTGCAACATAGTTTGGCCCTTGACTTGCCTATGTCTCCCTTATGCACTTACTCCCTATGTTGGGATCACTCTGTTCTAGGGCTGCAAATGAATAGAGTTGCTCATGAACAGGTTTGAGTTCGGCTTGATAAGGGCTCGTTTGAATTCGGCTCGTTTGAATTTAGTTGTTAAATTTTTATTACATCGAGCTCGAGCTCGAATTCAAGTTCGTTAAAATCTTAATAAACAAGTCCAAAGATACTAAAGCTCGGCTCATTAATTTGGCTCATTAGAGGGCTCATTTGAAATTTATTTAAATAATAGAATAAATATATTATTTATATATTAAGTAATGTAAAAATATATATAAAAAATGAGATAAATATGTTATTTCTATATTTAAATAACATAAATATAAATAATAGTTAAATTTATTTATATGTAAATAATAGCTAACTATAGATAACATATATAATATTAGTGGTAGTTATTATTATTTTGATAAGATATTGATTTTTTTTCGGATATGTTTATATATATTGTATATATAATTGTATAATCAAAATTTCAATTATAACTTTAGTCTCATTTGCAAGCATGAATTTATAATTTCTTTGGCTTGTTAAGGCCCGTAAACAAGTTCGAGTAGTAAAGCCTAAGCGAACTCGGCTCGAGCTCAGTTTGTTAAATTTTTATTGAGTTTGGGCTCAAGTTCGTTAAAATCTTAATAAACGAGCCCAAACATAGTAAAGCTTGACTTGGCTCAACTCAACTCGTTTGCAACCCTACTTTACTCACTATTATCACAATCATCACTTGGAAGCCTAGGTTGAGAGCAGGGCCTAGGCATCCACCATTTAGGATCATTGGAGGATTGTGGATTAGAGACTAAGATCACAGGTTTGTTAAGGCTGCCTAGTCTCCCAAAGAAAGACAACTCCTCCTTGACCAATCTTAGAGAGAAGGGGCATTGATCTTATACTCAATCTTGCTGCATGCTGTGAAACATCTCCTGAGATGTCATACCTACCTCTACGGCTCCTATGATGCAACCTTCTCGAGGTCTAAATCATTGGACTTAGTAGTAGCGTTGATATCATCACTTTGTGGATTTGAGGAGAGCTCAGCACCTGTCCATAGGTGGCTTGGGCTCCGATACTTCTAGAGCCTATAAAAGGGTATCATGCATGTAGCCGAGCAACGAAACAACACTAACATAGCTTGTACACAACAACCCCATAACTAAATGTTCAGGGTCCTTCATTGGCACATTCTCTATCTTTAAGGCTGCCTTGATCTTCACCTTCTATCCTTGACCATCTTAGTGCCTACCATGATTCCTCACAACCGACCACCTCTAAGATTTATTGCACACAACAATTATTAGAGAAATGAAAATTGCTAATGTACTACTTATTTGAAGGTGCAAAGGGGAGAATTTGGGTGGAATTATTTGAAAAATATATGGATTTGTTGTAGAAAGTAGAGTCACAGCCATGAATGACAGTGACGAACAGCAAAAAAGAAAGAGGTTATATGTGAAACATTAAAAAATGGTTCACTTACCATGCAGATGAAATTAGTTTAATTGGTGTGTGCAAAATTGTGGTATGAATTTTTTCAAGCAATATCCAAAAATCCTCACCCAAGTGCTTCAATTAGTCATCCTTGACCAATGACATTGGTCTTTCATGACATCATATGTTGTGTTGAAATTTAATATCCTGTGTGTTGGGGAGCTAAAATTGGTCCTTTCATGCCGAGTGGTTGAGAATCCTAATTATCTCCACCTCACTTTTCTTTTCTTTTTAAATTCATCTTGTTTTAAAAGCCTTAAATACTCGATGGTTTTGGCATGTGGTACAAATGATTTTGTGCCCTTCATGTTGATGTTATCACCTTCCATATAGATGATTAATTAATAAATAAATAAAAAGAAAATGCTAAGTTGAAGGATTTAGAGTTTTCGAATATGGCATTTTTTTGTACATAATATGGTGAAATGAAGCCTGCAAATTTCATTGCATATCATTTGGCATTTGCCACTGTTAGTTTGTTCTATTGTTTTATGACAATTGAGTGATTTGTAAGTTACCTTCTTGATTTTTTTTTTTTTTTCTTCCCTAATTGATATATAGAGAACGTGAACTTCGAACTTCAACAACTGCTAAAAGAAGGCCACCTTTGAGGCGTGGAAAGGTTTCCCAACGTCTTCCGGTACCTGATCACATACCAAAGCCTCCTTATTTAGGTTCTAATTTGTTACCAGAACTCTCTAGTGAACATCAAATTCATGATTCCGAAGGCATTGCTCGTATGAGGGCTGCATGTGAGCTTGCTGCTCGGGTCTTGGATTATGCAGGAACATTGATTAGGGTGAGAAATTACAATGTCTTTTTATTTTACTATTGGATATGTTATCTTGCATTCTAATAGCATTAGGTTAAATATTTATGTTTATGCACTTCATATTAGTATCTGCAACTATTGTTCCTACATATTGTCAGTAAGGACACTTTTGTCTTCAGATCTGCTCATGGATTTTGAAATTCCCTAAATCCCTGGGAATTATTTCCAGTTTTCAAAAGCAACAGAAATATATCTAGAGGTCTTAGTTAAAAAACCTTTTATCCTTGCCTAATAAGCTATTGATAGTTGATTATTGACCTTTATTTATCACGGTAATGATTTAGGAGAATCAGTGTAGTTTGGTTTGTTGTTCTTAAGTTGGGATTAAATTTGAAGGTTCTCTATTGGTGCCAGTAGTTTGTTGTCTATAAATAGAGTTCCTTTGATTTAAGCTTGCTATTAAAGCATACGACATAGGACTTTGTCACATGTGTCCCATACTTTGAGCATGGACCTTTGGGTATTTGAGGATGAGACGTTTAGAACACTGTTTGTTGCTTGGTTTTTGACCTTCAATGATCAATCTTTATATCATGGCTCAATCAATTGGTAATTTGGTGAATTTTGTTGCAACTTGCAAGAGCCTCTTTTCCTATGATTTTGTGATGGATTCATGGTTTCAAACCTTGATGTCATGCTTTTTTCATTCCCATATCAAGTGACGAGCTTGGAATTATTGTAAGTGGCCAAATAATTGACTTATAATCTAAATTTTTGAAGGCCATGATATATAACATTTTTATGCAATAGCTTCATTTTCCCATTAACTTCAAACCAGATATCGTGTTGATTACAATGCTTTGAAGACAAATCTAGATCAGGTGGGCTGTAGAATAGCATCTTGCAATGAAAAATGGACATGTGATCTTAATTTATTTGAGAACGGTTGGTTTTACTGGTTGCAATGTTGGCTTGGCTAAAAGGAAGGCTTAGGCCTCGTTTGGGAACAGGCTAATTTAGTAACTTTTTGGCTATTTGGCTAAAATATGAGCTAAAAAAAACTAGTATGTTTGTGATGACTTTTTGGCTTTTTACGAAAAGATGTGCAAAAAGTAGAGATAAATGAGAATCTTTGACTTTTTGGTATGGGTTATTGGCTTTTTGGCTAATTTAGGCCTCGTTTGGGAAGCATCATTTTTAGCCAAAAAGCCAAAAAGTTACCTTTTTAGCCAAAAAACCAACAACCCATACCAAAAAGTCAAAGATTCTCTTTTCTCTCTACTTTTTGCACATCTTTTCGTAAAAAGCCAAAAAGTCATCCCAAACATACTAGTTTTTTTGAGTGACTATTTTAGCCAAATAGCCAAAAAGTTACTAAATTAGCCTGTTCCCAAACGAGGCCTTAGTAACTTTTTGGCTTTTTGGCTAAAATGAAAGGTTCCCAAACGAGGCCTTAGTGCATACAATCATTTGTTTCATGTGAAACTGTGTATAACAGTATGATCTTGTTTCAACTAGTTATTCTATCAGATGTTTTTGGGGCTTGCCATGTTATTTGTGTGAGAATACTATGTAAATATGTTAGATTGTGTGAATATTGGATTGATTGTAGAATATAGGTTTATTCTTATTTCCTTTTTTAGATTAGGTCTATATAACTTGGTTGTACTCTTTGTATTATTGATAATGGAATATACGAATTCTCTCAGAAAACTTACATGGTATTAAAGTCTGGTTCAAAACCTTAGGTTCGACATCAACCCATCTGGTTTGATTTGTCGAGCCGTCTGGTTCGATCAATTCCTCTCTCTCTTGAACTCAACTGGTTCGTTTGGTTCAATCGAAGCTTTCTCTCTCATCTGGTTCGTTTGTTCGCGATCAATATCTCTCCCCTTATCTGGTTCAATTTTCGATTCGTGAGGTCTCTGTGTGGCTTCGGTTCATACTCGCGACATCTCTCTCTCTCTCTCTCGTTGACTTTGGTTGGTGATCTCTCTGACTCTCCCTTTGGTCCTTTGGTCTGAAGTAGCAAAGGTCCTCTGACTGGTGGTCTGAAGTTGTAACATTTTAGTCTTGGTTTGATTGCGATTGCGAAGAGTCTTTCGTCTCCGTTCGTTGATCTCTCACTCTGGTTCGATTCTTTCTCACTCGCAAGGTTCACTGATCTCTCTCATCTGAGCCTCATCGTAAGGTCTACTATCACTAGTTATTTGTTACGTGGCTGGTTCTGTGATTCTACTTCTTGGGTATTTACACTTAAAACCCTTTCAAGTTTATTACACTAGAGCCCCTCAGTTTCCTATTTAGTATACTCTGACCCCTGGCTTGGTTATTGTGGTCTATTTTGGGTTTATTACATTTTGAACCCCTCAGCTTTCTAGTTATTAGCCTTTGATCTCTGGTTTGGCTATTTTGTTTTCTTTTGGGTTTGTTACGCTTAGACCTTAGCTTTATGGTTGTTACGATGTTTCTAACTTTTGATGAGTGTCCTTTCTACTATCAGAGAGGCCATTGGAAGTATCACTGTCCCAAAAAGGGACATTTGCTTGCCTTATCTCCTCAACAATCTCAGACCCAATTCCAAGCTCCTCCTCCAAGCATGTTTGCGTGCCCCTCAATTTCTTGTTTAGTATACTCTGACCCCTGGCTTGGTTATTGTGGTCTATTTTGGGTTTATTACATTTTGAACCCCTTAGCTTTCTAGTTATTAGCCTTTGATCTCTGGTTTGCCTATTTTGCTTTATTTTGGGTTTGTTACACTTAGGCCTTAGCTTTCTGGTTATTACGATGTCTCTGGCTTTTGATGAGTGTGCCTTCTGCCATCAGAGAGGCCATTGGAAGTATTACTATCCCAAGAAGGGACGTTTGCCTACTTTATATACTCAACAGTCTCAGACCCAATTCCTAGCTCCTCCTTCGAGCACTTTTCGGCCTCCCACCAGTTCTATTGCATCTGCTTCAGCTCCTGATCCTGACTTGGCTTCCTTGAGTGCTCAGATTAGTCAGCTTCAACATGTACTGTCTACTTCCCAGCCATCCTTATCTGCCTCCATTGTTTCCGCTCTTCATTCAGATTTGCTTGGTTCTTTTTCAAGTATCTCTTTGTCTGTTTGGCCTTTTGACTTTGATGCCTCATCATATGACTTCTTATCTCTCATTACTTCATAATTGTATTCCCCCTCCCTTTCCTATTACCATTAATGCTGCTAATGAGTCTGGTATGTCTGTTATATCTGTTGGGTCTGTCTTACCATCTGTTATATCTGCTGTCTCTATTCCATCCATCTTTTATGTTCCTCAGTTATCTGTCAGTTTATTATCTATCAGTCAGCTTGATGCCTCCGGCTTTGATGTTATCTTTTCTTCTTTTATCTATTCTGTGCAGGATCAAATGTCCAAGCAGCAGATTAGGACTGGCCGTAGAGTTGGAGACCTTTATGTAGTAGAGAGCTTGCATTTGCCTATGACTACCACTCCGACTGTTTTTTTTTTTCTTTTCAGCTAGATTCTCTGTCAAGTCCTTTCTATTTGTGACATTCTAGATTAGAGTATTTGTTTGCTAATTGTTTACGGCCTTTGGCTCAGTCAGGTATATTGAGTAAATTCCCTTCTAATCAAATTACCGAGTGTCGGGGGTGTAAACTTGTTAAAATGACAGCCTTACCTTTTCGTAAAAGTACTTCTATATCTGATACACTGTTTTCTTTAGTTTATATTGATGTCTGGGGTCCTTCCCCTGTTCTCACCAAAGGGGGTTTTGCATACTATGTGTCATTTATTGATAATTGCACCCGTTACACTCAGGTTTATCTTATGACACATAAGTCTGACTTCTACTAGATATACCGTACTTTTTAGTTTATGGTCGCTACGCAGTTTGGGTCTATTATTTAAGTGTACAGTCTGACTTGGATGGTGAGTATTTTAAAACTGAGATCTGTGCGTATTTGTCCAATTTAGGTACCATTCACTAAACTTCTTGTATTAATACACTTGCCCAAAATGGTCACGCTGAACGTAAACACCCTCATCTCCTTGAGACAGCTAGGTCTTTCCTTCTCTCTGTCTCTGTTCCAACTCCTTTTTGGGGTGAAGCAGTTCTTATTACTGTTTTTCTTCTAAACTATATGCCTGCTCCTCTACTCTCTGGTCGTTCTTCTTGTGAGGCTCTGTTCTCCCAACTTCCCAATTATTTCCTCTTGTATGTTTTTGGGTTTGCTTGTTTTGTTCTTCTTCCCCGTAAAGATAGGACTAAACTTAGTGCCCGGTCTGTTCCGTGTATCTTTTGGGGCTACAGTCTTAACCAAAAAGGTTATCGCTGTTATGACCCTGTTTCTCGTCGCCTTTATGTCTCCCGCTATGTTGTCTTTCTCGAACGTCTATCTTACTTTCAACTTCCTCCTATCATTGCTTCGGTTCCAAAGAGGATTTGGTTCATATTGATCTATTTCCTTTTGAGGTCCCTCCAGATGAGTACATCTCTACTGTTTCCCATGATCTTGTTCTTTTTACCACCCCTCATGCTGAGTCCCTCTCCATTGGCCCCCATGACTCTGTTCCCTCTTCTCCTTCTCCTTATTCTTCTCCCCCTCCGGCTCCATTTCCGTCTCCTTCCCCATTGTTAGTCTATTTCCGTCGCAAGGCTCTTCCTCCACCGTCCTGCCTCTAACGATTCTGATCTTGCTAACCGTAAGTATCCCCTTCACATCCATAAACAGGTAGTCAAACTTGGTTTTGTTAAAACACGTTTTTCTCCTCTATACTACACCTTTTTGTCTGCTATTCACTCTTTTTTAGAATTGCAGTCTTATAAGGAGGCTTGTCAAGATCCTAATTGGGTTTGAGCTTTGGAGAATGAGTTGTCTGCTTTGTAGGAGAGTACTACTTGGGAGTTGATTCCGTTGCCTGCTGGCAAAAATCTGGTTGGTTGCAAATGGGTCTAATAAAGTTAAGACTCACTTTGATGGTTCTCTTGAGCGCTACAAAGTTCTCCTGGTTGCCAAAGGTTTTTGGTTGCCAAAGGTTTCTACAAAGCTCACTCTGATGGTTCTCTTGAGCGCTACAAAGCTCGTATGGTATTGATTATGAGAAGACCTTTGCCCCTGTTGCCAAGATGACTACTATCTGTATTTTGATCTCTATTGCTGTTGTTCGTCATTGGCTTCTTTATCAGATGGATGTTAAGAATGTTTTTCTTAATGGCTATCGCACTAAAGAGGTTTACATGCGTCCTCCCCCTGACCTTCCTCATTCCTCTGGACAGATTTGTCATCTTCAGCGTGCTCTTTATGGTTTGAAGCAATCCCTTCGTGCTTGGTATGATCGCTTTCAAGCCACTGTCACTCAACTTGGGTTTCATCCTTATGCCCAAGATTCTATTTTGTTTCTTCTTCACAGCTCTAATGGTTTTGTTGCCCTGTTGCTATATGTGGATGATATGATCATCACTGGCTCAGATTCTTCTGTTATCTCTGAGGTCAAGCAGCATCTCTTCTGCACCTTCAAAATGAAAGATTTGGGCCCATTGAGGTATTTTCTTGGTATTGAGGTAGTTTCTTCTCCTAAAGGCTACTTTCTATCTTAGGCTAAGTATGTAAATGAGATTATTCACCGTGCCGGTCTTACTGACACTAAGATTTCTGATACCTCCATTGAGCTTAATGTGAAACTTAACACTACTGATAGTGTTCATCTAGATGATCTTACTTTATATCGAGAGCTTATAGATTGCTTAGTCTATCTGACTGTCACTCGCCTTGATCTTGCCTATGCTGTTCATGTGGTTAGCTAATTCGTTTCTACTTCTTGTTCTACACATTAGGTTGCTTTGGTTCGCATTCTTCGCTATCTCCAGGGTACTATATTTCAGGATTTACTGTTGTCCTTCACTTCCTCTTTGGATTTGGTGGCCTATGCTAATTTTGATTGGGCTGGTGATGTTACTGATCGCAAGTCTACTTCTGGCTTCTGCATGTTTCTTGGTGATTCCTTGATTTCTTGGAAGAGCAAGAAGCAGACCGTTGTTGCACGTTCCACTGTCGAGGTTGAGTATCATACTTCTTGCTTCATTGTCTCTTATCTGATTTGGGTATACCTCAGTCTTCTCTGACCTCTCTTTACTGTGATAATCGCAGTGCTATTCAGATTGTCCATAACACTGTCTTCCATGAGTGGACGAAGCACATTAAGATTGATTGTCATTTTGTTCATCAACATCTGCAGTCTGGCTCCATCTCGCTTCCTTTCGTCTTTTCGGCACTTCAACTTTACCAAAACTCACACCACTGCTCGTTTTCAATTTCTTTTTGACAAACTCTTAGTGTTTTCTGCTAAAATACCTTGAGTTTGAGTGGGGGTGTGCAAATATTATGTTAATATATTAGATTGTGTGAATATGAGATTGATTGTAGAATATAGGTTTATTCTTATTTCCTTTTTTGGATTAGGTTTATATAACTTGGTTGTACTCTTTGTATTATTGATAATGGAATATACGAATTCTCTCAGAAAACTTACAATTTGAAGTGTCTTTTTTTCAGTTTTCATTTGTAAGATGTATAGGAATTGATTATTTAACTTCCCTTCTTTCGGTCTTTATGAGTAAGTTTTGGGTTTTTACGTTTCTTTTTCTGCCACTCTTTTCATTCATGAAATGAAAGTAGAATACTCTTTCTATATCCTATCAAGTCTTTGTTTGCCACTTGATATTTGCAATTATACTATATGACATGTTATTTACATGAGTTTATATCCTTATCAGCCATCAGTAACAACAAATGAAATTGATAAAGCTGTGCACCAAATGATTATTGATGCCGGTGCTTATCCTTCACCTCTTGGCTACGGGGGTTTTCCAAAGAGTGTGTGCACATCAGTTAATGAGTGCATGTGTCACGGAATACCTGATTCTCGCCAACTACAGGTTGTGTGCTTTCACCGCCTAGAGCTGCTCATTTGAAACACAAACTATTCCTAACAAATGATCATCTTCCATGCAGGATGGTGACATAATTAACATTGATGTGACGGTCTACTTAAATGTACGTTGCTAAGTTGGTCATTTGTTTCTGCCAGTTCAATTCATTCATGTACAAAATGTATTGCCTGTTTTACTGACTACATTTCCACATATTGGTAGATCACATTTTATACTTTCTCTTATCTTGTATTCCTGCGTATTCATATATTTCAGTTTCTTCACATATGTTGCATTCTTGTGTTGTAATTTCTGACCCACTTATCTCACTTGAATTTTAAATATCTTACAGTGTCATGTATTTTGAGATGGTAGATTTCTGATGAGTCATATTCCACAATGTGCATTTATCGGAAAACATCCACAGGATTGATAGAGTTCTGATGGGCTAAAGGACCAAACTTTTATGGTTTCTTTGAATATTATGCCTTGTGGATCTTGTATCTTAGGGGGCACCCCAGGGGCTTAGGCCATTCCCCCAATAGAGTGACTCAATTTTGAGTCTCCTTAACTTACCTAATAAAAAACAAATAAATAAACCCTGTGGATCTCACAGGTTCAATGCATTATTGTTACTTGTTATTGTCTAAAATATGAGCCAAACATTTTGATCCAGACACCCCGGTGCCAATCAAATATATATATATATATGAGCAAAACATCCATGTAGAGTGGATCTGCACAATGAACAGGAAAGGCCCAGCTTCCAGTTTGTATTGACATGGATTCAGGTGTGTTGGGAAGCCATATGCGTCTTAAAGCTAAATTAGAAGTTTGGAGAGAAGCTCTAGAATCAAGAGTGTTTAAGATAAGCAGGACTAAAATGAACTTGTGGTTAGTATTGAAGACCAAGAAATACTAAAGAGGACTTACGTATAGGTCCTAATAGGTGGATTTATTGTCCAATAGATCGTATGATAATTAATGACATTTTTTATTAAACACTATTAAAAAACGTCACTAATTGTTATTTCTAGCAACATTTAAAATTTGTCACAAAAAACGTCATTAATTATAAGTTTTAGTGACAGTTTAAAAAAATAGTCACAAAAAAAGTCACTAATTTTTAATTTTTAGTGATAGTTTGAAAAATTCGTCATAGAAGACGTCACTTATTGTTAGTTTTATCAACAATATATAAAAATCGTAACAAAAAAAGTCACTAATTGTCAATTTTTAGCTACATATGCAAAAAATCATCACAAAAAATTATTTTAGCGACAATTTTACTATGACTTATTTTTAATAGGATTTGATGGGAATTAAGCCCAACTATTAGGACCTCTTGGCAGTTTATCCAAATATAATACTAAAGAGTGAAATTTTTTGGTACCTAGGCTTGATTATACATGCAGAGAGGGAGATTCATATTGATGTTATTTATAGAATTAAGGTAGGATGGACTAATTGTTTTTGGTCTCTTTTGTGATTGACGCATACCCATGTGATTAAATGAAAATTCTAAAGGTTTGTGTTACCAAATGTTGGAAATTAAGAAGGATGTTGATAAATAACTGAAGCCAAGATGAAGATATTGAGGTGGATGTGTAGAACTTGGAGAGATAAGGTTAGGAATGAATAAATATGTAAGATGTTAGAGGTAGCACTTATTGATGTTAAAATTGGGGAAAATCGTTTAAGGTGGTTTGGTCATGGATGACGAAGACTGATAAGTGCCCCAGTTAGGACGAGTCACACCATCCACATTGAGGGCAATGCTAGGATACAGGAGAGATTGAAATTAACTTGAGTTGATATAAAAAGCAAAGACATGTTAGCTTGCAGTTGACTGAGATTATAGCCCTTCATCGAACAGACTGGTTAAACAAGATAAATTTAGTTGACACGAGAATTGGGAAAAGGATTTGTTGAGTTGAGTTGAATTTTTTAGGGTACACAATATAATTACATCTTTTTTTAAACCTTGGTTTTCTTTAATGTACTATGTTTAAATGCTTTCAACTTTGTTTCACAGTTTATGTTCTAATGCATTTGTCTTCCAAAAGGGCAATGCATTTTCAAGTTTCCTAAACTGTTAGTTTGGGAAACTGTCGTCAACTTTAGCTATAGATCTGCAGGTCAAAAGTGTTTTATACTTTTTCCTTCTTAATGCTAGAAGTTGACTTCTGTGCAATATTCTTTCTTTTGTGTGTTAGGGTTATCATGGAGACACATCTAAGACTTTTCTTTGTGGAAATGTTAGTGACTCAATGAAACGGCTTGTCAAGGTATACTTTTGTAAGTACCTGTAGATTACTCTTTTGTTCATTCCATTCCATTTGTTTTTGTATTGGTTTTATTTTTGGAAAATTCTCACGCAAGCCATTAGAAGTTTAGAGCATGATTTTTCCATGCTATTCGGTTTAGTTAAATTATTCAACTATGGTTACAAATCATGTGACTAGTGCTGTTTCATGCATTGCTTCCATCACAACTTTTTATTTAATGTAGATTTCATGTTTATTTTTCCATTTTACGGCAGGTAACTGAAGAGTGCTTGCAGAAAGGGATTGCTGTTTGCAAAGATGGCGCTTTGTTTAGGAAAATTGGAAAAAGGATTAGGTATGTTTAATTTCTTACTAGTATGTTAGATCGGAAAGATTGGTGCCTTTTATTTATATGAACATTGAGAAAATTTTGTTGAGGACAATTTTTGATGCTGTATCCATGAATGGCTAAACAAATATGATAGGCTTTAGAATTACGAAATGAAGCTAAAGGTCCCATGGAAATTAAGAAATATTTTTCTCTGAATGAAAATATACATGGAAGTGAGTCAAAGTCCTAGTTTTATGTTTTTTCATAATAAATATGCCACTAGTCATTATTATTGATTTTCTTATTTTTTGAGTTCTACGGTGTTTTGTAAGTTCCATGTTTGTTTGAGATGGCTTGTACAGGGAGTCTGTTAATTTTATTTTAGTTTAGATTAAGTTATTCAGTCTTCATGTGTTCTCTTTCGTAGTTCTAGGCTGGTCTTACAAATCCAAGTCCAAATTTTTGTAATCAAAGTCCAAAGTTTACTATGTCTGTATCTTTGTGTAATCTAATGGGATTTTAAATATAAATTTATTTTTCTAAGGTGATTGTGACTTTTTTATACGTAATATTGATTAATGATTTTATATGGGATGTATTCCCTTGTTCTTAACAATTTATCTTGGTTTATTGTTTCAGTGAACATGCTGAAAAATTTGGTTATGGTGTGGTCGATCGTTTTGTTGGGCATGGTGTTGGGACTGTATTTCATTCTGAACCAGTTATATATCATCACCGTGAGTAACCTCTACTGGAAAAAAACACGCTGAAATATTATTTTAAAAACTCTTTTAAAAATATTTTGAAAAAGTTGGTAATTTGTGAACACTCTTCTAATTAATCTCTCTGACAATTTCGCAGTTTATATTTGATATTAATGAACAAAAATTTACATTATGTCTCCAATATTTCTTGCAACAAGTTCTTGTACATTAAACTACGACAAGATTCATTAATTATTAATACTATTAGCATAGTTCTTGATATACTTGTTGATTGAATTTGCTGAGACTAACTTTAATTGTGGGAGCTGTAACAAATTTCAGAAAATGTTAAATAAAAATTAAAAGGATTAGAGCTTATTCCTTGAAGTTTATATTCATGTCATCTGAATGACATATTTTCTATTGATCTTATTGCATACCTGTAGGTTGCCTGACTGCAACAGTGTAAATACTGGAATTTTATTTTATTTGTTGGTAATTTGCTGGAGAGCTGCAAATTGGACATTAGAATGCAAACAAATGCATTCATTTCTAACTATCAATTAAAAAAAAATGCATTTCTTTCTGTAGTAAGTTACTTCTGGCAAATAGCTAAGATTGAAAGTATCTGTTCCAAGTAACTGAATTCAAAAATACCAAAAAAATTGAGTTTTTTTCTTTCGGTATGAAAGTTAATTTGTAGACATGAAACAGTGGTTATTTAACATTTCATTGTTCATTCAGTAATAAGGTATCTCTATGCTTGTCAAACATCTGCTCTGGTTGAATTTGAGCTTCTTATGCTTCTTTAATGTATGTTAACAAAAATTCCTATTATGCGATTGTCAAACATCTAGACTGGTAGTGTTTCTTTAATATATATATATATATGTGTGTGTGTATTAAAATCAAAATCAGTGTTATCAGAAAACGCTAACATCCTAGCGATTTTCATTTTGGAAGATACGTTCCGAAACGTGGTACACTCTTGTTCCAAACGGTGAATTTAACAATCTAAAGCGATCCTATATTTTTTTCTATGTTTTTCAATAAAGTTCTCCTTGAGAGGGAAAAAGTCAAATATAATGAACTAAAATCTAGATGGAGTGGACTTTTGGATTGACAAAATGTAAAACAATAGGTCATAATACCTTATAGAACTGTGTTGTTGAATGATTAATTTGAAGAAAAATACACTATGATATATTGATGTCAAATTAAAAAGTCTACACTTATCGTACCACGTTTTAGAGCATGTGGCAAATCACGTTACCGTTACCGTTTCTCCTCATACCAAAACGATCTATGTTACTAGGTAACATATATCAAAATACTTGTGATGTGAATAGTTGTTTGTTAATCTGGTTCTATGAATGTGAGAGATCTGTCTTTTTTAAATATTGCACCTGTGTACTCGGTTCTGGATGTTAGTCCAAAAAAGTTGCAATACCCTAATCATTTTTTCATGTTACAAAAAAAATCCAATCTAGTTTTGAATATAATATTTCCTAGTTGTAGTTGCTACAAGAGGTGCATGCATGAAACACCATTTTAAAGAGCATTGGTTACTGAATGATTGTATTTAACTTGAACTTGTGGTGCGTTCCATATAATTGACAATATGAGCCACACTTCTAGGATGCTAAAGATTTTATACTTCGGCATGCTGGTAAATATAGTCTTCTTCTGAATATAGTCCTTAATTCGTTTCTCAGGAAATGACAAGTCTGGTTGCATGGTTGAAGGTCAAACATTTACTATCGGTAAGTGCCTTAACATTTATTGAAGATGATATATGTCTTCTTTTTTTGTTTTTCTTTTTTCTGCTAAGCCAAGAATGATGTAGCCTAGTTTATGCAAGCTTCACATGAAGATTGTCAATCTCTATTAGGAGTCATATCTGATTATATTGTTATATTTTTTTATTTTCATATGCTGCGTTTTAGGGACAAAATCTTGAAGCCAAAGCATATTACATTATATTTGGTAGGGGGCTGGGGGTAGTTTCCTATTGTAATTACTTGCTATTAGGGTTTTGTAAAGCCTATCCATTAGCCTCTTGGAAAAAAAATGAGATTATTCCTTTGAGAATGAATAATATTTAGAAGAGCTTCTCTCTCTCTCTCTATCTCTCTACCCCTCCTTTGCTTCTTTATTTTATATTCCTTTCCCATCTCTCTTAGTTTCTCCTCACTTTTATCTGCTCCTATTCTTTTCCTGTATTCTCTTTTGTCTCTCTTTCATAAAATAAAATAAAACAAAATAAAAGAAGAAAAGAATGAGTCAGCAAGATTTGTTTGTCCAAGGCTCCAAGCATATGTTCAATGAAAGTCTCATGAGTTCCTGGTTACATCAAAGAGGGTGACCTATATCTACCTCTAGAAGTGAATAAGACAGGAAAGTCCTGAAATTTCAGGCACAGCTGTATATTTATTTACCACACCCATGGCGACACCTTCTCTCTTTTCTTTTCTCTTTTTGGACAATTTTCATGTGGACTATAGGCATGGAAAATGCTCTGTTGTTTCTTTCTTCATTATTATTATTATTTTTTTGATAAGTAAACTTATATTACTTTATCTAGAGAATTTGCAACTGCTTTCCAAGTCACAAAATGGTTTGGTTGGTTGAACAGTATTGTGTCTGGAAATTTTGAACTTATTTTGCTGTTTGAGGCTTGTGGTAGTGTGCCATTGCTTGACAAACTATTCATGCATATTTATAGTTAGTGCTCAATTATGGTTACTTCCAAATATACAACAGCCTTGTCCTGATAGAAGACACTTCTTGCATGAGCGCAGCTCTTGATTGCCAAGACTGGGATTGATCACATCCTAACACACAAAAAAAATTTCCATTCATAATTCTAAGGACAATATGAGCCCTATGATGCAAGTACAAGGATCTTTGATGCCTCTGATTGCTGACTGGGGTCTACAACCTGACTCACTACCAGTCTTCTATCTAAGCTACCAATCCCATCCCATTACACATTCAAACCAATTTTTTTCACACATAAATAGCCAATATCTATATCCTTTCTCACCCATTATTAGTGAAACAGCCTGTCCAGTAGCATCCATACGAATTGCAGTGTTTTTTGATTTGGGATTTTCTGAGGGAATAGAGTATTGTGGGTAGAGATGGTGAATCTGTTCCGTGACGGATCTTGCAATTTCTTGGCTAATTAGGCTGTATTTGGAAGACTACTTTCTAATGGCAACGTGAACGAAGTAGTTATTTGTGTGGCTATCATGAGACCAATATTCGATGTGGTTCAAATTTGCGAACAGATAGAGTGAAAATTGAAAAGTGGATATCCTTGCTTTTCCTGAGAAATTGAGGCCTCAATTAGAGAAGCCGCAAGAAAGATGCTTGTCACCATTTTTTTAATGGGCATTTTTTTTCTGATAAAGAACATTTGTGAGATTATTTTAACGGAAGGCGGTATTATTTTTCATAATGGTAAAAGCTTGGGCTGCCTTTGCACCTGTATCACCTCCTGAATCTGATCCCTACCATGAACAGTATTCGAGCTAGTACATCTATACGAGGAACAGCCTCCTTGATCGTCTTTGATTACACTAAAGTTTACATGCCATTGCTTGTGATGTTTTTAACAAATAAAGAATTATTAATTAAATTATATGGTCTTTTTGTCTTCTTCCTTTGTTTTTCCCTTGGTGCTTTTCCATTCTTTGTTCCCTTCTAATAAATTAATTCCTAAAAATATATTGATGTTGAAATCTGATACACGAATCCTATCCTTGCATTTAATTTTTACGTTTACTGCAGAACCGATTCTTACATTGGGCAGCATAGAATGTGTAACATGGGAAGATAACTGGACTACTCTTACAGCTGATGGAAGCCCTGCTGCACAGTTTGAGCATACGATTTTGATTACCAGAACTGGTGCTGAAATTTTGACGAAATATTGAAACAATTCATCAGATTTTTTTATTTTTGTAATTGTGTATATGACTGAGAATAGAGGAAGTCTCATTTTGTTTCATTTAGAAATGGAATTTTTATGTTGTTCTAAGGCCTTTTTTTAATTTTTTTTTTTATAAATTCAAGTCTGTTAGACGGTGTCGTTGAAGAAGTGAAATTCCGAGATGGGAGTGAAAAAGTCATTAAAAACTGTAAACCATTTGCAAAAGAATTGTGTGATCCTTTGTAATAATATTGATTTCTTCAGTTTGTTTAGCTGTTATGTAAAATATTATCTATACTTGCTTTCTTTCTTGTGATAAAAATGGCATTGATGGTCATTTGTTTATTTATTTCATTTTTTTTTTCTCATAAATATATAATTGAAAAATCTTTCCATGGTTTAAACATCTCTCTGTGTTTTATTTATTTATTATTATTTTTTTGTGGATTTCTCCATTCTTGATTTTTTGAGCCTTCGAATTCTCCACTCTTGTATTTGTATTTTATATTATAATTTATAATTCAATACGTGTCTATTTCATAGTTGATTCACAGCCTAATTCATAATTAATACAGTCAGTTCACAGTCAATGCTAGTTTGATTTCTATTAAACTTTTTGTTTCGTGATTGGTGAATTTAAAAAATTCATGTTCACCCAATAACTAACACTTTTGGCTTTGGTAGTTTGAATAGATTACATTACGACCAATATCAATTTGTCTATGATATTGCAATTATTTAGCAATCAATACTTACAAAACAGTGTGGGTTAGACAAAATAGGCTATTTTAGTCACAACAAACAAAACATCGCATTCAATTCATAATTATTACACTATTTTTTCACAAAAAAAGTCAAAAAGTCTTTTTCAAATTAAGCTTTTTAGTTCAAGCTAAAATAGTCAAAAAAAAATTAAAAAATAAAAAAGTCAACCCACTTTTCAAACCGAGGCTAAAAGATATTCCATAATGTGAAATATTTGACGAATGTAACACCACCAAGTAAAGTCAAGGTGATGGTGTGATTTTTGTTTGATTTTGAATTTTTAAATATAATTTTTGTGTACTTTGTTGTCTTTTTTCATATTTTAATCAAGTTTTGTTTTAAAGGTAAAATATTTGTAGAGAAATTAAAAAAAAAAAATCAATAAATACAAAAATTATAAAAGTACAAATGACTTTTTTTTTTTTTTTGTGTATTTAGTAAATTTTTTAAAGATTTTTTTTATAAATATTTATTTTTTTAGTACATTTTAGGTTAGGTACATTTAAAAAACTAAAAAAAAATTAAAGGTTAGTATACATTTTGTTTTTGTTTTTAATTGAAAATAATATATTTTTTGTTTACTATTTGAGTTAATTTAGTAAAATAATTATAATAGGCTATAGCTTTTGTAATTTAAGTTAAAATCAAATATTCGTATGAATAATTTTATTCAATAGAAATTAATTTTATTAAATTTAATTTGTGAAAAAAAAATTTAAGTTTCTTTCATATACTTGATATTTTTGGTTAATAGTAAAAACAATTCCAAACACGTTAACACAATACGAATCGAACATAAGCTAAAAATAACATAACACGATAATATAAAAATAATAAACGAATTAAATTAATTTTAAATAATTTTGATACAAACTTAAAATGACACGATATAATAAAACTCAACAAAACATAATACTTAGCAAGGAATACGTATAATTCGCAAACCAAACTAGTTCAGTTCAATCTGATAGGTTTGGTTTGATTTTTTGAATTCATGGTTTTGTTCTGCATTGAAAAATTAAAAAACCATAGTTGACGGATTGGTTTCGATTTTCAGATTAAAACCGATCTGGACCGTTTGTCATGTATTTTATATTTTTTTGACTTCAAATAATTATTTTAGGATATAAGTTTCATGATTTCAGCATCTCTATGAATCCTATTTCTTTAGTTTTTGATTGCCAATTTTCTGTGTGTATGTTGAAATTATGTGAAATCATGATTTCAAATCGATCTAAACCTTGTTTAAATAGTTTGATTCAAATTAATTTCATAATATAAACAGATTAATTCTATTTTAATTTTTATAAAATCATAAACAACGAATTAATTCTAATTTTACTACAATCCAAACTAATCCAAACAATACTCACCCCTAACAAAACATGACTTCCACCCTGGTCGGCAGGCTTGATACCTACGGCGCTCTCTGTTTGAAAGATTCCATTCCCCTAACTTGAACGCTCTCATGATTCTTCACCTTCCAAAGTATATTCCCATCCCACCTATGAGTTCTAGAAATGTTTAAAGAAATAGTCTACGGTGAGATAGAGACCATGGTTCTTGTCACAAACTCACTTTTTAATTGGTCAATTTGTACTTTAAAAAGAAAAAAAAAAAGAAGTAAATTACATTACCATCCTTGAAGTTTAAAATAAATAAATAAATAATTTAGGGTTTAAGGTTTAAATAATTTAGGATTTAAATAAGTAATTTTATAATTTTAATATAATTATACTGGTCTTTCATTTAATAAATTTAAAAAGACTTAAATTAATACAAATAGTATAAAAATATAATGGATTATTTATGAAAATATAACTAACTATTATATGAATTAAAATTTTAAGAAAGTTTAATATAATTATTTTAAAATTGTAGAATTTATTGTAATTTTTTTTTTCAAATTTTAAGAAAAATTAGTATAATTTATCCAAACAAAAAAACAAAACAAAACAAAAGTATGGACAATGAACCCCTGATGATCTTATGGATAAACCCAAATAAGGTCTAATCAAGTTAGGTTAAGAAAGACAACCTGCCTATTTAATATGCAATTGAAATTGATGTGAAATTTCTTTGCAATTATGGGGGTTTAAGAGCAATTGTTTAGGCTGATTATAGCTAGAGAAATGTTAGGAATTATGAAAAAAAATTTATGAAAATGATCATAAAAGATTTGTAATTTTTAGAATATTTTAATTAGTATATGATATTTTATTCTAAGTATAATCTAAAAATCACAAATCTTTCATGATCATTTTCATAAAAGACTTATTATGATACTTAGCATTGCTGTTATAGCTATGACTAGTGAATTGTGGTGATAACAAAAACTAAGCTTTAACAAAAATCTAGGTGGTAGACAAAAATGGATTTTTGGACTTTTCTACCTATTAATTAAAGTAATATTACATTTTTTTAAAAAAAAAACCTAATGTAGCACTTATCATGTTATGTCAATGGTCCCAGTTCACTTATATTTTATAGGCTCAATTATAAACACACTTCTTGAGATTTACTTAAATTATAAATTATTTTTGTGATTTTAAAAATTATATTATGTCTCATAAGGTTTATAATTTCATAACAAATATGTCATTTTATTAATATATCATCAAGTTAATTAATAGTTTTTAATGATATTAAAATTTTATTTCAATTAATAATTCAGATAATTTTATTATTTTATAGGAGAACGGTTAAAAATTTTATTTTCTCAATTAATTATGTTAAATAAAAAATTTGGACAGGTAGGTATTTGTAATTTTCCAAACCACATAGGATAATTCATATTTTAATCAAATCTCAGGGAGTGTATGTGTAATTTACCCCATTTTCCTATTTTATATGAACAATTTTTAAGAAAATGTTAGCTTATATGGTACTTTTCTAAAAAAATTAATTAAAAATCAATTTTTTTAAGAGTAATGTTATATAGATTCTTAAAATATCACATTTAAATTATTACCTACACTGACGTGACAAAGAATTGGGCCTTGGTTAATTCATAAACAAATTAGCATCTAACATATAATAGTTTATGATGATGCAGTTCGTCTAGGTGAATGGGCTAGACCGATCCAAGCTCCTCAGATCCAATGGGCTACCTGCAAATAAGTTCAACGGGGAACGGGGTAGTCCCCCAGCGAACCCTCCGGTGTATGAATTAGAACAGGTAATAGACCAGAAAAATATCGAGAGAGAAGGTGAGAGAGAAGGTGAGAGAGAAGGAGATAGATAAAACTTAACCTCCTCTTTTGCCTCAGGCTTTGTTTATATCTCTTGGTAATCATTTCGTTCCTTGCCGAAAGCTTGTGCCGTCATTCGTCTTGTTCAGGGTGAGGGGGTGCCATTCCGGCTGAGGGGTGTTGTCGCAATAAATGCTGTGATGGATTGCATTAATGGTGATGTGCTGTGGCAATAACTTTGCAGATCTTTGTCTGCTGATGTGGCCTCTCCTGCATCCGCCATGTGTCTGGATATTATGGGTCCTCCCTGCCCAGTTGGCTTCCAGAGGTGCTGGGTTTTCCTAACCGGGTTGTGTAATGGGGTCTAGATAGTGGGCTTGGGTTTACCCTTTGTGGGCCGTGATCCTAGTGGGCCTATCCTTGTCAGTAGTCCCCCATTCCCAAGTGCAGCTTTAGTCCAACGAAGGGAATAATGATAAGGAAGACGAATTCAACCGGTAGGCTGAGTGGACCAGGCTGACCGTGAGGGTAGCCGAGTGGATGAAGCCGAGCACAAGGGTGACCGAGCGGGCGAGGCCGAGCGTAAGGGTGGCCGAGCGGATGAGGCCGAGCGTAAGGGTGGCCGAGCGGGCGAAGCCGACCGCAAAGGGTGGCCGAGCGGGCGAGGCCGTCCGCAAGGGGGACCGAGCGGACGAGGCCGACCGCAAGGGGGACCGAGCGTAAGGGTGGCCGAGCGGATGAGGTCTACCGCAAGGGTGGCCGAGCGGATGAGGCCGAGCGTAAGGGTGGCTGAGTGGATGAGGCCGAGCGTAAGGGTGGCCGAGCGGGCGAAGCCGACCGCAAAGGGTGGCCGAGCGGGCGAGGCCGACCGCAAGGGGGACCGAGCGGACGAGGCCGAGCGTAAGGGTGGCCGAGCGGATGAGGCCGAGCGTAAGGGTGGCTGAGCGGATGAGGCCGACCGCAAGGGTGACCGAGCGGAAAGGCACGGGGCTCAAGAGGCGGCGTGTCACGTGGCGATTTGAAGTGGAAAAGACAGGGTGAGGGCAGGAGTCAGTGCATCTGGACCATACACGTGGCCGGGTTTCAGGGGAAGGGGAAACGTCAAGCGTTGGATCAGGAGTGAAGCGTCAGGGGCATCATTATGGGCATTTGATGATACAGTTTTGGCGGATGATTTGAAAAGTTTTCAAACTGGCGAACGTTAATTTGGATCCTTGGAATACGGGCAAACCGTGGGCTTTTGGTATCATACGATTCACCTACTTGTTTACAAAAACTCAAAATATTCGAAATATCAATTCCTTCGTTGCTCACGATACCCCATTAAAACACTTCTGCAATTTTCTGGAACCTGCATCTGAAGCTATTCGCAAACACAACTTAGCAATGGCGCAGGAAGGGACTGGGGATGTGAGGATGGATCCGTTGGGGGAAGATGATGCAGAGGAATTAGCGATTCAGTATAGGTCCAACAGGGGTGGGGAATTGGTAGAAACGGCACAGCCAATCAGCCAGGTGGAACCAGACCACTGGCATTCGAGGGCTGATAGATCCCTTATTACAGCGGCGGAGTTGGGGGCTATCCGCGAGAAGTATCAGATTCCTGTGGAGGTGGAATTATGGGTGCCGAAATCGACGGAGAGACCTTCCGATGTCAGGGTGGGTGCGTTTTCCCTCTACGAGGAAGCTCTAAAAGGTGGGCTGAGGTTGCCTCTGCCGCAAATCGTGGTAGAGGTGCTCAACCACCTGGAGGTAGCACCAGGGCAACTGATGCCCAATGCATGGAAAATCCTGCTGGCTTGTGCATGTGCTTGGCCAAAGGCGAACGGAGGGGCGGCCATGACGGTGGAGGAGTTCTTCGGCTGTTACAAGGCTGCAGGACAGCAAGAGACCTGGATCACCCTTCAGGCGTTGGCAGGGAAGGGTTTGGTGGCTGGTTTACCAACGTCCATCAAAGGTTGGAGGCCGCGGTGGTTCTATGTGTCCATCCCTGGAGGGGTTGGTGTGCGCACCATATGGAAGGTGCCAGCCAAGTATGCAGAGGTAAAGTTGGGGGCGGCGGCAGAGGAGAGGGTTAAGAAGGTGAAGGAGTGGAGGGAAAAGGAAAAGGTCAAGTGGGACGAGCTGGTTCAGCCGTCGGTCTTGTTTGAAGCTGGGTTGGGCCCAAAACCGATCGGTGGGGACCTCGACCGATCAGAGTTGGAGGTAAGAAGAAAAGCGCAAGAGGCGGAAGATCAAGCCATGCTGGTGAAAGCCCAGAAGTTCAAGGAGGCCCAAGCCGACCGACCTCCTCAGCCAGTGGCGAGGGAGAGGATTCGACCTCGTCCCAAACCCTTGGGAGAGAAGGGTTTGGGTGAGTCTGCTCTGCGGCTGCTTCCAAAAGATCCTCTGAAGGAGAGGTCGTTGAAGGAGATGGAGGCACTGGGGGTAGGGAAGAAGAAGAAAAGGTTGAGGCGGGGTGGGGAGGAGCCAGCCCAGAAAAGAAGAAAGGAGGTAAGGATGGAGGGGGCCAGCCTGGCCAAACAAGTGGAGGGTGAGGGCGGGGAGGTGGAGCAGACCCCAGAAGGGGTGGTCGTCTCAGCTGGGGAAGAGGTCCTTGCGACAAAGGATACCCCCGAAGTGGCGATAGCCAGTCCGACGGTGGACGTGGTGGAGAAGACCCCAGTAGAACAAGTGGGGGCTGGGCAGGTTGGGGGCGAGCCGAGTGGGATGTTGGAGAAAACCTCAGTGGTGCCAACAGAAGTCAGGTTGGCTGGGGTTGAGCCAAGTAGGAGGGAGCAGACTCAAGGGGGCTCTGCGCCGCAGGAAAGGGGGGCTGGTCTGGGTGCCACGACTTACCATGCTCGTGCAGTAGCTGGGAGACTGGAGGGAGATGGAGGCCCAGCGAGGTCGGTGGCAGACCGCCTAGTGAAGATGGTGGATGAAGCAGCCCTGCGGTCGGCATGTGGATTTAATGAGGCTGACCTGCTGAGGGGGTTATACTCCGCTCAAATGGAGGTGACCACCTTGGCGGGGGCTCTTCTCAGGAAAGCAGGGGCCGCCAAGCTAAAGGCTGAGGAGACCAAAGCCCAATTGGCCAGTTTGCAGAAGGAGAGTGCTGACTGGAAGACCGCCCACACTGATCTGCAAGCAGTCAAGTTGGAGCTGGAGGGTGCACGCCGCCAAGTCGTGTCGCTCGAGTTTCAACTTGCTGCAGAGCGGCAGAGGTTGGAGGAGACCAAAAAGGCTTGCGATGTGGCGGTCGAGCGGCACGAGGAAGCCATGAATAATAACGAGGATCTTGTCAGGCAGAGAGACGAGGCAGATGCTAAGGTGGAGGCTCTGCAGAAGGCGGTGGAGGAGAAGCTGGCCAAGGCAGAGGAGGAGAAGGTGAAACTGAGGAGGGAGTTGGAAGTAGAGGGTGAGAAGGCGAGGGCGGAGAGGGAGAGGCTAAGGAAGGAGGTGGAGGAGGAGAAGGTGAAACTGACTGCTGAGGGGGAGGCCTGGCAGAGGGAGCTGGAGGCTGAGAAGGCCAAGGCTGCAGCTGAGAAGGAGGCTCTACAAAAAGAGCTGAACGAAGAGAAGGCGAAGGCGGCGTCAGAAAGGGCAGCCTACCCTGATCTTTATGTTGCAGCTGTGACACAATTCAAAGGGTCTCCTGAGTTCCAGATGGCGATCGACGCCGCAGTTGCTGCCAGCTTGGCTGGGTTGGGGTCTGGGGGTGCTGGGTCATCAGGGACAGGTGCTGGGGTGAGGACAGAGTCTGAAATCATTAACAGTTTCCAGCAATCTGACTACTACAAGCACGAAATGGCTGAGTACTGGGACAGCGGTTGGAAGATGTTCAAGCGCAAGGCGGAGGAGCTGTTTCCAGACTTAGACCTGAGTAGTGTGGTGGTTGGAGAAGATGACGTAGCCCAGACCCCACTGGACGAAGGCGTGGAAGAAGAAGACCTGGCCTCAAGTGAAGGAGATGAGTGAGCTGGATGATGAGTAGACTTAGGAGTTTCGATTTATCGTCTTGTTTGTTTGTTTTTTTTTTTTTTTTTTTTTGGAAGGGATGTAAGTAAGTTGTACACACATTTTTGAATGAATGAAATGGCATTTATGGTTCTAGTTGAGGAGTCCAGTGTATTTCTCCTTGTGCTGGTTTGGCCTTGCTTTGTTTTTCTTGGGATTATTTTGTGCACTGATGTTTTCAGCAAATGCTTGTGCTAGGCAGTAGAGCAAGGTGAAACTAAAGTCATGCCAGAATCCAAGCCAGAATAGGACAAGGAATTTTCTAATACAGAGTGAAATGGCAAATTTTTTGAAGTGTGGGAGAACATCTTTAAAATATGACTAAGTGTCAAATTAGCTTGAAAAAGTGGACTGAAATGTAATGTTGAAGGTGTGATTTTCAAATGAAATATGGGGGAGCATCTTTAAAATATGACTAAGTGTCAAATTATTTTGAAATTATGGTTAAGAGTTAGACTATGACTGAGTGTTTTGCTTTATAAGCTTTCATTCATAGGTCTGACTGCGGCTTGTGAAAATGCTCAGGTCGGACTGAGGCTTTTGAGAGTGCTCAGGTCTGGTCGGACTGAGGCTTTTGGAAGTGCTCAGGTCTGACTGAGGCTTTTGAGAGTGCTCAGGTCGGGCTGAGTCTTTTGAAAGTGCTCAGGTCGGACTGAGGCTTTTGAAAGTGCTCAGGTCGGACTGAGGCTTTTGAAAGTGCTCAGATCGGACTGAGGCTTTTGTAAGTGCTCGGTCTGGCCGAGGCTTTTGAGAGTGCTCAGGTCGGACTGAGGCTTTTGAAAGTGCTCAGGTCGGACTGAGGCTTTTGGAAGTGCTCAGGTCTGACTGAGGCTTTTGAGAGTGCTCAGGTCGGGCTGAGGCTTTTGAAAGTGCTCAGGTCGGACTGAGGCTTTTGAAAGTGCTCAGGTCGGACTGAGGCTTTTGAAAGTGCTCAGATCGGACTGAGGCTTTTGTAAGTGCTCGGTCTGGCCGAGGCTTTTGAAAGTGCTCAGGTCGGACTGAGGCTTTTGAAAGTGCTCAGGTCGGACTGAGGCTTTTGAAAGTGCTCGGTCTGGCCGAGGCTTTTGTAAGTGCTCAGGTCGGACTGAGGCTTTTGAAAGTGCTCAGGTCGGACTGAGGCTTTTGAAAGTGCTCGGTCTGGCCGAGGCTTTTGTAAATGCTCAGGTCGGACTGAGGCTTTTGAAAGTGCTCGGTCTGGGGTCTTGAATGTGTGCTGCAAGCTGAAACTTAATTGGGACGATGAGAATAGCTGGGAGACAAAAACTGTTGTTATAAGAAATGTAGTACAATGACCAAGAATTACATCATGCGTCAAAATGGAAGTACGACAATTGAGGGATACAAAAGTAACAGCTTATTGGAAGTAGCGTTTCAAGTGTTCAGCATTCCATGGGTGGGGAAGGTCGCGACCCTCCATATCTTGAAGTCGGTAAGTGCCTGGACGCGGTCTGGCTTTCACAATATAGGGTCCCTCCCATTTGGCGGCCAATTTACCCTCGGTCGGATTCTTGGTGGCAAGGGTTGCTTCTCTCAGCACTAAGTCCCCCACAGCAAATTCCCTTGGTCGGACCTTGCGATTGTAGTGTGTCCTCATTTTTTGCTGGTATGAGGCTAATCTGACCGCAGCGGTCTCCCTGAGTTCTTCAATCAGGTCTAGATCCGTGCGACGGAGCTCTTCAGCTGAGGCGAGGTCTGGATGCAGGACCCTGGGGGTGGGCAGACCGACTTCGACTGGGATGACCGCCTCAGCGCCATATGTTAGACGAAAAGGGGTTTCCCCAGTGGGAGTCCGAGCAGTGGTTCGGTAGGCCCAGAGTACGTTGGGTAGTTCCTCAGCCCAAAGGCCTTTGGCAGCTTCGAGTTTGGTTTTGATGATCTTCAGGAGAGAACGGTTTGTGACCTCAACTTGGCCGTTTGCTTGGGGGTGACCAGGGGAGGAGAAACATGGTTGAATCTGGAGGTCTGCACAAAACTGCCTGTACTTGGCGTTGTCGAATTGCTTTCCGTTGTCGGTGACGATGGCTTGAGGGATGCCAAACCTGCACACGATCGACTGCCAAATGAACTTGGTCGTATTTCGCTCGGTGATGGTGGCCAGGGGTTCTGCCTCTACCCATTTGGTGAAGTAATCGATGGCGACAATTGCAAACTTGGTCTGGCCTCGGCCGGTGGGGAGTGGACCAACCAAGTCGATCCCCCATTTGGCGAATGGATAAGGGCTGCAAAGGGTGATCAGCTCGGTAGGAGGGGCGTGTGGGATGTTGGCGAAGCGCTGACACTTGTCGCATTTAAGCACAAAATCGGTTGCATCTTGGTTGAGAGTCGGCCAGAAGTAGCCTGTGCGGAGTACTTTCTGAGCGAGGGACCTGCCCCCCGAGTGGTTGCCACAGATCCCCTCATGGATTTCTTGCATGACATAGGTTGCCTGGGTGGGGCTGAGGCATCGCAGGTATGGGCGCGAAAAACCTCGTTTATAAAGGATGCCATCGACCAGAATGTAGTTAGCCGATCGAGCTCTGACCTTGGCAGCTAGCTGTTGGTCGTTTGGGAGCTCCCCAGCGGTCAAGAAGAGGAGAATGTCGGATGCCCAAGGGATGGGTTCAGTCTGGAGGAATTGCACTTCTTGTGGGTCGGGCGAGATGGCCGGGTGAGCTAGATATTCAAGGTGAACTCCGTCGCTAAGGTCGGAATGGTCGGCGGAAGCCAGCCGGGCCATTTCGTCTGCTTTGGAGTTTTCCGTCCGGGGTATGTGCCTGATCTGGAAAGTATTGAAGAGGCGAACAAGGGGGAGTGCTATGTCTCTGTAAGCTCGCATTGTATCATCCTTGGCATCGAATTCCCCCGTGATCTGACCGACGATGAGTTGGGAATCACTGAACACGCGGATCTGGTCGACACCAATGTCTTTGGCGAGGCGGAGTCCTGCTATCAATGCTTCATACTCAGCCTCGTTATTACTAGCCTCAAACAGGAAGCGAAGAGCACATTTGAAATAGCCACCCTCAGGAGAGGCGAGGATGATGCCAGCCCCACTACCCGCCCTGCAAGATGACCCATCAACATTGAGAGTCCAGGAATGGGGGTCTTCAGGATCGGCAGGGGCTGATGGGGCCGTTGAGGTAGTGGGTGGCATAGGATTGGTGAATTCCATGATGAAGTCGGCTATAGCTTGCCCCTTGATTGCTGTTCGAGGGCGGTAGGAGATGTCAAACTGGCTGAGTTCGACTGACCACTGCATTAGTCTGCCCGAAAGTTCTGGTTGTTGCATGACCTTCTTCAAGGGCTGGTCGGTGAGGACCACTAGGGTGGGCTTGGAAGTAAGGGCGAAGTCGTCTGGATGCAGTGACCAAGCCAAGGATAGTTTTTCTAGCAAAGGGTAGTTCTGCTCTGCTCCCCTCAGAGCCGGCTGATGTAATAAACAGGCCGTTGGACTGAGCCATCTTCTCTGATGAGGGCCGCGCTGACAGCAGTGTTTGATACTGCTAGGTAGAGGAAGAGGGGTTCGCCTGTGATGGCTTGTGAAAGGAGGGGTGGGTTGGCCATACACCGTTTTAACTGCTGGAAAGCCTCTTCGGACTCAGTTGTCCATTCGAAGGTCTGCCTGAGGACTTTGAAGAAGGGTAGGCACTTATCTGTGGCGCGGGAGATGAAACGGTTGAGGGCGGCTACTCTGCCAGCGAGCCGTTGAACTTCTTTAACCGTTTTGGGCGACTGCATCTCGACCAGAGCTTTGATCTTTTCAGGGTTAGCCTCAATGCCGCGTTGACTAACCATGAAGCCCAAGAATTTCCCAGACCCTACGCCAAAGGCGCACTTCTCGGGGTTGAGCTTCATCTGATACTTTCGAAGGGTGGCAAATGTCTCTCGCAGGTCGGCGATGTGATCGGTGGAGAGTTTGCTCTTAACTAGCATGTCATCCACGTATACTTCCATGTTTCGACCGATCTGATGGTGGAAAACTGCATTGACTAACCGTTGGTAGGTGGCCCAGCGTTTTTCAATCCGAACGGCATTACGCAGTAGTGGTAGGTACCTCGGTCGGTGATGAAGGATGTGTGTTCCCGATCGGATGAGTGCATCATGATTTGGTTGTACCCAGAGAAAGCATCCATGAAACTGAGCATTTGGTGACCGGCCGTGGCATCGACCAGCAGATCTATGCGGGGAAGTGGGTAGCTATCCTTGGGGCAAGCTCTGTTCAGGTCGGAGTAGTCGACGCAGAGACGCCATTTGCCGTTGTTTTTGCGAACCAGGACCACATTGGACAGCCACTTAGGATAGTCCACGTTTCGGATGAACTGGGCGTCAAGGAGTTTGTCAACTTCTGCAGCGATAAGATTATTACGCTCTGGGTGGAAGATTCGCTGCTTTTGGCGGTAAGGTTTGAAATGAGGTTCGATGCTGAGGCGGTGGGTTATGAGGGAAGGGTCAATGCCTGGCATGTCAGCATGAGTCCAAGCAAAGATGTCCCTGTGCTCGGTCAGGAGGGCAGTAAGGTCGGCTTTGGCTTGGGAAGGTAGTTGGCTGCCGATTTTAGCTGTTTTGAGCGGGTTGGTAGGATCAATATTGACCTCGACGAGCTCCTCCACTGGTTCCCTCTGACCAACTCGTCTTCATCCCGGGCGTCGAGCCCTTCAATGATCATTGCTTCCTTTAGCTTAACCTCTTTAAGGGAGGCGACGTAGCATTCCCTGGCCACTGTCTGCTCTCCTCTGACTGTCCCGACACCGGAATCAGTAGGAAATTTGATGGCAAGATGGTAGGTGGATGTGATGGCTTGGAAGGCATTTAGGGCCGTGCGGCCAAGGATGATGTTGTAAGCAGAGGGGCAATCGACCACAAGGAAGGTGAGCAACTTAGTGGTCTGCCTGGGGTGTTCGCCGATGGTGATAGGTAGGTCGATGGAGCCGATCGAGGTCACACGGTCGCCGGTGAAACCGACTAGAGGGGTTTGGAGCGGGGTCAAGCTTTCTTCTCCGACCTTAAGCTGGCGGAAGCAATTTAGGAAGATGATGTCTGAAGAGCTGCCATTGTCTATGAGGACTCGTCTGACCTTGTAATTGGAGAGGATTGAAGAGATCACTAGGGGATCATCATGGGGATAGCGGATTCCTGCACAATCGGCGTCTGTGAAGGTGATGGGTTCAATCCACTGCTTTGGCTGCTTGGAAGGTCTGTCGACCATGGCCACCGTGTTGTCCGAGCCCTGCCGGATTTTTCTGAGCTCGGCCCTCTGAGCTGAGCGGGACGGTCCTCCGCAGGCGAGCCCGCCTGAAATGACCCTGATTTCTCCAACTGGTGGAGGAGGATTTCCTGGGGGTCGTGGTTGTGGTTGTTGACGATCACGACCCTGGTCAGGTGGGGCTTGGTGTCGGGGCGGGGTGCGCCGACGGTCGTGTCTGAGGGGCTCAGTCTTCTGTCTCTGCTGAGGGTGGATATTTGTGAACCGGCTGAGACGCCCTTGACGTATCAAGGCTTCGACCTGGTCCTTGAGATTGATACAGTCGTCTGTGTTATGGCCGTGGTCTTGGTGAAAACGGCAATATTTGGACTGGTCTTTCCGGCTGGAAGGGTTTCGTGAAGGTAGGGGCCATTTGAGGGGGTAGTCTTTCTGGATTTGATGGAGGACCTGTTCCATGGGGGAGTTAAGGGGGGTATACCTCTCGAACCGACCAGGTGGTCTAGCTGGTGCCGGTCGGTCGGTGCGCGGAGGCCGGTCGGCATAATGGGGTGTTTGGTTGTTGTACTGAGTGTTTCGGGGTTCGGGGTCTTTCCTCTTATCTCTGGGGGTCGGGTTTTTAGTGATCGGGTCTTGCCGAGCGGCTAATGAGTCTTCTGCGTTCATATATTTCTGGGCTTTGGAGAGTAGGGTTGCCATGGAGGTCGGGGGGTTTTTAGAAAGTGAGAAGAGGAAATCAGACGACCGTAGACCTGCCATGAATGCGGTGAGGATGACCTTGTCATCATTTTCAGCCACCTGCAAAGCTTCGGTATTGAAGCGAGTAACAAAGCTGCGTAGTGACTCCCCTCGGTCTGGCGGATGTTGAGAAGTTGGGTTGCAGGACGGCGCTGACGTTGAGCTCCGATAAAGTGGCTGAGGAAAGAGTCGCTGAGGTGCTGGAAGGTGGAGACAGAGTCCGCCGGTAACTGACTGAACCAAAGCCGAGCTGACCCCTTCAATGTTACAGGGAAAGCTCGGCACATGATCTCGTCGGGAAAGGCGTGGAGAATCATGAGGGTGCGGTAGGTTTCCAGGTGATCGACTGGGTCCGTGGTCCCGTCGAAGGAGTCAATGGTGGGCATTTTGAACTTGGCGGGCAGAGGTTTGTCTCGAATGGAGGCAACGAATGGTGAGTTTGTAGTGGTAGAGGGTTTGTGTTGAATGTTCTGCATGACCCCTTGGAGCTGAAGCTTCATGGCTCGGAGTTCAGCGTCCCAGAGGGGAATGTTGTCACCTCCGGAGGGGAATGGAGGCTGGGGTGGATGCTGGATACTGCTGGCTTCCTGCTCGGGAGCTGGTGGTGCGATCGACGGGTGTGGAGGTGGAGGTGGTGGAATGACTTGTGGGTGAGGCGGTTGCAAGCCTCCCAAGTTAGGAAAGTTGGGTTGTGGGATGGTGTGGCTCAGGACTTGTTCTGGATGAGGCGGATCATCTGGGGGTGGCGGAGGCGGCATGGGAAGATTTCTTTGGAGCAAGGCATTTATCAGGGCTTGGTTTTGCTCAGCCATGCGGTTGATGCTATTGGTGAGCTCGATGAAATATTGTGGCGGTTGGTTTGGGTTGGGAGGGTCGGTCTGGTGGTCAGCGGCATTGTGGTGAGAAGCCATGGATCTAGTCGTGACCATACACCTTGATGGGTAAAGGTAAAGGATCGTTGGAACGAGGGTCTCCGGCGACAATGAACACAACTGGCGCGCGGATAAGAACCAAGTTCCCACAGACGGCGCCAACTGATGATGCAGTTCGTCTAGGTGAATGGGCTAGACCGATCCAAGCTCCTCAGATCCAATGGGCTACCTGCAAATAAGTTCAACGGGGAACGGGGTAGTCCCCCAGCGAACCCTCCGGTGTATGAATTAGAACAGGTAATAGACCAGAAAAATATCGAGAGAAGGTGAGAGAGAAGGTGAGAGAGAAGGAGATAGATAAAACTTAACCTCCTCTTTTGCCTCAGGCTTTGTTTATATCTCTTGGTAATCATTTGGTTCCTTGCCGAAAGCTTGTGCCGTCATTCGTCTTGTTCAGGGTGAGGGGGTGCCATTCCGGCTGAGGGGTGTTGTCGCAATAAATGCTGTGATGGATTGCATTAATGGTGATGTGCTGTGGCAATAACTTTGCAGATCTTTGTTTGCTGATGTGGCCTCTCCTGCATCCGCCATGTGTCTGGATAAGTTTAAATTAATTTATCTACATCATTAAAGATAAATTTAAGGAGTAATTTTTTAAGGGTTTTAAACTCCCCCTCCAAAAAAGAAAAGAAAAGAAGTGATTCATATCTCTCTTTAAACCTCTTACATTCTCTTTATGATATTAAATAACTGTCATTAATTAATTTAAACTTCCCCAAAAAATAAATTTCAAAAGCATCTTTTTATAAAAATATGTTTGTATAGCTTTACTTTTGAAAAGTAGTTGGTTAAGTACATTTAAATTTTTTGTTATTTGTCTATTTTTTTTTTCTTGCATCATTTTTGTGCGGAGAAATCCCACATCGGTCTGTGAGGAACTATTTTCCCACCTTATAAGCAGGCTAGCTTCTCTTTCCTTGCATAGGCATTTTCCCCCCAGTGGGAGGAATAAAACCGTGCGGTCGGAATGCCAAAGCGGACAATATGTGCAAGGCACGGGGACCGGTGACATATTGTCCGCTTTGGCATTCCCACAGACGGCGCCAAATAAAGCCACCGGTCCCCATGCCTTGCACATATTGTCCGCTTTGGCATTCCGACCGCACGGTTTTGTTCCTCTCCTACTGGGGGAAAAGGCCTATGCAAGTTAAGAGGAGCCAGCCTGCTTATAAGGCGGGAAAGTAGTCCCTCACAGACCGATGTGAGATTTCCCCGCACAATTTTCATTTTACTCATACTAACACTTACCATTGTTATTACTGAAAAGTTCAGCTAACAAATAGGAATTAACAAAAATTATAGGCATGTTTGATGTTATTTTTGTTTTTTATGTTCTCTAATTTTTTTTATTAAAAAAATGGAAAAAGTAAAGGCTAAAATGAAAACTTATTTGACAAAATAGTTCTTTAAACTTAAAAAAACACCGCTTTTTAATGGAAACGGGTTAAAGTTGTTTTAAATTTTTGAACATTGTTTTTAGGACAAATTACACAAATAGTCTCTATAGTTTGAGGCTTGTGTCACTTTGGTCTCTGACTTTTCAATTGTGACACATTTGACCCTGAATTTTGAATCTTGTTCCAAATAAGGACAATTGAATATATAATTAGATTTTTCAAGGGTAAAATTATCAATTTGATAAAATATAAACTAATTTGACAAAAATAAATGTCAAACAAATATTTTTGAATTTTAAAAAATTATTTTTGCCTACTAAAAATAAAATTATGTAAAATTGATAAATCTTTTAGACATTTATTTATTTTTTTTACCAAATTAATTTTTATTATGTATTTGGATGATGATCATGTAAAATTAATTTTAAGAAATTAATCATGTAATTTTCATTAATTTTACATAATTTTATCATTGGTGGATAAAAATAATTTTAAAAAAATTAAAAATATTTTTTTGACATTTATTTTTGTCAAATTAGTTTATATTTTATCAAATTGACGATTTTACCCTTGAAAAATCTAATAATATTTTCAATTGTCCTTATTTGGAACAAAATTCAAAATTCAAGGTCAAATGTGTCACAATTGAAAAGTCAGTGATCAAAGTGACACAAGTCCCAAACTATAGGGACTATTAGTGTAATTAACCCTTGTTTTTACATGTCAAAAAAAAAAAAAAGAAGAGAGAGTAAATAATGATGAGTATTTCTAATTTTGTATTAAATTGCTTTTGGATACATAAAAACCAAAAAAAAACAAAAAACATTAAAAGTGAAAATGATACCATGCCGAAACTATTCTAACATTAGGGCGAGCTTTCCTTTGGTCTGACATTGAAGGGTGCTATTAGGTTCGTGAGGTTTATTATGGGTCCCGTTTTGATAATTTAAATTATTCAATATGTAAAACTCGTTGAGTACTATATACTTGTAAAAAATCAACGTTGATCAGATATCGATAACTATCTCATCGGATCAGATTTTTATCAATCGTTTATTTTTTCACTGTTTATTTTTTTATACAAAACTGATTTGATCACGTAGTAATCGATATCCGATCAACGTGATTTTTTATAAGTATTTAACACTCGACAAGTTCTACACATTAAACGATTCAGATTATCAAAACAGAACTCGTGATAATTCTTCATAGATTCAGTAGTATCCTCTAATCCGATCACAAACTAGAGCCCTCTAAAATTAAGCATTTGTCTCCATGGGCGGACCCAATTTTAAGTGCATAACAGAGGCACGGTTCACCCGATGATATCCATTTCTAACTAGTCATATCCGTTTGGTTTTATTTTTAAAATTAAAAATATATATATACATAGAAATTAGTTGGACAAAAATAATATCAAAAAATTATTTTAAAATTATTTCCCACGCAAAAAATGTGAAATTATATGAAGATGATGGAAAATTTTCAGTAACATTTGTTAGAGTTTTGGAATTATAATTTAATAATATTGTTATATTTTGAGTTTGTGAGTTTTGGAATTATAATTTGAGTGTGGAAAATTTGTTTGGTTATGAATTTTCAAAAGAGTTTTAAAAAAGTTTTGAATTGAGTTTGAAATTTTTGATATGATATATGATATTTGATTCAAAATTTACAACTCATAACTAAACACACAACTCAAAATTCTATTCAAAACTAATAAAAAAAATTTAAAAAATTTCGAAAATATTTTTTATTTATAATTTAAAAAATAACGGGTGCCAATTGCCACAAAAAAAAAAAAAAACCAACACTGTTCCAGGCAACCAGTCGAACATCCGACGAGACGTCCGGGTATACCTATTTTCAAAAGTGGGTGTGGAATCATGTTTCCAGATCTCAAACCAAACACAACGTTCAAACCAAAGGCTGGAATCATATTTCTAGAGCTCTACCAAACACAGCCTTCATTTTTATGTTTTTCTCATGAAATTAGTTTTTATTTTTTATTTTTTAAAATAAATTTTTTTTTACTAAAGTATGAAGAAAAAAAAAGATAAATTATACTTTATCCCCTAAAGTTTCATCCATTTTTCACTTTGACCCTTTGAGTTTGATTTTTCTCACTTTGGCCCTTCATGTTTGCTGTCATTCTCACTTTGGCCCTTCTTGTTTGCAATCCTTCCCACTTTGACCTTTTAAGTTTGATTTTTTTCACTTTGGCCCTTCATATTTGCAACCATTCTCACTTTACTCCTAGACTAACTTCCATCAAAAAAATTAACAAAATCTGCCACATCAGCTCCATGGGTGATGTAAAAAATTCACTAAAGATGTAAAAAATAAAAAATAGAAACAAAAAAATGGAATTTTTTTTTAGTCTTCAGTAAATCTTTTTTCAAATTTATTCATAAATATTATTACATTATAGATGCATCTAGCTCAGATGCACCTAAAAAACTAAAAACAAATTTAATTAAAAAAATAAAAAAAGTTCATTAAAGACGAAAAAAACGATACTAAACTTTTCATTTTATAATGGGCAAATTACACAAATAGTCCCCATAGTTTGGGACTTATGTCACTTTAGTCCCTGACTTTTCAATTGTGACACATTTGACCCTGAATTTTGAATCTTATTCCAAATAAGGACAATTGAATATATAATTAGATTTTTCAAGGGTAAAATTGTCAATTTGATAAAATATAAACTAATTTGACAAAAATAAATGTCAAACAAATATCTTTGAATTTTAAAAAATTATTTCTACCTACTAAAAATAAAATTATGTAAAATTGATAAATCTTTTAGATATTTTTTTTTTACCAAATTAATTTTTATTATGTGCTTGGATGATGATCATGTAAAATTAATTTTAAAAAATTAATCATGTAATTTTTATTAATTTTACATAATTTTATCATTGGTGGATAAAAATAATTTTAAAAAAATTAAAAATATTTTTTTGACATTTATTTTTGTCAAATTAGTTTATATTTTATCAAATTGACAATTTTACCCTTGAAAAATCTAATAATATTTTCAATTGTCCTTATTTGGAACTAGATTCAAAATTCAGGGTCAAATGTGTCACAATTGAAAAGTCAGGGGCCAAAGTGACACAAGTCCCAAACTATAGGGACTATTAGTGTAATTAACCCTTTTATAATTGACAATACAGGTGTTTGACTCGGTATATTTTCATTTTTTCATCTTTAATAAACTATTTTTTAATTAAATTTGTTTTTATTTTTTTAGGTGCATCTATAATGTAATAATGTCTGTGAATAAATTTGAAGCAAAAAAAGTTCACTAAAGATTAAAAAAAAATTCTATTTTTTTTGTTTTTTATTTTTCATTTTTTGCATCTTTAGTGAATTTTTTATATTACACATAGAGCTGATATGTTGGTAATGTGACAGATTCTATTAGTTTTTTTTGAATGGAACTTAGTTTAGGAGTAAAGTGAAAAAGATTACAAACATGAAGGACCAAAATGGAAATGATTGCAAATATGAATAGCTAAAGTAGGAAAAATCAAACTTAAAGGGCCAAAGTGAGAAGGATTGCAAATATGAAGGACCAAAGTGAAAAAAATCAAACTTAAAAGGTCAAAGTGAGAAATAGGTGAAACTTTAGGGGGTAAAGTGTAATTTACCCAAAAAAAAAACCTGTCTAAAAATAGTTTTTGAAAAATCAAATCAAACAATTCTCTAGGTTTGGTTTGGAGTTTTCAATAACAATTTTTTGAGTTTTTAGTTCACATTTTTTTTTTATAGTAATTTTTAACAAATTTAATTAATTTTTTTAGTTTTTTAAATTCACTTAATCTACATGTACTTAAAAAGTACAAATTTTGTACAAAATTCTTTTAAAAATTTATTGAAAACAAAAATATTTAAAAATTTAGTACATTTTTTATGGTTTTTTTTTTTAAATTATACTTTTTAAGTATATATAAAAAGTAAAAAATGGATTAAAATGTTAAAAAAATTCACTGAAAAAAAAATCAAATTAAAAACTTGTATATTATTTTTAAAAACTCCAAACTAAACATCGGTTTTCAAAATTTACTAAAATATAAATTAAAAAAATTCATTGGAGACAAATAAAAATTTACATTTAGATTAGATGTATCTTAAAAATTTTAAAAATGAGGAGAATCCTCTCCAGTTCAAGATTCATTGGAGTTCATGGGACCCGCTACAAGTTTTATTTTGATAATTTAAATCGTTCATTTTATTAGACATTTTGTATATCACAAAAAAATTAGACTGATTCATTAGTCATAACCTATTGAATTCATTGCATTTTTTATCCAAAAAATTGATGTTTTATTTTTAAAAACACAATTATCATTCCTTTTTTTATAACAAAAACGATAAATTGAATAAGATACGATTATCAAATGTGTTGTTAAAAAAAATTACACAAAATATTTAATAAAATGAACAATTTAAATTATTACAATAAGACCCGTAGTGGATATCACGGGCCACGACAATACCTAAAAAAATTGATTAAAATTTACTAAAAATAATTTTTGTTAAAAAAAATAAACAAAATAAATAGTTTTCCATAATTCTAGAGAGAGAATAGATGAGAACATGATACATGCATTTGAGAGAGAGGGTCATCGATCTTATCTCATTGAAATGGGTGATGTCATTACCGGCCCACACACAAGCGACGACGATGGAATCAGTCCCTCGAATATTCAACCCCCCACCACTCCCCACATAATTACACACTCTCTCTCTCTCTCTCTCTCTCGCTCTCTAACACATACATATTCATACATATATACCCATACATACACTCTCTCTCTCTCTCTCTCTACCCCCTTATCCTACCCATCAAAGATTCATTTTTTGTACGCGACGCCCCGACTTCGACCCCTCTCTCTATCTTCTTCTCTTCCTCCCTCATCCACCACCCTCCGATCTCTTCCTTCCCATGTCTTCTTCACCTCCATCTCTCTCTCTCTCTCTAAAACTATACATATTTTTTAATTTATATTTTCTTGTATCCCAAGTTTATTCCTTTTCCTGATTCTACTTAGATCCCTTATTCTTCTCTCAACACTTTCCCTATCTCCGGATCTCTCTATGCTCCTGACAAAAACACCTCTCTCTCATCTCAATTTCTTTCTTATAATAACTCTCCTCTCATCTGAGAAAAAAACTTCAAACTGAAAATCATTACAGACCAACCACAATGATCAGCGATAGTCACAATCACAATCAACATAATAATCATGCAGAGAAAATGCAGAAATGTCAAGAATATATTGAGGCTCTTCAAGAGGAGCATCGTAAGATTCAGGTGTTCCAGCGCGAGCTTCCTCTGTGTTTAGAGCTTGTGGCTCAAGGTATGGGGATCATCAAGATACCCATTTGGGAATTCTTGCAAATTTTCTGAATTTAATGGGTTTTTTATCTTCCTCTTTTTTGTGTGAATTTTGATGGGTTTTTGGTTTTTTTTATATAAAGCGATTGAGACCTGTAAGCAACAGTTGTCAGGGACGAGCACAGAGTGCTTTCATGGCCAATCTGAATGTTCTGAACAGACATCAACTGAAGGCCCTGTTTTGGAGGAATTTATACCAATTAAGAAGAATTCATCTTGTGATTATGAAGATAATGATCATGATGATGATAATGAACAACAATCTCAAAAATCAAAAATCAATAACAATGATGATAATGGGAGCATTGACAAATTATCAAAGAAGTCTGACTGGCTTAGATCTGTCCAGTTGTGGAATCATACCCCAGATCCACCCAACAAACAGGTACTTGAAAGGAAAAAAAAAAAAAAAACCATATCAATTCATCCAAATTACTTTTTACTCAATTGGGTTTTAGTTAATTTGGCTTTAAATATTTTTGGAAAATTTATTGTTGTAGGAATCACCAAGAAAGGTTTCAATCATGGAAGTGAAGAGAAACGGAGGTGGTGCTTTTCATCCATTTAAGAAAGAAAACAATGTTGGGACTATCCCAACAAAAGATCCTTCTGTTCCGGCCGCGGCGGCGAGCTCCACCGCAGAAAACGGTGGCGGTGGCGGTGATGGTGGTGCTAGTGGTGGTGGAAAGAAAGAAGAGAAGGAAGGACAGTCTCAGAGGAAGGCTAGAAGGTGTTGGTCCCCTGAGTTGCACAGGAGGTTTTTACATGCTCTTCAACAGCTTGGTGGTTCTCATGGTATGTACATCATGTGATTCAATTAAATATATTTAAATATGATTGTTTATATATTTAATTGATTTTGTGTTTGTGTTTGTGTTTGAAATGATTTGCTGACATGCTTTGTGATTAAATTTTGGGCAGTCGCAACACCTAAGCAAATTAGAGAGCTTATGAAGGTTGATGGGCTTACAAATGATGAAGTCAAGAGCCATTTACAGGTTAGTATACAATTGCTTTGATTTGCTTTGTTTTTTTGCTCAGTTCGTTTCTTTGAATGTTGTCATCTTCAATGTTCATTAAATTCATCATCAAATTCAAATTTGATAAAAAAAACTTACTTTTTTGCTCTTCCAACGGGTCATCAAATCCAGAATTTTGATGAAACTACAAAACTTTCCGTTGGAGCACTTAATATCAAAGCAAGTTTTATTAATGTACCGTTGAAGATGCCCTTACATACTTGATTTAGTAGAATTATTGTTTATTTTTTTTTATTTTTTATTTTTATTTTTTATTTTTTTTAACGAAATTAAAACATTCGTATTCAACAGAGTGGCGGAATTTTCAATAGTGGTTCCATAGAATAGTTGTTTTGGATGCTAAATTTTTATTGTACAATGTATTTTTGGATTTATTAGAATTATGATATCTTTTTTTTAACAGAGATATAAGATATTCGTATTCAACACAACAGCAGAATATCCATAGGTATAATTCCCAATAGGGGTTTCATAGAATTATTACTTGGGATGTCAAATTTTATTGGATAACATACCTTGATAGTAGAGTTTTGGTATTTATTTTTTCTAAGGTAAATGTAATTCGTATTCAATACAGTGACGGAATACCCAATGGGGGTTTCAATAGAATTGTTATTTGGGATGTCAAATTTTATTGGATAATATATATGAATTTAGTAGAATTATGGCAGTTTCTTTTTCACAGAGACAAAAGACATACGTATTCAACACAGTGACGGAATACCTAACAAGCGTGTTATAAAATTACTTTTCAAGATGTCAAATTTTATTGGATAACATATTTTGATTTGGTGGAATTATAGTAGTTTTTCTTTTCACATAGCTAAAAGACATTCGTGTTCAACACAGTGACGGAATAACTAATAGAGACTTCATACAATTATTGTCGGTAATGTCAAATGTTATGTAGTTTTTGTTTTTTACTGAGTTAAAAGACATTCTTATTCTACACAGACGAAATACCCAATAGAGGTTCCATGGAATTATTATTAATGATTTCAAATTTTCTTAGATGTTACAAATTTTATTGCTGCTTGATTACTTGAATTGGTTTTGCTATCTATTGATAAGCTTTCCTTAGTCTCATTTGAACATCAGTTTGTTTGTTTACACTAGAATGTGACACTTGTCTTAGCTTAGACAAACTTCTCAAGTAGCATCATACAAATTTATCTATTGTTGGCAATAGAGGTAGCCTAAAATTTGAATGACTTGAACAAGTAACCATATCAAATGATCAAGTATACAATATAACACTTTGTTATATATTTCATTGTGCAATTACATTATCAATGCCTAAACCTAAATTTGTTTGGTAACAGAAATACCGGTTGCATTCAAGAAGATCACCTACTCCTTCAATTCACAATAACAATAATCAACAAGCTCCCCAGTTTGTGGTGGTGGGAGGAATCTGGGTCCCGCCACCAGAATACGCGGCTGCAGTGGAAACAGCTGCTGCATCAAAGGAAGCTTCCAGAGTTTCCAGCCCGAATAGAATCTATGCACCAATAGCTGCACCACCACCACCCCCACAAAAGCAGCAGCAGCAACAACAACAAAAGCAATCAAAGCAATTGCATTCAGATGGAAGGGCAAGCCATAGTGAGGGTAGAGGTCATTCTAGTTCCCCGGCTAGCTCATCCTCCACGCATACCACCACGGCCTTGTTGGCATTATAATCTTTGTTGTGTGAAGAAGATTGATGTAGAAATTTTGTAACAAATCGTTCAATGTCTGTAATCTTCAGGTATTTGACATAACAGTAGAGAGACATCGACTTAGTAAAGTTTTTTTTTTTTTTTTAATCTCAAATTTTAAAGGTTTTGTGTTTTTGTTGTAACATTTAGAGGATGTTGGATACATTTGACAGTGACAATTAAATATTGAAGTTGAATAATCCAAGCTATGCTGGATATGAGAATAATATACACTGATATATTTTGTGATTAAAAGCTCTGATAGTGTCTTGTCTCTCCTTTGCTGGTGCACCATAAATTCTCCTTTTCTGAACTTTTATTTTAAAAAATTAGAAATTAATTTGACTAAAATAAATCCCAAAAACTAATTAGAAACTTTTTTTTTTTTTATTTCTTGGAAGGTATGAAAAAATTGAACTGTTAAATTGTGCCCAACCTTTAGAGAGAAACAAAACCAAAATGGCAAATGAAGAATGAATAATGAATAATGTTATATATACAATATATATATATATATTATAGAGAATAATATAACTTTTTGTGCCCTTTTTATTTTAAATGGAAACATTCATAATTTTAGCTCATAATTTCAAAATAACACATTCATACAATTCTTTTTTGAATGAAAATTCTATTTGTGTGTCATTTTCCTATTTATTAACATTACATGAGAAACCATTATAACAAAACTCTATTATTTTTCCTTCAAATTTTAGTCAAAAAACTAGTTCTTTTAAAGAATGACGTATCCAACCAACATTTCCAAAAATGTTATTTATTTTTTCTATTTTATTTAAATATTATTTTTAAAATTTTTTATTTGAATGGTGGAAGTCATTATTTAATTGGATATGGTTTTAAAAAAAAAAAAAAAAAGAGGGGAAAATTACACCCCCCAAAAAATAGAGTTTGACCTTTATAACTAAATAAATCCTGAGTTTTAATTTTGTCAATTTAAATACTAATATTTTTTATTTATTTTCAATCTAAACTATCGTGCTATTTTTGTTAAATAAAATTGATAGAAAAATAGCATTTTAGTTATTAAACTTAATTAGGTATATATAAAATGTCTAAAATATTCTTTTTGTTGAGTTAAACAACTAAAATATTCTTTTTTTTTATGAGTTTCATTTAGCGAAAATAGACAAATAATTTGATTAAAAAAAAATCAAAAGTTTAATATTTAAATTAACACATTTAAAAATTTGAAATTTATTTTGTATAAGAGTCAAACTTGAATTTTTTTTTTTTATAATAATTTTTCCAATTTTTTAATATTGAAATTTTTAGGAAGTGTGCTATGATATGACTAGTTACATTTGATGAGATGCAGTGACTTCTTATAGAAAAATGCTTTGGACCTCCACTGGGTCGACCCCCAGTGAGGTGGCGTGTCTGGATTATGTAAAAAAAAAACTGTTTTATTTATTTATTTTTTTTTTGAGTATCAACCAGTGGGAGCTCGCCACCTCACTGGGGGTCTGTATCACAGTTGACTTCTTATAATAGGGAGATCCTTAGGGAAGCTACTAGAACGGTGTTTTGGAATGGGACTTCAAAATTAGCTTAAAAAATAGAAATAGATAAGTTGTTGGAGGTGTTCTTATATATAATTTTTTTTGTTTTTTTTAAAAATTATGCTAGCAAAGTTTGTATACAAATTAATGTGTCTCAAACTGAAAAGTTATTTAATAGGTTTGACCTACTAAAATGGTTGTGTACTCATCTTATAAGGAGAGGTGCAAAAAAAAATAAAAAATAAAAAATACTAATCGCATGTCAAAACATTTAGAATAACAAAAATTATAGCCTATTTTGACAATTAGAAAAAAAAGTTAACTTATTGATTTATTTGAGTCATATTATTTATTTATTTATTTTGTATATCTTTTTAAAAAAATTCAATTAATCAAAAACGAGTCACTTCCCGAAATAGGTCTACGTAAGATATAAGCCGAACATAGAGGATAATATCTGCCATAGTGAAGGCAAGTGTTTGGTTTACATTAAAGGCAAATTAGGCATGTGTTTGGTAAATAAATGGCAATATCTTATATTTAACTTTTGGTTCATATGATTCATATGTTTCTTTACAAGGAAGGATCATTCTCTTTTCTTTTAGACCAATGCTAGTGGTTAAGAATTTAACACAAAAAATAAAAACAAGAATTAAGAAAAATAATATGTGATTAATGGCAAAATGGACAAATTGAAATGTCAAAATTAAATTTTAGTATACACTGTTGAAATGTTATTATTGTATAATGAAAAATTAGGAACAATATAAAATGACAACAACTCTCTAAAATTTTATTACTCAAAATCAGGCATCGTTTGAGAATTAAATTTTTAGCTAAAAAGTCAAAAAATTATATTATTTTCTCTACTTTTATGCACATCTCTTCATAAAAAATTAAAAAATTACTAAAATAATCTGTTCCTAAACAATGTTCTTAAGCCTACATCTTAATTTATAAGGAACATTGCTTAGTGATTAAACCACTATTCATGTCTCAAATTGGGCCAAGAATATATAAAATTAGAAAATTGCCAAAAAATAGCAAATTCGAATTTGGGATCTAGAATGTAGTAGAAGCTTCCTAGAAAAAAACGTGAAAAAAATAAATTTATTTATATTCCAAAATTAGTATTTAAAATCTTTTCAAATATAGCAAATTTCTTGATTCGGAAGCTTAAAGGATGAAATTTATTCAACTTTCAGCGTATGTCACCTCAAAGCAATGAGTTTAACTTGCTGGGCCCTTTTAGATCAAAGATGGTTGTTTTATGCCTAATTCAATGACTTTAGAAAATCAATCGAATTATTGTTTTGCCATTAAATGGTCAAATTGTTTCATGAATTATTTTCAATCACCTCTACATTGTAGACCAACACTTGGTGTGAGTTTAATGCTCCCCACAGCGTGTGATCCTGGCAAAACTTGCCTTGGGAGGTCGGGACAAGTTTTCAGGTTATGGTCTCTGACTCAGAACGAAGAATAAGATCTCTACAAAGAGCGCTGCCTTGAATTTACATAAGAGAAGGAGGATTTTCCATTAAAAAAAAAAAATTGTAAACAACTAGTCAAATTTTAATTTTGGAAAAAAGTAGTACAACATACCATTAAAAATGTTGTAAAGAAAAGTCTAGATCCAGCATTTCACGTCCATCCAGCAAAGAGCAACCGACGACCACATGAGAATCCTGACTATTTGGCACTCTTGTTCTGCAAGTACATACATATAATTCAAACATTTTTAATAAGCAATGAAAAAGTTTCAGATCTGATGACTTATTCTTATGTTTTTTGTGGGTGCAAATATTAGGTGTCCCTACCAAGAAAACTCGGTTGCTTAATTTTTCCTCCAAAAGGACAGCTAAAACCACGTATCATTCTGTCCCGCGTTTTGGTACCAAGCTCGTAAAAGCACCCGCATGTAGTCGGTGTAGAATCGGCCATAATTTTCTTATCCATCACGGTGTAGAATTGGACATAATTTTCTTATACGGGATGGATGTCATCAAGTTTATAGGGTATGTCGCATGTGACAGAATTATATTTGACTTTTGATTAGATTATGTGCACTTAAAATTTTTATATATGAGTGTTATCACAATATTAACATGACTCATTTAATTAAATATGTCAATTTATGATATTGACCTAATTTACTATTAATCATGTCAACTCAACACAATACACTTCGCATGGTTAGCATAAGAATTTGTTTTAAACTATAAATATTTTGACAAATCATGGTTTCACCCTTTTAGTGGGCATTGCTTTTCTTTTCTTTTCTTTTTTCTTTTTTTTGTTGCCTTTTCCTGGATTGTACCATAACAAAGAATTTTAAGGACTAAACTTTTTTGTCCCCGAAAATAAACATTTGTTCAAAAAATATTTGGCTTAATTCAAGGATGGTCGTTAAAATATCGTCTTAAAAAGTTTTTAAAAAAAAAAAAATCTTAGCAATAAAATTTTTAAAATATCGCTAATATATGCACGGGAGAAAATAATTTAATCTCAAAAAGATAATAATTCATTACTAAATATCTAATTTTATCGTTAAAAATATAATAATAATACCTTTAATAACAAAAATATTTCATCTTCGCAAAGTAATTTTGTCCCAAATGCATAATACATACTACAATAATGATGCTTTTGTATTACTTTTACTATTTGTAAATTGCATATTAGACCATCTCCAACGGTTTACCAAACCTGGCATCAAATTTGAAATTTGGTGAAAAAGTTACTATTTGGAACTCCAACGGTTTCACCAAATCGGTATTAAATCGAGAATTCACCAAACATTTCACCAAAGTGAGAACACGCGCAGATTTCAGCAAATTACTGTTTGTTACCATTGGGGGAGAGGAACCGGTCGACCAGCCGGTTGTCCGGCCGGTTGACCAACCGGTCGACCACTAAAAAGTTCAAACAGTTCAAATTTATAGGTTCAAACAATTCAAAAAAAATATATATATATTTTTTTGCCTTACCGATCGACCACTAAACGGTTCAAACAATTCAAAAATATATATATATATATATATATATATATTTTTTGCCCTTACCAGTCGACCAACTGGTTGTCCCGGCGCAGATTTGATGAAAGTTCATCGTTAGAGCCAGTGATATCAAATTGAGAAAATCGTCCTATTTTTTTTCAGATTTGATAAAAAAAGAAATTCACCGTTGGAGATGCTATTACTCAAATTTGCTTGACAATTTTATATTCAGAAATTTGGATTGTCATGATGATTATATGTCGGAATTTGCTCTTTTCTTTGTGAGTGCATTGACTTAACTAAACTTTACATGTGAATTGTAGAATACCTATGGCCTATTGTGACTAGGGGTGGCATGGGGCGTTTTTGCTTCCACGGACAAATTTCATCCCCGGCCTTCTAGATTGGATATTCAATATTCGCAGATTTCTGATCACATTTTAAATAGTTAAAAAAATTAAAAAATTATTTAGCATATTAAATAATTTTTTTATTTTTATATATATAAATAGTGAGACTTTTAGAATTATTATTTATCTATATTTAAAAAAAATCATAGATTTTTAATATTTCTTTTTATATCTAACGATATTATATATACATATATATTATTTATTTATATATTATTAATTCTATCGGGTTAGGTTCGGATCGGTGGAGCCGATACCCGCCCCGCCTGTTGCCGGTGACCAAAATATAATCTACCCCCGCCTCATATAAAGGTCGGAGCGGGTAAAATCCGCCTTATTCTGGCGGGTATGGGCAGGCCCTCTCGGATCGGATTAAAATGGTCATTCCTAATTGTGATACACGTTTAATTATTTAATATTTAATAAAAGAAAATTTTTCTAAAAAGATGCATATCATATGTATTTTGTTATATATTTTTTGTGACAATTATTACGTATTCCTTTTATAAAATTATGATAATTTGTGATTTATAAATAAAATTATATATTTTTGTGATATTATTAAGAATTTTTATGATAAAATTGTCCTTAACAAAAAACATAAAAAGAATAGAAGAAGAGGTGAGAAAAAAAAAATTTATGGGTAGGTTTGGTTTGTGTTTCTGAAAAAAATTTCAGAAATTTTCTCTACAAACAAATTTCAGAAATTTTCTCTACCAAACAAATTTTCCTAAAAAAATTTCCCAAAACACACAAACCAAACAAGTTTTCCAAACAAATCTCTCTCACACACACATCAAATCAATCACTTTTTCCAAAACTCTCTCTCAAAACAATTTTCCAAAACAAATTTCCCAAAAAACCAAACCAAACATGTTTTCGTACTTTTTATCTCTAAAACACATCTCTCAAACACAAACCAAACATACCCTATGTTCATGCACATTGTCGTCTTTTACATAGAAAATATATTAGGGTCAGTATAATACCCTTTTAATATTAAAAATTTGATGGAACAACTATTTCCTTAACATTCTCCTTCCTCTTCAACTTCCATTTTTATAATTCAATTGCTAGATGTTTATTTTAAATGGGTCTTAAAATTTGATGCCTACTTTGATTTTTATGATTGATAGATGAATAATATCACAACTCAATGTGAATATTCTTTATAATTCTTTTTAATAATACCTGGTAATGCAGTTCAGTCAGTAAGGCATGGATCGGATTGATCCAAGCACTCCACAAGTTGGTTGTCCTTCGTCTTCCTGATCACACTTGCAACAAGTCCAGTAAAAAGGTTTCGAAATAGATGATTTCTTCTTATGGACCCTTCTACAATCAAATTAGATGAAGAAGATGGCGAAGGTAAGAACTTAAAGAAATTTTTGCGTCAAGCAATGGAGAGAGAGAGAGAGAGAGAGAGTTATTTGTTATTAAGCGTTCGTCAGAAACTTCCTTATATCTCTTGTTAATCATTTCTTTATCCATTTATGATGTTCTATTGGCCGAAAGTCTGCCACTTACTTGCCGTCGGCCATGGCCATTTCCCTATGCTTCAGAGTGAGAAATCTTATTGCATTTAATACCTTGGCAGCCTCATTTAATGTTTGGCGCGTAGATTTAACAACTTCACAAAATTTTTGTCTGCCTCGTAGTTGGACTCATGCTTGACACGTGTCCAACTGGTGCCTGGGTTTGACTATCGTGGGTTCTCTATCAGGCTTGGTGTTGGACCTGTTCTACTGGACTCTATGATGACAACTAATCAAATAATTGTTTAGGGAACCCATAGCAACCATGGGTTAGGCCCTTCTGGGCCATGCCCATTAATACCCTACACTAATTTCACACAATGATACTCATTCATTAGCTGAAGAAGAGATTAACTTATTTTTAGAAGCTAAAATGTTAAACACAATTTAAATTAACAATTAATTTTAAAAGTATTCTTTTTATATATATTTATACAATTATTTACCATTTTGACCAAAAGAACTAACTACAACCCCAACAAAGTGATTCTATAAGATGCAACAATGAGCATATCCCCAACAAGTGAAATGTGAACTCAATCTATAAGCAAAGCATAGTCCACACAAAAGGGCTACTTTCAAGACATTTAAGAGGGACTATAACTTGTCAAAAAATAATGCTCATGCACATTTTTTTTTTCATCAAAATTTTCAGCCTACTTTGATTTTTGTGATCAATAAATAATAATAGCACAACTCGGGAGAATTTGGATAGAGGTTGTGCCACGTGGCCGAGGTGCCACCGACGTGTTGGCTGAGGTGCCACATGGACGAGTCAGATTATCGAGATGATTGCGGTATTGCCAAGATATAATACGGTAATACTAGAATCCGAGATATTTGGATACAGGATAAGAGTCCTAAATAAACGATGCGCTTAGTTCGAATAAGGATGAAGCTATTGAGTAATTCATCCTTATCTAACTAAAAGTCCGAGATAAGTATTGTACTTGAGTCCTATGAAGTGAGAGGTTTAGGGGACGAGAGCACTATTGGCTATAAAGAGAAGGTACCCCGTAGTTTTAAAGGTATACTTTGACTTGGGCATTGAGTACTTGTTTGATATCTTTAAGTGGTAAGTTGACTGACTTGATCGTCGTGCCTCCGGATGGACGAGCCACCATGGTATTCTTGTCTTCTTAGTTGGCAAGTATTTGGTTTAATTTATTCTACCGCGTGCTCTCTAACTAAGTTCTCTATTTGATTGTAAGATCAGAAATCAACACTCATAATTTCCAACAAATATGATGTGAATATTCTTTATGCTTCGCTTTAATAATGCCCTATTGGTGTCATTCAATTACAATTGTTGCATAATTAAAGATGAGATGGACTTGTTTTTAATAGTTAAAGTTCTAAACACAATTTAGATTAACAATTAATTTCAAAAGTGTTATTTTATCTGCATAAACTAACTTCAACTCCAACAAAATGATCCTATAATATGCGACAATAAGCATATCTCCTATAAGTGAAATGTGAAGTTAATCTATAAGCAAGCATATTCCACACAAAAGGGTTAATTCGAAGACATTTAAGAGAGGTTAGAACTTGTCACAAAATAATGCTCATGCGCATTTCCTTCCATCAAAATTTTAAGCCTACTTTGATTTTTGTGATCGACAAATAATAATAGCACAACTTGAGAGAATTTCCAACGAATATTATGTGAATATTCTTTGTGTTTCATTTTAATAATGTCTTACTGGTGCCACTCAATTACAATTCCAATGAACATTGTGTGAATATTATTTGCGCTTTATTTTAATAATGTCTTACTGGTGCCACTCAATTACAACTGTTACATAGTTAAAGATGAAATTGACTTGTTTTTAATAATTAAAGTACTAAACATAATTTAAAATAATAAATTTCAAAAGCACTATTACCATACATGAACTAACTCCAAACCCGACAAAAGCGATCCTATAATATGCATCAATAAGCATATTCCAAACAATAAGCAAGTATATTCCAAACAAAACGAACTTAAGACAGATTATAACTGGCCACAAAATTATGCTCATGGACATTCTCTTTCATTAAAAATTTTAGCCTAAATTTTAATTTTTATGATCGACAAATAATAACTGCACAACTTGAGGGAAATTCCAACAAATATGATGTGAATATTCTTTGTGTTTGGTTTTAATAATGTCCTATTGATTCCACTTAATTACAGTTTTTACATAGTTAAAAATGAGATTAACTTGTTTTCGTAATAGCTAAAGTTCTAAACACAATTTAAAATAATAAACTTTAAAAGCACTATTGTGTTCAAGTGTCATATTTTCATAAATTTAAATCTTAGTATCTTGAAATACGTATCCAAAATTGGATATAGATACGGAGATGCGTCATATACACATATTCTCGGATGAAATGTTATAAATTATATAGAAATATACTTGAAACTGAATAGGATTTAGGAAACATATGAAATTTTTATATCTAATTCATGTGAGGCTAAAAATATTACTTTATTGGCAAATGCAAGTTTCTTCTTCTCATATATTGTAACAAAGTAAAGGATTCGAGTGCCTAAATTGGATACGAGTGTCGAATACATATCTCACACTCTTACTCATGTCGTATCCAATAGACACGGGTATAATGGAAAAAATAGAAGAATCCATATAACACAACTTACATGAATTAACACCAATCCCAACAAAAAATGTGATCCTATAATATGAATCAATAAACATATTCCAAACAAGTGAAATACTTACTCAATCCATAAGCAAAGCATATTCCAAACAGAACGTATTTAAGATAGATTGAACTGTTATGCTCATGCACATTCTCTTTCATTAAAATTTATAGCCTATTTTAATTTTTATGATCGATAAATAATACAGCACAACTCGAGGGAAATTCCAACAAATGTGATGTGAATATTCTTTATATTTCGTTTTAATAATGTCCTATTGGTTCCACTTAATAGTTGTTAAGTAGTTAAAGATAAGATTGATGTGTTTTTATTGGTTAAAGTTCTAAACACAACTTGGAATAAGGCTGAGTTATTTTAAAGTTTAAATTTGAATTGGAGAGGATTTAAGAGGTTCATGGGACTCAACAATCTGAACTGTTAATTTTGTAAAGCTCTCAATATATTTCATCATTAAAAAAAATTAAATCGATCTAGTAATCATAATTTATTCATTTTGTTGTGTTTACCTCAGAAAAAATGAGTGATAAGTATGTTCCTTTTTGAAATGGGCCATCTATTTTTGACGGTTCAAATAATCACTACAATATATAAAAGTTTTAGAAATCAAATTTTTTTTCCCTCTAACAATATAAATCTTGTTACAAAAAATATTTAGAGACTAATTTCAATTGTTACAAAGACAACCGCTAAAAGATCATCCTCAAAAGTCAAAAAATGAGCTTTTAAGACAAAATTTTAAAAATGTCGTTAATAAATATACTTTTAAGGACAAAATAACTTAATCCAAAAAAAGTTTATTTTTGAAACAAAACTTTTGGTCCCAAAAGAGTAGTAGTTCATCATTAAATATCTAATTTTTTCATTAAAAATGAAATAATAACACTTTTGGTGACAAAAATAATTTGTCCCTAAAAAATAATTTTGCCTCTAAATTTTTGTCTCTAAAGCCTTAGTTTAGAATTGGAAATGCTGCTGCACATGCTGAGCAACTGTTGTGCAGCAAAATGGACCCATTTGGGGGCCATTTCGATAATCCGAACAGTTCATATTTTGGAATACATCAATTAGAACATGCCTATAAAAAATCAAGTTAATCGGATATCGTTTATCCATTCATCCACTTACATTTGTATCTACAAAAATAAAAAATAATTGTGATTTAAAGTATTAAAATGAATATGTGAGTGGATAAACGGGTAAACGATATCCGATTAACTTAATTTTTTTATAGGAATGTTCTACTTGATGTATTCCAAAATATGAATGGTTCGGATTATCGAAATGGACCCTAAAATGAGCCAATTTCGCTGCACGCAGTTGTTGCTGTGCAACCTGCACAACAGGATCCCCTCTTCCCCTTAATTTCTTGTGGTGAATCCAAACAAAATCTATGATGACCCCTGCAAGTGACTCAAATTCTCTTAAATTTATATTAATTCGAAGGAAATCTAACTTAATAGAATAATAATAAAAAGCCTCACATGAACTAACTCCAATCCCTACAAGGTGATCCAATAATATGCATAAGCATATTCCAAAGAAGTGAAATGTGAACTTATTCATAAGAAAGCATATTCCAAACGAAAGGATGACTTGGAAGGCATTTAAGATATTACAACTAGTCATAAATTACGTTTATGCACATTTTATTTTGTTAAAATTTTAAGTTTGCTTCGATTTTTATGATCAACAAATGAATAATAGCAAAAGTTGAAAGGAAATTCCAAAAAATGTTCTTTATATTTTGTTTTAATAATGTCTTACTGGTGCCACTCAATTACAATTCACTATAATAAATAAGAGTTTTAAAGACTACACTTGTTAGAAAATGTTTGGATAAAAAAAATGTGTAACATTAAAATATGTATATATGTATATATAACATTACCACAAAATATATAATTTCATTTTTAAACCATAAATTGTCTTAATTCTATCAAAACATTTTGTAACATGTAACACAAAATACATAACATATATTACAAAAATACATAACATGGTGCATATAGTATACACATAAAATTTCTCAAGATATAATATTTATTTTAACTAGTTAGTTTTTTATGCATGTAAGCCAATAAGATTCTTTCTTTTAGCTAATCATTTTAAGAATTGTTTATTTTTTTTAATTTGTATATGCCATTGAGAAAAGGAAAAGGAGAAGAGAGAAAATAAATTATTTTTTATATTTAACTAGTATGAAAGATTCTCCAAATATAACTAGTCTGAGATTCTCCAAATATAAATTATTAACTAGTCAATAGAATGTGAGATAAAATAACTAACAAGATGGCTAACCTAAACAAAATGAAGAGAAGACTAGCTAAAACAACTAAAGATATCCAGTTAGCTAACCTAGAAAAGATTCTCAAATAATTAATTTAAAATCACATTTTTTCAAAACCATTCTTATCATACCTACATATAATCCCAATAAATTGATACTATAATATGTAATAATATCACATTCTAGTTATTTAAAATTTTAAGCCTACTTTAATTTTTATAGTCGACCAATGAATAATATAACAACTGTCGAGAAATATTTTGTTAAATGTACTGTGAATATTCTAATGTTCAAGTCTAAAAATAAAAATAAAAATAAAAAAACCTTCTAATGTTGGCTCGAGCTAACTTCAATTCCAAGAAAATAATTATAAGTTGTATTTGAATCATAAATTTAAGTAGAAATATGCAAAGAAAAAGTGAAAAATTGAAAAAAATGTGAATAAAATAGGAGGATTCCCTCCAATCCAAGTTGTTGTTTGGGTCGATAGGCCTACTATGGATTCTGTTTCGATAATCCAAACAATTTATTTTGTCATACATATTATATATTTCATCTACAAAAAAATTAAATCTATCCGATAATCGTCATCTAAACAATTTATTGCGTTTCTCACTAAAACACTAAACAACAATTATTCTTTAAAAATAAACTATTTGTTTTTTTAAAATAATACATAAACATGATGACTAGCCTGTTAGAGAGATAAAATGGAGAAAAAACTAAAGTCATCTATTTAGCTAACCTATTGAAGATGCTTTAATGGGAAATTCAAAATAATACATAATTCCAAACACTACTCATCATACCTGCATAATCCCAATAAATGCTTATCACATTCTCTTTCTTTGAAATTTTAAGCCTACCATGATTTTTATGGTCGACAAATAAATAATAGCACAACTTGAGAAAAAAAAATTAACAAATAAACTATGAATATTCTCTGTATTTTGTTTTAATATTGCTCCACTCATAAATTTAAGTTGAGTCGATTTGTTTTAATAGCTAAACATGACTTAAAATAATAGATTTTAAAAGTACTCTTCTAATGTTGGCTCCAACTTCCAATCCCAGATCTTGACAGGGTCGGTTTTGACATTTTTTTTTTGGACCTAAAGCGAGTTTCCGATAAGGGCCTTTTATACGTTTATGAAAAAATTATAATCAAAAGATTATCTAGTAATTTCTTTTTTTTGGACATAAAATTTACTTAAATATATACTTAACAAAGTTTACAATAAGAAAAATATTCAAAATAATTTAAACTCAAGTACTAAATAAAAATTAAACAAATTGTAACAAAATATCACTTAAACACCACCATTCTCGGATTTTTAGTTGCAAAATTGCTAATCAAACTTACATAATTCAACTTATCAACTAAATATTTTTCACTAGATAAAATTGTTAATCCATTCAATCTTTGTTGTAACATAAGTAAGATTTATTCAATTTTAGATTTGATTTTTTTTTTTCTCTAGAAACAATTGTAACTGACATAATTAATCATATTGTAAACACAATTCATAAATTTGGAAATTCATTTTTTTCAAATAACTCATCAAATCAATAGGCTTTTTGATTTTTTTGGAGTAAAAACAATCACCTATTAGCTTCAAATAATTTACTACATCAAAAATTTATTAGTTTTGAATCTTCTTCCAATTTTGTCCAGACCTTTCAAATTTAAATAATTTTTTTTATTAATTGGTATAATAACTAAAAATATTTTGGGGCCTATCTTAATAAATTTTTGATGCCCAAAGTGACAACTTTGCCGGATTTGGGTCAAAGCCGGCCTTAACTCTTGATTATCAAAAAAAATGACTGCAATTACTCTATCCTTGCATTGTTCCCTGCCACCTTGCAATTGGTAGCAGATATGGGTTTTTTTTTTTTTTTTTGAATAGGGAAAAAAAAATACTTTGAGATGTCATCACGGCATTCATGAACCTAGGCCCGAGATAGCCGGTTGCCAGTCTGATTTAACTCAACCCATAGGAAGGGACTCATCACTGAGGCACCAACAAAGCTCAACCATACACCACAGACAAGCCCAGGGTTCGATCGGAGTACAGAGCGAGGTCACCGAAGTGAGCCACTGGAAAAACCAGCATTTCACTCCTCCCAAGAGTTGAACTTAGGTCACGCCTGTAGAGAAAGATGCCTTCTCTATTAAGCCACCACCCCCGGTAGTTAGGTATGGATTGATTTGAAAAATGACTTTTTAACATGATTTTTAGTTAAAGGGGTGCTTTGGGAAGATGGTTATAATCTGATTTTTGGTGAAAAGCTGATTATAAGCAGATTATAATCAACTTTTCTGTGAGAGAAGAGGTTGGTTATAATCTGAAAATCAGATTATAACCATGTTGCCAAAAGAGGCCAAAATATGAGATGTAAAAAGTTAAAATGTTTTAGCAGAATATTTTATTTTTATGAAGAACATGTAAAATGTAGGATAAAGAAGAAAGAGTCTTTTAACTTTTTGTTGAGTAAATTGATCAAATATTAATTATTACATAATTTAAATGACATTATTTTTTATTTTTTAAAAAATAGTAATAATATAATTTTTAAATAATCAATATAGACTACGGCAAATCTCATAAAACCAACCGTTGGAATTATAAAATGAATTCATGATAGTATAAGATGGAATGGGATGGTTACTGTGTAGGGGCATAACAATAATTGTTGTGCAACTGGTGTTTAGTTTTGGGCTCATTTCAATAATTTAATTTATTTACTTTTAAAGATATATAGAGTAAAATATATTTGTAAAAAAATTAAATTGATAGAACATTGATGATCCTTTCATCAAATTGAATTTGTGTCTGAAAAAATAATTTAAAATGTGATATAAAACTGAATAATGCAATTCAATTAAGGGGTTATCAATATCCAAACAACTTAAGTTTTTATAAATATTTTTTATTCAATATACTTTAAAAAGTGAACAATTTAGATCCTCGAAATAAATCTCATTAGTTACAAGGCAGTGACTGTTATATCCTTTATAACAACCATCCCAATTCCGCATAAAATATATTATGAAATGAGAAGTTATTCAATGGTTTCAATAGTGCCCCCAAATTCACTTTCAATGACTAAAACAATGAACTTTACTAATTTTATTGGGTTATTTACATGGAAATACTAATGAATTACTAAGAAATATCATTTTAATTTCTTAAACATAAATGCATATAAATAAATTCCTAAATTATGATATAAAACATGTAATAACCCTATATATAGTAAAATAATTTTCCCTACCAAAGGGCACAATAGCTCTTATTGTGCCCTAGAAATACCACCCTCTCCCAAAGACGGATCCAAGATTATAACTTTAGAGGGGCCAAAGTATATTTAACCTCTAACCAATAAAATTTGAAGTTTAATATCAATTTCTACTAACATGAAAAAAATCAATAATGTTACGATAAAATATTGAATTATATATTTCTTGTCAACATAGTTGAGTACAAAAAAATGATCATACAATTGAGAATATTTTTTTGCCCATATTCACTTACAAAAAGTAGTAACTATTTCTACATGATGCATTTATTTACTAAAATTAGGCATCTTCAATTGAGCTCGGCGCTCATTCATAATATCAAAAGCATGAATGATAGAGTCTACATCAAACCCTCGAGTAATGTCTTTTTCAATGTACGTAATCAAGTAACTAGCCAGAAAATCATCTTCCATCCTATTGTGCAATTTAGACCTAACGAGTTTCATAGCTAAAAATGCGTGTAGCAGTTGAAACAGGTAAAGTCAACACAAGACAAATCAATCTATCAATAAGAGGATAACTTGTTGACTTTTTTGTTTTTGCCAACATTTGACACAACTCAGAAATGGTTGACAGCTTCTAAAACTCGGAAAGTACAGAAATATCAAACTTATAGTTTTTCAACTGATACTTCAAATGCAATTTTTCTTACTTTGTGAAATCCATGGGATAAAATTTTTATTTGCAAGATTGCAAATATCCTCAATTTTGAATGATCTATAACCATTCCTAGGATCCAAAACTGAGCAAAGAACAAGCAATTCCATTACATCTTCCTTAAATCTATTATTTAATTCTTATAACTGAGAATCAACTGTAACCATAAAAATATCAACGTGAAAATGATGTTCCATGGTGAGTTGATCTCTTTTAGAACGAGACCGACCTCGACCTCCTTTATAAGGACAGCTCATTCCAAATAATTTAAAAAATTAGAGGCTACTCTATATAATTTTAAAATTATCTAAAAAAAAATTAGGGATACGAACTTCTATAATTTTAAATTATTTTAAAATTTTTAGTATAATATATAATATTTTTCAAAATTTTAATTTTGGGGTCCCCACCCCCCCCCAAAAAAAAAAAAAAAAAAAAAACCCAAATCCATCCTTGCCGTCTCTCGTCTGGAAAATTATTAAGTGGTTTAAGGGTACAAAGCATCCATGTCCTACACTAATCACCAAATACCAAGTCTTGACACAAATTCTTGTTCTGAATTCCTTGAAAGAAAATGCTATACGCCTCAAATTTTTACTAAATGAATGACTAAATATCTCACATGAGACTCCACACGAGACATTTGATCATTCATTTAATAAAAAAATTTACTATCCCTAATATTATCCTCCAGTGAATAACTTCTTCCCGCATCTTGATCTTCCAATACACTAATTTGGACGTGGCAGCTTGAGAATGCAACCAGCGTTTGGAGACTTCCTAAAAAAATAATAATAATCACTCTGCTTGGTTTTTGTTTTTAGAATTTATTTTTCATTAATTTAACTTTTTTATTTTCACTAAATTTTTTTAATATTTTCAGTAATTTTTTAAACTTTTAGGCACACCTAACATAAATACACTTAAAAAGTATAATTTTTATAGAAAAAAATCTTTAAAAAAATTATTAATTTTTTTTAGTTTTTTGATACATCTAAGTAAAGAGCATCTAAAAAAGTAAAAAAAATTACTTAAATTTTTTTAAATATTCACTTAAAACAAAAAATTAAAAAATGAAAAATAAAAAAAAATCAATTTTTAGAAAATTGAAACCAAACACACTGAATAATTTGTCAAAAAATTAAGAAGTCAATAATAATTTATTTTTATCAATTAAAAAATTAAATCTCATATCAATTTTTTTTCATTTACCAAATAATGTTTTTACTAATTTTTCAAATATATTAACTTTTTTCAAACTTTTAAAAAAGTTAAAAATAAAAAATAAAAAATCACTAAAAAAATAATCTCAAAATATCATTTTTTTAGAAAAGCTACTACGTACACCCCAAAATGAATGTATATAATATGCATCATATACAAAAATATTACTTTTACTACAAAATATATAATTTTTATCACAAAAATTAAGCATACATATCATAATTCTAACATTCATAACTTTTATCACCAAAATTACATTTCTATCACAAAAATTAGTAACTCTTTTCATAAAAATCCTAGCTTTTCTTATGACTAGTAACATTTTGCATCATTTTTTAAAAAAAAGTCTAAATACACAACCAAAAAAAAACAAACAAACAAACCAACAAACAAACACAAAATAGATATAGATATCTCACAACTTATCTCTTGTGAGATACGTGTCCATTATTTATTTATTTTTATGTTCTTAGCATTGTTGTCATTTTTATGGCAACAACTAAACAAATAATGATAAGGTAGATTTCTCTTCAGTTTGAAATCGAATTAGAATATATGCTTTTGGATTTCATAAGCCCAACACAAAATTTATATCAATAATTTGAATCGTTCAATGTTTAAAACTTGTCAATCCTAACAAAAATCATGTTTATCGAATATTGATGGTCACTTGATTAGATCAAATTTGTGTCAACGGTAATTACGATTTAAAAGTAAATTGTTAATGTAAATATAATCTAATCAAATAGTTATTGATATCTAATTATCGTAATTATTTACAGAAATAAAGTATTCAATAAATTTTATATATTGAACGATCGATATAGATTGTGTGATAGGTTCATATATGCCCTATAGAATGCTTCAGTCTGAAAACCCCAACCGGGAAGAAGTTGATAGCTAAAGACAAACCACCCTGAATTATGTACTACCCTTATGTTCAAAAAAAAAAATTTGTACTACCCTAAGGGGTCCCCCATTCAGAATATTCGGAGCATTTCATGCCTATGATGTACACTATTACAATTATATATGTAGATACATTTAATGTTTATGTATAGGTATAGAAATGGGGAAGATATGATTTCATTGGTCAAGTATATTCTCTCTTTCTTTAACTTATCTTCTAGGCAAGGAACCCAAGAGAATGATATTCTTATCCTTTTGGAATCTTTCTTCATCAAGGCTCCACAATATATGGATATTTATGTATTATATATGATGTTTGGTTTTTTTTTTTGCTTTAGTTTTTTTAGTGACTTGTTTTTTTTAAAAAAAAAAAAAAATTGATAATGATTTAATTTTTAGATTCTTACATACTTTCCACAAACTCAAAAAAAATATATATATATATATATAAATTTTTTATTTTGATGCAAAGCTCAGTAAGTAGCACATAATATCAAAATATTTATGATTTTAATATACTTTTCACATATTCCAAATTATTTTACATTTTTATAAATTTCAATACATATTTTTTAAAATTAACAACAATCACATGAGCGGCCTTCACATTAATCTATATATAAATTTTGAGAATTTGTGACCTTAGAACATATATGTTAAGAGACTTAAAGAATTATACATTATATATGAAAATAAATATGAGAAAAAAATATATAATATTTTTAAATCTCTTAATTTATTCTCTAAGGAGCACGATGACAAGACCATATACACAAATATTTGGCAAGTCATATCATATCTCTTCTACTAATCAATAATAGTGTATTAACAATAATATTTAAAATTATCTCAAAAATAAAATGTATATATATATATATAATTTATTTTCAATATGATTCATATTATATTAAATTTAACAAAAATGTCACGAACAAAAAAAAAATCAAGAAATGATTCATAAAAAATGTAACAAAAAGTTGAGATTAAACTCAATTATGGAGAGATCCACATTCACAATAAATCTCAGCTTATTATTGTTTTTTTTATGACTCATTCTGTCTTTTAATTATATATTCGTAACTAATATAAATTTAAATTTAAATCACATATTCTCACCCGACTTTTTCAAAATATCTGTATATATCTTTTTGGGTCTACCAATTGACTAATGCTGTGTTTGGTTTGAAGATTTAGGTAGGAATTTGGAAAGGGAAAGGAAAAGGGAAAAGGTGTGTGAAACTATGTGAAATATAGACATGTTTTATTCACATTTTATCAATCTTTTTCATTTTCCTTTCCAAATCCCTCCCCAAATCTCTCAACCAAACATAACATAAACGAAATTAAATAGGTATTAGGTACATGCGGGAACAACCAACCAACCAAATGAAAGGTGGCCAAAATGCCATGTGATCTATTCACATGCTCATATTTGTTTTGTCTTTCGATTTAAAAAATAAACAAAAACATTAGATGTATAGTTGTGTGACACATAACATTTTCGGCATGAATCTCTCCATGTTTATAACATGTGGATTCACTCTGAAGAAATCAACGATTAGATTGTGTTTTGTTTTTTATTTGTGTGTTGTGAAAAGATAGACATTAAAGCTGGAGAGAGAGAGAGAGAGAGAGAGAGCTGTGTTTTTATTTTATTTTAAATATGGATGTCTCTTCAGTGAATCTCAAGGCCAAATGGCTCTTGCAGTCTCCTAAACCACAGAACACTGTCTAGTACCATAGTCTTTACAGAGAAAGTCTTGTTTTGATGTATTTGATGATTGATCATTCTATAATGGTCATTCATTTTGGAAAATTTATTGATGGGCACCACGCGGTTACGTTTCAGGTCAATTATAAATTATTATATTTTTTTAATTTTAAAATTATAAATTTTATTTTTTTTATGAATTATAGAGCTCCTTTGAGAAGTTAGGTTTGAGACTTTTTTAACTAAAATAGTCATAAAAAAATAAAATAGGTTTTTTAACTTAATAAGACAAAATATCACATCTAACTGATAATCATTACATTTTTTTTCTCACAAAATTCAAAAAAACTAAAAAATTTATCTCAAACGAGATTTTTTAGCCCTAGACTAAAATAACTAAAAAGTCAAAAAATCAATCCACTTTCCAAACGAATCCATAATACATATATAACATCTTGCGGCACTATCCTAAACCAGCCAATAACTTCTCTTCATTTTGGTATTGTAGATATTTTTTCCTAGAAATTATGGCTTATCAGGAAATCTATTCAAAACGTGAGTGTACCAGGCAATGTTTTAAAAATCATATCGGTGAGCGAATCGGAAAAGGGATTAGGTAGATGGGTCATCGGTTCAATCGTCGGGTTAAACCGGAATCGAACCGTGACGTAATAAATATATTAAAATTATATTTAATTAAAAATATAAGTAATAAAATTATAAATTAAAAATATTAAAAATATTAAATTATCTTAAATATTTGTCTTAATATTTTTTTTGCTGAAAAATATAATAATATATTTTAAAATATTATTAATTTCAATTTTGGAAGATGAAATCAAATATTTAATATTCCCTCCATATGATTTTAATTCAAATAATTTGATTGAAAGGAGAGCAAAAATTTTCGAGGGATATCAAATTTTCAATATTCCCTCCAATACATTTGATTGAATCCCACATGGATTTCTTGAATTTTTTTGAAAGAGTTTTTTTTCTTATAAATAGGTGAAGACTTTCACAATAATTTCATCAAGCTCTTAATGGGATTCCTCACAAGAGGAGACCCTTGAAAAAGAGTTTTAAATTAAAATTTTCTTATATTCTTATATTTTATATATATATATAAAATAAGAAAGAAAAAAAGAAAAAAAAAATTTCTGATCCGGATCAACCCGGCGAACCTGCTTCGGTTCGCCGGCCCAACCACCGGTTTTTCCGGTTCTCCTTAAAAACGCCGGTTTTCATTTCTGGCCGGTTTAGAGGGTCCATCCGGACCGGAACCCCGACCGGTCGACGGTTCAATCGGTCGAACCGGCCGGTCCGGTTCGATTTTCAAAACCTTGGTACCAAGTAAATTATGGCTTATTTTGGAAAGTATGTTAAAAGTTAATTTTTTTTATTTTTTAATTTTTTTTAAAAGTTATATATATATATAAAGCAATAAAGAGGTGATATGATTCAAAAAAATCAAAAAAAAAAAAATACTGACTTTTAACTCAATTATAAAAATAGGCCTATAACTAAAATGTGTGGTATGTCATCTTTATATTTTATGGATTGTTTGAGATGTGTTAATAGTATATTTTTAGTCTTTTTATTTCTTTTTTTTTTAAAATATATCACCTTTTTATTTTTTTTACACATTTTTATAAGAAAATTAAAAAAATTATTAAGATAGCTTATATAATCTTAATTTTAGGTATTTTTTAGAGTTTTTTTTTTTAAAAAAAAAATCACTATGTTTGGTTTTTATTTTTAGAATTCACTTTTCAGAAAATTCTACTTTTTCGTTTTCATATTTTTTTGTTTTTACTGAATTTTTTTTAATATTTTAAGCAATTTTTTTAATTTTTAGACACACTTAACATAAATACACTTAAAAACTATAATATTTGTGAATAAATCTTTAAAAAATTCACTAAATACCAAAAATATTTTTTAAAAAATACAAAAATTCAGTACTTTTTTCATATTTTTGTGTATTTATTAATTTTTGAAAATATTTTTTCACAAATATTTTTCTATTTAGATACATCTAAATAAAGTACATCTAAAAAAGTGAAAAATTACTTAAAATTTTAAAAATAAAAAAATACGAAAAATAAAAAAACTCAATTTCTAAAAAATTGAATTCAGAAAATTGAAACCAAATATACTGAATAGTATTGCTATATTTGGCTGACCTAGATAGACTCACAAATGCCATTTCCAAATGTAGTATTGTTGATTGGAGATCCAGTTCAAAATCTAGATTGGAGTTGTTTGGGTTTATAGGGCTTATTATAGATTCTGTTTTAATGATTCAAATTATTCATTTTATTAAGTATTTTGTGTATTTTATTTACAAAAAAAATTAACTCGATCCAATGATTGTAAGTTGTTCGTTGTTCAATTTATCGTATTTTTTACTAAAAAAATAGACAATAACTATATTTTTAAAAAATTAATCATATATTTTTTTTAATAATAAAAATAATAAATTAAATAAGTTACAATTATCGAATTAACTTAATTTTTAGGTTAAATTACACTTTTACGCCCTGTGGTTTGCCCCAAAACAGAGCCTCCCTGTAGTTTCATTTGTAACACTTAAACCCCTAAACTTAATACTAAACTGTAATTTTGGACGAACGTAACAGAAGTAATAAAAAGTCATAAATGCCCTTAGATATTTTCCACTCAATCATTTTATTTGTATTACTTCGTATCTCTCTCTCTCTCTCTCCATCTTCTCTCTCACCGTGAGCTCCATGTCACCACCACCTTTCAACACCAAGTCAACATGTGCATCCAACTATACCACGTCAAGCTATATCAGCAGACGTGCTAGCTTGAATACAACATTTGCAACGCGCACCAAGCGCGTGGACCATCTTCCTCTCTTGCCCAACGCCGAATATCATGCTTACAGCTTCACTACCACCCTCATCCCCATCTCACAACCTCATCACCGGTGACGGCTGATCAAACACAACAAACCGAAGCTTCTAAAATAGTCGTAGCTGGAGAGCAACAAACATCAGTCAATCTAAAATCGGACACCGGAGTAGGAAAAAAATTGCCGGAGTGGTTTAAGCTCCCAAAGCCGCAACAATTCCTTACTGAAATGAACCCGCATTGTAGCGCTATTGCACCTACTCACATGGGACTACCGGAGTAGACCAAGGCAACAACACACTGCACAATCACGTTGGTGAAACTACTGCCAGATGAGAACAAAGCAGAGCAGAAATATCACAGAGGGGACCCTTGCAACCAGCACCAGTGACTTACCACCTCCGACATCAACACAAAATAGACAACCTGGACATGGAGAGCACCGTTACCGGAGACCAAAACTAGTCCAGCGCCGAAGAAAAAGACACACACAGGTGCATGAGAGAAACCAACAAAGTAAAGCAGCAACTATGGGTGCAACTCGGGCGGGCTCAACCCAAGCAACTCGTGCCCAGCCCGAGTTTTTTTAGGGCTTGGGCAACAATATCTTGTAATTTGGACGGGCTTGGGTAGATTTTTGATGCCTGAATTGTAATTTGGGGCGGGCCTGGGCAGAATCAGTAGCTAACCCGAGCAACCCGAACCCGAATTGTATTTAATATATTATATAAATTATATAATATATGTATAAATTAAATTAAATAGATGTCCTTAATTATTTATTTATTTTTTGGCTAGTCTTTCACCCTTGGATTAGCATCTTTTATTTGGGCCATTAGATTAAATTTAAAAAGAAAACCCTACCTTATGTATGGAATAATGAAGCACTATTTGTTATATGGAATAATAAACCATTGTTTGTTAATTAATTGCAATTGAAGAAACTTTCAAATCTGTTGAAGTTTGTGGCTAATCTACCATTTCTAGCATGTCTAGCATTTATATGTACCAGTGTTTTATATGTACCAGCTTTTTATGCACCAAATGTGAATGGACTTGTGTATATATATAATGAAGCATTCAGAAGCTGTTTGTGAATTTCGGGCAATTCGGGCTAACCCGAGTTCAAATTATAAAGCTTCGTCCGGGCTTGGGCAGCCATGCTCTGGTTGATGGTCGGGCTTGGGCACTGCCAAACACAATTTGGCCTGGGCTTGGGCAAACCCCCAACCCGACCGAACCCGCCCGAGTTGCACCCCTAGCAGCAACCAGGTACTAGAACAAGCCGACGAGCTCTAAACCCACCACTCCTTTCACCACCATGATTGGAACTTTCTCTCTCTAGAGAAAATCTAGAGAGAGAGACTCTTTGCAACATGAGCTACACACCGTAAGCTTAACCAGCCAAGAAACCAGACTGGACTAAGCTCAAACACAACCACCACCATGCGCATTGAGACCACCAACACCAACGGCAAGAAGCAAACCGGCAACGCCGATATCCTCCAAGACTGGCGGCACCAACTTCACAACATGATCTAAACTTCCTATCTTGAAGACCCAAGCTGGATAGAGCAACCATGAATAGAATAACACTCCAGCCATAGTCTGAACACCATATGGCTGAACCAATGATGCATTGGAACAACACCAAAACTCAATACTCACAAACTAGTTCTATATATAGCTGGATACACATGTCACCACCACCTTTCAACACCATCTTGGAAAAGATAAAGTGGGTTTTGTTAGTATAAATCCCTTCAATTTTTTTTTCAGCACTCACCACTGGGTTTTTTTTTAACCCTCTTCCTCACTTTTTTTTTTTTTTTCCTTTTTATGAAAGTAGCCATGGCTGTCCTAGTTTAAGCAGCCACCCACATACAACACCTCAAACCAAAAAAATATGAAGTTGTGAGGTAAAAACTATTTCAAGTTCCAACTATTCTTTGCATTATAATTTGCAAATTTTATTGAACAATTCAAAAAAATAATTTCCTTTAATTCTAACTAGGTCCGATTCATTTGACAAATTTATTTGGAGATTTGCTTTTGAAGATGTGTGTATATATGTTAGTTGTAGTGCTGCTGAATGGGAATGGTGTGGCAGTGCAATGGGTATCGCCTTGGTTTGTTGGATGAAGTGAGTCATAAGGAAAGGGAAATGAGAAGGAGATGGAGGGTGGATGGTGGTGTGGAATTGCAGGCTAGTTTTGCTGTGCGGTGAGGAAGAAATCCTGAGATAATCTGGGCAATTTCAGAGGCCTCAATGTGTTTGTTGCATATTTATATAATGAAGGGAGAGAGAAAGGGTGTTTTGGTCCAAAAGTGTAATGTTTTTGGCAGGAGAGAGTGCTACTTACACTTTTATGCTCGTGAATCTCACGCTCTGGTTAAATAAATGGATCTGTCAAAAATTACAATTTGGTATTTAGTTTAGGGGTTTAAGTGTTACAAATGAAACTATAGGGAGGCTCCGTATTTTTTGGGCAAACCACAAGGGGTTAAAGTGTAATTTACCCTAATTTTTATGAGTAAAATACACAAAATATCTTACAAAATAAATAATTTAAATTATCAAAGTTGAATCCACGAGGGGAGAGAGAAAGGGTGTTTTGGTCCAAAAGTGTAATGTTTTTGGCAGGAGAGAGGGCTGCTTACACTTTTATGCTCGTGAATCTCACGCTCTGGTTAAATAAATGGATCTGTCAAAAATTACAATTTGGTATTTAGTTTAGGGGTTTAAGTGTTACAAATGAAACTATAGGGAGGCTCCGTTTTTTTTGGGCAAACCACAAGGGGTAAAAGTGTAATTTACCCTAATTTTTATGAGTAAAATACACAAAATATCTTACAAAATAAATAATTTAAATTATCAAAGCTGAATCCACGAGGGGAGAGAGAAAGGGTGTTTTGGTCCAAAAGTGTAATGTTTTTGGCAGGAGAGAGTGCTGCTTACACTTTTATGCTCGTGAATCTCACGCTCTGGTTAAATAAACGGATCTGCCAAAAATTACAATTTGGTATTTAGTTTAGGGGTTTAAGTGTTACAAATGAAACTATAGGGAGGCTCCGTATTTTTTGGGCAAACCATAAGGGGTTAAAGTGTAATTTACCCTAATTTTTATGAGTAAAATACACAAAATATCTTACAAAATAAATAATTTAAATTATCAAAGCTGAGTCCACAATGTACCCTATAAACATTGTACATCTCTTGTACACCTATTTGTTTTTGTTTTTTCAAAGGAAAAAAAAAAAAAGGTTTAAATAATTTGAAATGTTTATTTTTTACCAAGAAGTCTACTTTAGTTACTTAAAATTTTTTAAAAATAACAATATATTAAACAAACTAACTTATTTAAGCAACAATTTATCTGTAAGCTTATTTTAAGTCAATAAATTAGTTTAAAAGCTGAATGTGAAAGAAAACCTTAATTCATTGAAATGAAAGTGAAAATAATTATTTTGTCATAATATTATATTTTCATATTTGATTTGGTAAAAAGGACAAAGAAAAGATAAAAATTCATGAGTTTTGCTACTGAAAATGCAGTTAATCCTCTCACAATTAATATTTAATAACTTAATAATCTATTAATTAATAATATTTTTTAGAAACCAACTTGGTGTTTATTATTTTTAAAAACCTATTGTATTTATTAATAATTACATGAAAAACTTGAACACTACTAAAGATGTGAATGGCCGGCCCAACCCTAAATTTAAGGCTTTGACCCAATATAGGTCTAAGAATTTTGACTAGTCAATGGATTGGACTCGGGTTCAGGCTAGGCCATTCTAGATTCTTAAAGCCTAGACCCTACTCATAATAAAAATGTGAGTTTTTTACCAGTCGGTCCCAATAATTGAATCTATTACTTATTAGGTCTTAAGTTTTTGTCTCATGGGCTAGGAAGTCCTGTTATATTTTTTTATCCCGATTTTGCCCCTGCTGTTATACTACCAGAGCCATTGATGAATTTGTTGGTATTGGTGAACATGAGAACTGTCTCTGTGGCCCTTGAATTTGAGAGAGATGATGTTAGATCTGAGAGAGATCAAGAAAATCGACATGAATGGAGATGGGTGTGTCGACATTGATGAGTTCGGAGCTCTGTATTGTTTAAACCAGTAATAAATTTGTTTAAATCAGCGATAAACCAGTGATAAATTTATTTAAACCAGTGATAAATTTATTACTGATGAATTTGTTAAAAAATTTACAAATAGCAGACTTAATTTGAAAGAGAGAAGGGGGCATCACAACAAATTTATCACTGAATTAAATAACAAATTTATCAAATCAGTTACACATCTGTAGAAGATCAACAACACCTTTCAATGCACTGATTGAACACTTTGCATCCCAAACCGGTGATGAAGGAAGATGGTGGCAACGACGATGTCGAAAATGGTAGATTGGTGATGGAGGAAGATGGTAAATCGATAATGGAGGATTACGGTGTTGAAACTAGCAGATGAATAATGAGAAAGAAGCAATGGTGATAGCAACGACGGACAAAGAGAATAAGATGATGGAGAAGGAGGAGGAAATGGTGTGTCAGTGACAGAAATATATGAGAGAGAGAGAGAGAGAGAGAGAGAGGGGGGGATGTGTTTGGGTTTAGGGTAAAATCACTCAACTGAATGTAAGGGGTAAAAATGGAAGATGGGCTAAATTATTTTGGATTAAGACTTCCTAGGAATTAAGTCCAATCCAAATGACCGGCCCGTAATCCCCTATAAAAATAGAGTATTGTTATTAATCCCTAGATTTCTTCTTAGAATTCCCACCTCCTCTAACTTTTTTTTAAAATTCCAATTTTGTCTTAACCTAAAATTTCACTTTTATTCTTTTTCCTAATCTTTTAACCTTAATTTTCCAAACCCCAATCCTAACCCTAATCACCTTCGGCAGTCACCACCATCTCTGACCGCCCCTCACCACCATCTCCAACCAACTTCTCTTCTATTTCTTCTTCTACAAATCTGAATCAGAGAGAGAGAGAGAGAGAGAGCGAGATCAATCTCCACCCTAGTTGCCACCGCCGCTGAGATTACGATCGCGATCACGATCGCAATCTCCAATCTCGTCTTCTTCTTCTTCTTCTCGCTACGAAACCCATCGTTAGCCATTGCATCGCCATTGCCGACATCATCTCCATCGCCATCGCCTCACTCTCTCTCTCTCTCTCTCTCTACCATCTCACTCTCTGTAAAAACCCTAGGTCTACGGTTAGGGTTTGGTAAAAATGGCCAAAGACGACAAAGGGAAGAGGATCGGCAGTAAATGTAGCTGCAGAGGTAAGTGGCTGAAAAAACGGTGGTTGAGACGGTAGTAATCGCGATGTGGTGATAGTGACAACGGCCTACGACGCAGCAGCGAATGTTGACTAGCAATGATGGTTGTTGGAATTGGTGGGGATGGAATTAGGGTTAAGGTTAAGGTTAGGATTTGGGGTATAGTTGGTATTAGGGCTGCAAATGAATAGAACCGTTCGTAAACAGGTTCGAGTTCGAGTTCGACTCAATAAGCGCTCGTTCGAACTCAGTTCGATAATTTTTTTTTCGAGCTGGAGCTCGTTAAATTTTTAATAAATAAGTCCAAACATATTAATGCTCGGCTCATTAACTGGTTCGTTTAACATTTATTATTTAAATATTAAATAATATAAAAATATGTATAAAAAATAAGACAAATATGTTATTTATATATTTAAAAAAATATAAGTGTAAATAATAGTTAACTATAAATTGTACATTTACATAATAGTGGTGGTAGATATTGTTATTTTGGTAAAATATTGACTTTTTTTAGTATGTTTATATATATTGTATATATAATTATATAATTAAAGTTTTAATTGTAACTTTAATTTCATACGCAAGTATGAATTTATAAATTTTTTGGCACATTAAGGCTCGTGAACAGCTCGAGTTTGAGTTAAGCCTAAGCCAACTCGGCTCAAACTTAGTTCGTTAAATTTTCATTGAGCTCGAGCTAGAGTTCGAACTCGTTAAAATCTTAATAAAAAAATCCAAACATATTAAAGTTTGGCTCGGTTCGACTCGTTTAAAGCCCTAGTTGGTATTAAAGTAGGGTCAAAGAGAAAATAGAAGGGTTTCATTTTGCTAGGTGGGAGTTTAAAGAAATAGGGAGGCCAAGTAAAAAGGTGGGGGCACATACCAACCCTCTAAAAATATGAGCTTAAACTTCGGATTGGATTTGAGTCATATGAGTCTAATTTGACCTTTATATTGGCTTTAATATGGGCTTTTTTATTAACTTCAAAATTTATTTTAAAAAATAAAGAATTATAATATAAAATATTAATGCGCATCACAAGAATTAAAATTACACATTGAATCGTATTATAAAAAATGAAATTTATTTATTGAAATATAAAAATTACATTCATTATCATTATTTAAATAAATTATATGCATCTTTAATCTCATGAAAATATAATTAATAATTTCATAATCATCATAAATTTTAATCATGTTCTCATACTAAAAACGCATACGTACATAAAAAATAAGAAGAAGAATAACAACTAAAGAAAGAGAAAAAGTAGTATTTATTTGTGTATATATATTGTTGTAATACGGGCTTTTTGAATGGGCTATGTGTTTAGGCTTTTGGACCAGATTATGTGTTGCCCCATGGGCTAGCAGCCCAAGCCTATTTCATATTTTTTAGGGTCGAGCCATGCTCCGGCCAACCCATGGGCTTTTTTTTTATGAGCCTGAATGCTAATAGTGGTAGCAATTGAATTGTTTCCAATTTTCATTCCTAAATCAAATCGCATTTCTCTATCAAATTGGATACAAATAACGAACGGCATCATTATCAAATTTTATTTTTCTTTTTTTGGAGAAACGGTGAAATTTCCAATTGCATATTGTACTTGTTCTTTAAAAACTAACTACTCCTACTTTAACTCAAGTCTTAACTCAAGTGGCAAGTATTTAATACGAGTACTTCATAATTTAAAAGAGACTGTATCACAGATCTATACTATTTATATAATTAAATGTAGTTGTTAAGTCAAAAAATTCTAAAACTTAAATCTTAAATTCTCATAATTTTAAAGAAAAAAAATATTACGTGGCACTTCCCTTCATCTCCTTTCCCACTCTTCAAGCCTTCTCACTCCTTCTCCCTATATAAAATATAAAATTAAAAAATAATAAAATATTCTTCCATATCCATCACCAATAATAATATTTATCTCAAAATAATAAAATATTCATTCATATCTATTACCCACAATAATATCTATCTCATTCTCAATCTCAATTTATAAAAGAAAAAAAGAAACCAAGAACTTCTACAACTTTCACACACACGTTTCTCTATTCAGTTTATTCCAGTCATCTTTTATTTGCTCATAATAACTCATCTTCTCCATTGTTATATTTTTCAAGTTTGATTATCTGCAAAATTCATTGCAAGGTCAGTGTAATATTATTTCTTACTTTATATGCATTTTTTCAGTGTTTGTTACTTTGAGTGTATATATATTTTTTTTCAATATTTTTCAATTCATCTACAAATTTTTTCATTTTCTTTATTTTTATGCTCATAATATTATTTCTTACTTTATATGTACTTTTCCAGTATTTATTACTTTTGTGTGCATATATTTCTTTTTTTTTTCATTATTTTTCAGTTCATCTACACATCTTTTCATCTTCTTTATTATTACATTTTGCATGATTTGAGCTTGCTTACTTTAAAATTTTTAATTTGCTTTTGTTTTTCAATTTAATTAGATTCGAAACTCATCAAATCTTGAATTTAATTTATTTTATTTTATCTCATGTCTATCACACCATCACACTTATTAATGGTTTCGTGCAAACTCTCGAATTCAAGAAGATTAGCTCTGCATAAAGTTAATCTCACATTTGCTCCTTCAAGCTCTCTCAAATGAGAGTTCTTCGGATTATCTACAAACAATATACACCCACTTAACAATACAATCACACACAACAGCTTTAAAACCTTAAACACAATTTCTCAATTTAAAAATTTAAAAATTTAAAAAATTTTAAAAATAAAAATATATTTTGGCTTAAAGTGATTGGTACATCTAACAATATTTAATTTTAAAATTTTAAAATCTTTAAATTTTATCTAAACATGTCTAATTTAAAATTTTGATTTTTTTATTTTTTTTTACAATATTAGAAAGAAAAAAAGTGGCTCAAATCTATTAGTGTATTATCTAAATTTTGAATTATTACACATAGCATAATATTACTGGATTTAACATTTAAATTTTAAAATTAACCAAAATATCTAACTACATGATTTGAGAAATTTCAATACTTTATTCTGAATTTTCCAATTTTTTTATTTTTATTTTTACAACATTTAAGTTGCTAAGTGTTAATTTTTTATTGGCTATCCATGATTTTATCCTAAATTATTGGTTAATAATTGACCACTATTAAATTCTTTTTGTAAGCTATAATGATAACAATTGACTACCATCAATTTCAAAATTTTCTATCAATGTATTTAAAAAAAAAAAAAAAATCATCATCAAGCATGCAATTTAAAAATTAAATATATTTTATTCTATTACAACTTTATTAAAAGTGTAAATTTATTTTGCTACTATTCAAGAAAATATATATGCCTTTATTTTGATATAACAAAAATTAAATTATCTTCTATTCATACATAATCTCTCATAAATATCTTATCTTTTTAAAAATTTTGATTATCAGCAACCGAATTCCCACATTTCTCTCTTTTTTTTTTTTCTTAGGATGTTTATTTTATTTTTATCTTTTTTCAAATTAGATTTGATATCTATCTTTTTACCTATATATCTATATCTATACTATATATAAGGAAATATAGTATCTACTCTAAAATTTTCAAAGTCTCAATACTTAATTCTCCAACAGTTTATATTCTTTTTCCTACATGTCACTCTCTCAAAATTATGTTTTAAATTTTTCTTCATCCTTATTTTTCTCCAATAAAACACATTTTTTTCCCTCTTAATATTGTTTTTATTTTAAATTTTTAACTTTTAAAATCTTTTATTATCTAAGACTCCTTATCTCTTTTTATTTTGCTTAATCTTCTCCTGTATCTTCATTTATCTTTATTTCTTATTTCTTCCTTTTTAATTTTTTTTTTAATCCCCAATCCTATCATTATCTCCAACTTTATTTTTATTATATTGTTCATATGATCCCTTTTTAAAATTTATTTTAATCTTAAATCTAATAATTATCTTCAAATTTATTCCTATCTGATAACGATCTTCAATTTCATTTCTATCTTATTTTTCAAATGCTTCATATTTTAGCTATATATTCTAACATACCATAGAGTTTTTTTAGTGTTTGCATATTGGGTATAAAGTTTTGTTCAAGCTTTGCGTTTAAGATTCGAGTTGCATTCAACCATCAACAACGTCACAATTAGTTAAGCAATTGTAGGATTCAAGGGTTCGATGAATTTTATTCTTTTTGTATACCTATGTATATATGTACTAGGTGCATTTTTTGTTGTTTTCTTTAAAGCGGGCTTTGAACATTTTTACATTATTTGTAGTAGTGTTCAATTTTACATTATTTGTAATAGTACCCATTTTTACATTATTTGTTTTTAAAGCTATAATAATGTCCGATAGAAATATAGTTCAAGTTGCTAAATGACCTACTTGGACTAAGATGATTTTATAATCAATTTTTTAAATGACAAATTTATGAAAAAAAATGAATGTATGAACTTAGGTATGAGATAGTTATCATATTCAAAATATTTCTTAGTTACAATTCCCTGTTATATTTTAAATTTATAAGAATTTTTTATTTTATTATACAAAAATGACTATAATAAATTATTTAAATTATACATTCCCGTGCATAGCACGGGTTGCTGCTAGTTACAATAGTATACAAATGGACACATGTTAAGCTTAGTGATTCTCATGATTCCTCGATAAATTAGATTTACTTCTACATTAATGGTCTATAAATAATGTTTCATACACCGAATATAAGAGCCCCGGAACTGCTACGTAGCTCGAAATTGCCGAGCTCGAAATTGGCTCGAATTGAAAACGACGTTGTTTTGGAGATTTAATTTTTTTTTTTTTTTTTTTTTTTCATTTTTTTGAAGATGAAGGTGAAGAAGCAGAGGCGAGGGAGCAGCGTCTGTAGAAGAAGAGGAAGCAGAACAAAAACAAATCTATTCCAAAATTGTGATGAACCAAATCTGCATAATTGTGATGAACCAAATCTATTCCCTTCTTTATCAAAATTTGAAACCCAAAACAAAAACAAACCCAGCAAAACCAGAGAGAAAGAGATCAAACCAAAATCCAAAATCAAACCCAAATCTAGATGATCAACAACACCACTTCATCAACATCATCACACAAAAATGAGTAGAGCAGAGAGAGAGAGATCAAACCAAAATCCAAAATCAAAAATTAAACCAAAATCAAACCCAAATCCAGATCAACAAAAAAAAAAAAAAAAGAAACAAAAACAGATCTTCAAATCCAGAAGGGAGAGAAGAAAGAGAGGGGACGGTTCGACCGGACTGGTTGTGGGGAGATCGGAGGCGCCATCGACATCTTCATCAACATCTTCTGAAAATGGCGATCGACGATCACCGCCATCACCCGTTTTCTTCTCTTCCTCCTCTCCTCTTCCTCCTCTCCATCTTCTCTTCCTCTTCTCTCTCTCTCGCCTCTGTCTGTATTGAAAAACAAGAAAAGGAAAAGAGAAAAAAAGAAGAAAGAAAAGAGGCGAGGACTTTCGAGCCAATTCGAGCCAATATACTCGAGCTACGGCTCATTTTCCATAAGAGCCCGAGCTCTGCTCGAATGAGGTGGTATGGCCCACGGGAATTCTTTGCTCACACGAGTAAAAAAAGAGAGAACTCTCATCTCCCTCCTCTCACCCTCCATACTTTTACCCACAATCTCTTCGATCAGCGGCCACCATCACTACAACAGTTGTCGATGACTCTCTTCCTAGCCCGGCGAGATAATTCTGCCACATCCAGCGCCAATCCCACCAGCAATTTCCCTCGCCGCCCTCTCCCCTATTGCCTCTCGTGTGAGGTCAATGGCGGGTGGTTCACGGTGGTGATTAACGATGGACCTGAAAGGGTGAAGATGGATTAACACCTAAACAAAGGAGAGAGTCTCTCTCTCTGTCTCCACTTTTCCTCTCCAAAATTTGTTTCTTTTGTGTACTGTATCAGATCTCTGGGCTTTGGATTTGAAATCATGTAGTGAACAAATCAAGGTTTGCTTGGTTGGGGTATTTTATGTATGTTGACTAACCCTAATAAATTATCATTTCTAATTTGGAATGCAATTCTCTCTTAGATTTTCCAATGAGTTGTTAAGTCTTGTGTTTCATCTTGCTTAAAAATTGGTCATGAAGTTGGTTTTTTAATCATCTTGCTGAAATGCGTTTCATCTTGCTTAAAAATTGTTCTTGAAGTTGGTTTTTGTGTTTCAGAGGAGGGTGAGGAGAGAGGAGCATATGAATCTTGAGAGTAAGAGAGAGCTCTGTTTCAAAGAGAAGAAGAGAGAGAGAGAGAGCAATTGTTTACCATTTGAGAGTAAATAGAGAAAAGATGGAAGGTGAAGGGTTTTGGGTGGCGACCTGGGTGTGGTGTAAAACCCAAGTTGTGTGTAGGATTATTTTGTTGGATAGATTAGTAATTAAATTAATTTATATGGGTCATTTATTAATATCAAAGAATTAGTTATGAGATGGCATTATATTTCCTATTACTTAGATGGGTAATTTTGTAACTTTGAGAAATTAGGTTAATAAGCCCACCTATTGTGGCTTTAAGTCTTGGAAAACAAACAAAACAGAGGCTGTGAATTGCTCCATAGGCGGCTAGGGTTTGAGAAGGTAAAAGAAAAAGAGAAGAGAGGTTCAAGTGAGGCTACAATAGGGATTGAAGGCAGCACGTTGGTGATTTTGGGACACTCATTGGTTAAGGTAAAATCTGCCTTTACTGTTAATTATTAAGTTTATGTTGAAGAATTTAACAATCAATGCATTAAAGGGATTTGGAAGATCTATAAGTGCCTACTTAGGTTTTGAGAATTGGGTGCAATGTGTAAGTGTAACTTTGGGTGGGTAATAGAAACAATGGAATTTTGTATCATGGATCAGGGTGTGTTTTGACTTTTGGGTTTTGTATATTAGGTAAGGTGTGTTTGGCTATTGAATTGGGTGGATTGATTTGGTGTCTCTTGGATTTTAAGCGCATATATATATATATATATATAATGGGTTCTTGTTGATGTGTGAAAGACATCAAAATATTAATTTATTTGAGGTTCTATTTATTAGGTTTATGTGATTGAAGTGGTGGAGTTGGGTGTTTGGAGTTGGTGATTGGAGTGTTATTTCTAAGCGTTTGAGGTAAGTAACCCTCTATCACTGTTGGTTCATTTTTATTCCTATCGAATCGTTTAAAATAATAAATATATATTTATAGCCTTCATGTTCTCTTAAAATAAAACATGGGTCAAGTATAAAACAACATCGAATATTATTATGAAAGTTATTTGAACATTTTGTAAAACTATTCTGAAAATTGTACCAAATGTTTATTCCGAAAATATCGAATATTTTATTTGAAAGTTGTGTATTGTTTGAATTTTGAACATCACTCTAGTCTGACTATGATTTGGACCCTAGCCAATGGGGGTTATTTATTGGCACAGAAACTAGTTTCTTTTGGGGCTTTACCACCGGCCTATGTGTGGTTCTGGGCCTTGACACGGGCTAAGTGACCATAGTCATTAAGACTCGGGTTTTGTGAATCGAATCATTGAACTATCTGAATATCGAACCATCGATTTGAACAACGAATTACTTTGAATTATCACATTGGCTTTTTATTTAAAATGTATTGTACATTGTTTATTTTTAGCTTTGAAACCATCTTACAAATAATTGTTCATTTATTGAACTGTAGAAAAATTATATTTATTAGTTATCGATTTATTTATTTATTTTTGTATACTTGATTCAGCTAGCAGTGATGGTTGGTCATTTACTGGGCTTTCTAGCTTACCCTTATTTTTTTTTCAGATTCTGAAGAGTAGAGCTGCGTGGGATTTTTACATGTGAAAGTGCTGAGAGTAGGACTGTGATTTAAGTACTTAGATTATTGTTTTGTTAGTGGATTAAATTAGTGGACTTGGTGGACTTTTTCATATAAGAACTATTTATTTTTATGAATTTTGGCATTATGACAATTAAGGATTTAATTTGAGTATTTTACATTGTGGGTTATGTAATTGGATTTTTAGTCTTGCATGCTCACTTATATGAGTGTGCGGCGTTGTCACGGAGCTTGGGACGTGACACCTCGGTTGGCGGAGGAGTGGCGGTGAGAGTGTGGAGGTTGGTTCTCCGATCATCCCTTCCGTTCTTTTTTTTTCTTCACAGATTCAGAGGGCAGTATATGTTCTGTTGTGCATGTGTTTTGTTTTTTTTTTTTTTTTTTCTTTCACAGATTCAGATTCATATCAGAGAAGGAAGAAGAAGACGAAGAAGAAGAAGATGGCTTTGTTGTGATTGTGTTTCACGTATACATGTAGCAAATGGGCCTGAATTGGCAGCGAACTTTGACACCTAATTTGGGCAATTCGGGCAGCTGATTTTTCGGTGGACCTAGCAGCGTTGTTGTTCTATATACATATACAAGTTTAAGATAAACTCTTCCCTTAAGAAGCTAAGAAACAGCCCAACAAATGTCTAAAGCTTACTGGCCATTGCAGAAACTTGAGAAAATTAGAGTGCATACGGCCAAATATCAGGAATTCCTAGTAAATAAAATTTTATAAAAAGTTTGGAAGACAATTATTTCATTCAAAAACACATCATGAACGTTTTAAAGGTGCTGAGATAGGTAGCGGCACACCAGGAGTAGGTTCTAGTACCTCTGCATCCGGTAGCTCCCTTGACAAAAGCTCCTGCATTTCGAACCAAAGCATTTCTCGTTTACTTCCTTTTTTTTGCATATTTTCGCAACAATGAAACTTATATAAAATAGGATATAGTTAAAATATACATACATACACACCAAAAATCACAAAAGACAATAAATTTTGCAGAAATTACTAATCAAATTAGTTGAGTATCGCTTCTTAATTATCACATTTGTAGAGCATTTTTGTAAATTACATATTTAGGGTGAGATGGAAGAAGGTTGTATATAACAAGTCTAATTTATATACAAGTATGGCCTAAAAGGCCACAGCCCGTATGCTATATATATCCACAAGCGTATACAAGTTACTTACAAACAGGACAAATGATGCAACAAAACAATCTTCCCTCAACCAAAACAGTAAGGCAATGTTTATTTGGGTGAACATCACATTGAGATTGAATTAATAATCCAACAAAATACATAATCTCACGTTTGATTAAGAAAATTAGGGTCCGGACTTATAGTCCACCCAGACATGATATCTCCATTTGGGGACTTTTGAATCCCAACAGAGGGGTGGTATACAAAGTGGGGGACTACAGAGAGGTTCAAACTAATTGGTAAAATTACAAAATTGATAAGATTTTGTCAATCTCTCCTCATAATCCTAGGTCAATCCAAACATGAAATGTGATACACGATCTAGGGATTGATAATCCCAGGACTAACAGTCTCAAAAATACTAATGCCATCTAATCCAGTCCATTCCAAACAAATATGAACTAAAGGAGTCAAGATCTTTTGTTGAATAGTTTGATTTGTATTGTTAAGTCCATTTTCTAATAGCTTAAACTTTTGAAACAATTGGTGACTTAACACCTTTCACGCTAGTCAAATGTAATTTAAAACTATCCTCAAAGGTCCTCCGATTCCGCTGTTGCCGAATGGTCCAATACAATGAGAGCTGCAGTTTGCCAAATCTTTCTATCGGACTTCATTGGGCAAGGTTGCATGTAACTAAAACTATTTTCTTGCTTCTCACATATATATATATATATATATTCTCTTGGAAATTTATAAAAGGGTTTGCAAAATTTATCCAAAAAATTATATTCTTGCATATTAGGGAAAAATCAAATAAGGAGGCAAGAACATATTCAAGGAGAAATGACGTGTATATTTTACGTCTTTCAAAAAATCACCAACCTTCTCTACGAATCTTCTGCCTTTCTCATTCCTCATGTGTTTAAATTTACAACAGCTGAAAAAAGGTCCTCACATAAACTTTAGGACTTCTGACCATACTACCCAAAATATTAGGGACTACTCCTAGCCATGGCGACCATGATTGTTCCTCAATCTGAACACCTTGAAATCCTAGATCACTCAGAAGACTATTGGAAGTCCCCAGATTTAAAGCCCAAGTACATGAATCTCGCTGTAGAAATTTTGGACAATAATTATTCCCCTACCTATCATCCCTTGCACCCTTACCCATTACAACAGAGTGCAAAAAAATTTACCCTTCCACTCCATAGAGAATTTAATATAACTGAACTCCTAATTGTAAGCACCACAAGTTTTGTGGCTGTAAACCCACAGCGTAGCATACCATAAATTTGAGTATAACTCATATCGTAGTCCTGGTATATCATGCCTACTGTCTGCCTCTGGATGACTTCAACAACTTCGTTCCCACTCCAGATAAGTTAAAATCACTAACTCCTTATGAACAACTGATTAATTGACAATAACTATCCTATTTCTCACACCTATACAAAAGAGCCCAACTCATGCATATCCTAATGTCTAATGCTGCCCGAATAGCAAATTTTTTTTTAAAGAACAGGCCCATTACTAGTACATGTCACCAACATTTTTCCTCCGCACATGATCTAGGAATTGGAATGTTCATAATCGATGTCATTGGAATTCGAGCAATACTTCCAATACTATCTTAGTTGCAAGAGTGATAATTCACTCATTCTAATAATTAATCTGCAATAAAAATAGGATAATCTAACACCCACTGGTCTACAGAAAGATGATTTGTTTACCATCCCAACAATCCGTGTACGTTTCCAGAATAATGCTTATAGCTTTCATAATATTTCCAAGTCCTTGAGCTAGAGGGCAAAGCTTTGGCCCAGTAGTTGTTACTTTTTAGTCATTCTACAAGGTAATGTGTCATTTATTTTCCCAACCTAATTGTACTATGCAAGCCATCAATTGTAACTGGTAACTTTATACAAAGACCACTTAATTAAACAAATTATGCATGTGCAAATTACTAAGTTTATAATTTTAACTTCTTTTCCTTTGGAACACAAATTGAATTACATTTTTTTGGCAAAGATAGATTTCAAGAACTTAAATTAGAAGCCCTGAGCAAACTTATTCCACAGTACTGGGGGATTTGTTTGGTACTACGGTGAACAAGATCCTGGAACTAGAAGAGATTCAAGAAAGTTCCCTCTACTATGGTGATTTTTTAATAAACCAAAATTTAGATAAATCTTTTTCTTTATATTGTGTAAGATGTTGTTTCTGACAATTAGTGGTTACGCATGCCTCCATCACATTGTCTGCATCAATTAGATTATAAAGGCATACTATCATCACTACCATAATTTTCTTTTTGTTTACTATTATCTGTTCTTTAACCAGTAAGTGACAGAAATCAAACCTTGAATGATGCTATTGTTCCTTCAGACTGAATTAGGCTAGCGAGAAGTCCTTTGCTGTCAAGATCTCCATTTCTCATGGGCACAATAAACCTATAACATAGGAAAAGAAAGCCAACCACATAAATATCCTTCCAAAAAACAGATGTTGAATAGGATGCCGATATAAAGGTACAGTTCATATACTTGGCACAAAGCATCTTGGCAAGTTGAACTGCATCTTCTTGTCCGGAAACCAATGTAAAAAATGGTAGAAGCTGCTTTGTAACGGGTGTAATGACAATGTCAGCCTGTTCCTTCTCCAGAAGAGTCTTGTTGTAAACACAGTGGGGTTCATAGTAAAGAGTCAACTGTCCTTGGGAGGAAGTGACAAGATACCTAAGTAAACATCAGGTTAAACAAATTGTAGAAGAAACCTATAGAAATGTAGTAGGTTAGATCCATGTTTGTTTGGGCGGACATGGCCTAGGGATTGGATTAATAAATCCAACAAAATGCATAATCCAATGTTTGGTCAATAAAATTAGAGTCCGGACTAAAGTCCATTCGGACATAGTATCCTCCATATAGGGGACTATTGAATCCCAAGAGAGGGTGGGTTACAAAAATGAGGACTAAGGAGAGGATCAGACTAATTAGTTAAATTGCAAAATTGATACGATTTTGTCAATTGCTCTCCACAATCCTGAACCAATCCGAACATGTGATAGGATATACAATTCAACGGGATTGATAACCCCCAGACTAACAATCCTAGAAATGCTAATCCCATCTAATTCAGTTTGTCCAAACAAACATGAAAGGTAATGTTGCTTTGGAAGAGTGTAGCAGATGGAAATTTACCCATTCTCAGGGCGCTGCCAAGGAGGACCAAGAACTGGCCCTGGTGTAGCCCGAACTTTAGCTTGAGAACCATTGCTCGCTTCAATTTCAGAGCTCTGACCAGGTTCTAAGTAAGTGACCTGGAGGATCATGAAACTAAATTAGGATGTATCTTGTAAATGTATGGCATCAAAGTCACAGTGGATGCTGAACTGAAGATCTCAAACGTATAGCATCACAGATTCATGTCCCCTTTGAGCTTCAAGTTAGAAGCTGAAAGGAAACAGTCAATTTCGATGTAGCAATTGTTCGTAATCATATCCAACATCAAGGGAAATATGGAATTAAAGAACCAATAGAAACTTCTGCAGCTAAGTGGATTAGCAATAATTTGATTAAACAGTGTAGTTAAATACTAAGATCCTATGAGTATGTGGTATCAGAGCCAAAGATTGATCCACCGTTTCTGTTCAAACAGCGTGATTTCCTTCTTGAAACGACCACGTCCGTTCAAATCATCGTCACCAAACATCATCCAGATCAGTCATCGATCATGAAACCCCCAACCATCACGTCGTCCTGCTATTAAAACCCACCATCACTACCAAAATTATTCAGTGTTTGATTTCAGTTTTTTGAATTCAGTTTTCTGAAAATTGAGTTTTTTATTTTTCGTGTTTTTTTGTTTTTAATAAATATTTTTAAAATTTTAAGCAATTTTTTTTAAAAATTTTTTTAGATGCACCTTACTTAGATGTATCTAAATTAAAATTAATGAATACACAAAAATACAAAAAATGTACTAAATTTTTGTATTTTGTTTTACATTTTTGGTATTTAGTAAATTTTTTAAAGATGTTTTTCATAAATATTATACTTTTTAAGTGTATTTATATGAGGTGCGTCTAAAAATTTAAAAACAAAATTTGCTTAAAATATTAAAAAAAATTCAGTGAAAATAAAAAAATACTAAAAACAGAAAAGTAAAATTTTCTGAAAGGTGAATTCTAAAAACGAAAAGCAAACAGATTGTTGCCTTCATTCAGCAACCATCATTGAGGACACAACCGTGCAAAAATCAAAATCGCCCTGAATCATTTCTCAACAAGCTCACAGTTGAAAAACCAAAAAAAGAAAAACTTTCTTCCTCCCCTTCAACCATGATCACCAATGTTCAATTGTAATCAAACTTGGATGTCTTACATCAGAACATACACTGGCACAAATACACTCAACTTTGGATAAATTGTTGGCCCATGTTTTAGCAGATGATTCAAGAATTCCTCATAGGGACCAAGAAACTCCACAATATGAGGATAGTGCTATTATTTTAAAAGTAAATTCAGTAGGTATTGAAGTCCAAGAACTCGAAGTAGAAGAGAAAGAAAATGTCACATGCAACGTGGTTTCATCAAAAGAAGTGCTCCATATTGACCAGCCACCAACTGATTCTCTTATCAAGTTAGACAGGATTGATTTTGTTGGTATTGAAGATTTTCTTTTTCGTGATCAATCCATATTTACTGGGCCTCGTCAACAACATGATCATAGGGATTCGTTGGACTAAAACAAAGATCAGGAAATTCGCATATTTCATGTACTTGATTTGCTGGATGGAAGAGTTCACTATTTTAGAGCCAACTCAAGGTCAAGTTCTTATAATGATGCAGAATGTACACGGTCCAAGTTGGCTTGGATATTTTGTCATTTTATGTATTAACATTTGTTTATTTATTTTTTATTTATAATTAAGGGCAAATTATATTAAACCCCCTCAAACTATCAACCATTTACACTTTACCCCCTAATGTTTTAAACCCAACAATTACCCCCATTAAATTATTTGAATTTGAACATTAAGTCCTTCTGTTAGTCATCTGTTGGATATTTGGATGAAAAATTGTCAAGTGTTGTGCACATGATAACTATATTAAATTTTTACAAAAGATAAAATAGGATAATTTGATCATAAAATTTAATATAATCATCATGTGCACAACACTTGATAATTTTTCATCTAATATCTAACAGAAGGACTTAATGTTCAAATTCAAATAGTTTGAGGGGGGTAATTATTGGGTTTAAAATATTAGGAGGGTAAAGTGTAAATGGTCGATAATTTGAGGGGGTTTAATATTATTTGCCCTATAATTAATTATGATATAAACAATATTTAGTTTCTAATTTTATTAGGATTAAAATAATAATAGGATTCTCTTTACTATTTTGATTAGGTAATAATAACAGGATTCAGTTTCCTATTTTGATCAGGTTTCTTTTGACTTATAAATATCAGAGTTTATTTAGTTTTGAGATAACAATATTAAGGTTGTGACCATTTTTGTGTTAGGGTCGTGACCCTTGTTCTTATTTCTCTATTCTTATTATTTCCTTATATTTTTTATCTTCTCCTTGAGATCAATTCTCCATATATTCTGGCTTTGAGATTAATCAAATAGTTGAACTTAAAAGCCATTCGGCATCACTATGCCTAAAATGTTAAGCTAAAATGCAACCTAGGGCAACAATTTATAATTCATGTCATCATTGGATCAGTAAAGATTGCTATTATTATTTCATCAATTTCCATTTTAATGTTCAAAATTTTCCTATAGCATACCAAGAACTTGTGTCTATAATTTAGATAGATTACACATAATTCAAGACAAAATGTTTTCTATGGCGTTGAAAAAAAAAAAAAAAAGATTCAAAGAAGTAAAACCCAAACAAATGACTTACATTACGGAAAAGGGGATCCAACAGGGTCTTTGCATTTGGAGTTGCTATGACTCTAAGATTCGGAAACTTTTGAGAAAGTGGTTTCAAAGTCTTTAAATGGCAGTGGTCATCTAGACTTTGTGTAATCAATAAGCAATCTACTTCAGGAAGATCAGAAAGCTGCACTAGAATTACATATCACAAGGACAAGTCAAAAATTTCCATAACAAAACCAAGAGAAAAGTGCAATATATACCTAAAAACAAACCATTTACCATTTCATAGGTAGTTCATAACTATAGAGAAGTACCTGGAAATTCTTCAGAAACTTCTTGGCAGCATCATAAAGCCAGGGAATACCAAAATCCAAGTTACCAACCAAGATTGGATCAACCAAAATTTTCAACCCACCGACATCCCACAGCCAACTATTGCCCTGCCCATAACTCACCCAAATGTCAATCAAATCCAGTAGCGGCTCAAGCCCTAAGCAGCTAAGGTGCTTGCCGAGGGCCTCAAATAGTGGAGGACCTCTTTATATATATATATATATATATATGTATATATATTTTGTATGTACACATAAGAGAAATCATGAATTAAAACATTTTAAAAAAAATCTCTCTGTACAAAAATTAAAAAACACTTAAATCTTAAACTCTAAATCAAGACAACATTCATATTACAAAAGGCAAACTACATGCAGGTGCCCCCAGAGTCTTTCATTTGCATCCCACCACAGAAGTGTTGGTAATTTTTTTAACCTTCTCCCACCTGCATGTAGTTCCCTCTGTTATAAATATACCAATTCATCAGTTTCTTCAAATCAAAATAGGTTTTAACAATTCCAAATATAGAAGACATATTTTGATTTTCTATATAGCTTCAAAAAAATTAAAATCATTACATGATGATAGTTTGAAAAGAAAAATTAGTCTCATCTAATCTCATCTTAAATATGACACTTTTTCTGGTTTATGGTTTACTAGTAACAGTGATTTCTGGATAAATGAATTTTTCAAAACTAATGCTCCATTTGGATGGATGGATTTCAAATGAAGGGATTTGAAATTGATTTTGTAATATTATAAGAAGATTAGTAATTGAAGGTAGATGATAACTCCAAAATGAAGGATTGAACGTAGGTATTGTCATGTGTTTTGTTAAGATCTTTATACAAATATAAGTACAATCTTTTATGGGGAAGGATTTCAATCTTTTATGGGGAAGGATTTCAAATAACTATTTTTACAAAGTTATTTGAAATCCATCATTATAAAAGCCCTCTAATCCATTATTGATATCTAAATCTAAAATATAACATTGATTTAAAAGCCATACTCCTCAAATTATTGACTTCAAATCTATTCATTTCAAATTCATAAATCCAAAGGGAGCCTAAAATTGATACATGAGATCGATTATACTACAAGAAATATGAAATAGATTAGTCATAATATCAATTGAACATAATATATTGAAAAAAGAGTTAATTATAAAAATTTAATTAGTACTTTTATATCTTTAAAAAATTACAGTGTAAAAAATTATAAAAAACTTCAATTAAAATTTTTGCAAATCTCCCAATAAATCACATAACAAGAAGAAGAACCCAAATAAAGAAAAACAAAACCCACCTCCAAGTAAGTGAGTTTGAACACATCATCAGCACCAGAAAAGCTCGAACCCACCATGTTTTCCTCAGAAATCACAGCAGAAACAACCCTACACAACCTGTAATAACTTTGATATACTGTAGATATAAGTAACTTGTAAATGTGTGAGTGTGTGTGTGTGTGTGTGTGTGTGAGAGAGAGAGAGAGAGACCTGTGTGTTGAGAGTTTGAGGGTGTTGGAATTGAAAGAAAGTGGAGTATGATGAGTTGAGGTGAAATGGGTAGGTGAGAATTTAAACATGGGTTTGGTTTTGGAGGGTTTGTAGATGTAACAGGGAAGAGAATTGCATTGAACAGCCATGGTTGGTGCTTCTTGAGATTCAACAAGACTGAGAACAAGATTTGGTTTTTGCTCTCGAGATTCAACAAGACTCTAATTCACAATTTTATTTTATTTTTTCTGAGTTGATAAAAAAGTGGTGGTTTGTGAGGTTCACTGATTGTTCCCGCGATTTAATGTCTTGTGTTTCTCATGATTTTCAACCTCCATTTATTTATGGGAAATGTTAGGTTTTATGAAGAATTTTCATAAAAATTATTATGAAAATTGTCTGTACCGTTAGATTAGGTATGTGTCTCATGATCCAATGGTGCAGATGATTTTCATGATGGTTTTCATGAAAGTTTTCATGAAATCTAGCATGACCCTTTATTTATATATTTGGTCTTGGTTAAATGTTAAGAACAAATGCAACTTGTAATTTAGATTATTTTGAAAAGATGATTTTTTAATTTTTAATTTTTTTTAATTATTTTATATAAAAAGTGATATAAGAAGTAATGTAATTTAAAAAAGATTAATCAATTTCTGACTTTTAACTTAGGTTAACAAAATTGGTAGTATTATATGTACTAATTAGTGTATATACTAGTGTATTAAGTAGTGTTATAATATTATTAATGACTCTATTTATTATACAAATTATAAATACAAAATGGACCCTAATCTATCTCTCACCCCATTTTTTAAAATCTGATCATCAAAACCAAATATCAAATCAAAAAATTATAAAAAAATACGAAAACTAGTGGTTCAGATTGTGCCACGTGGAAACTGCAAACCCACTCTCCCCTCGCCCCTAAGTAGATGAACTCGTTTGCTGGTTGACTCAGAACTCAGACGAGTCAAAAAAAAAAAAATTTCCTTGGTCGCCCTTTTTAATGAAATGGAGCTGAGATCATATTCATATGTGAAGGTGCTGTACCAATAGGGGGTTGATTCAGTAAATAAGATTTTCGAATTTCTCGCTCAAGGCTTGGGTTCGAGTCTTTATAGCCCATTGTTGGGATTAAACATACTCCTTAGTTCCTGGAGTACGCGGGGGCCTAAGTCTCGACCCCGACGTAGGTGCGGTGGGATTCCCTGCAGATATGCTATAAGTGCTAAGGGACAATACTCTCTAGTTAGAGTAGCCTATCTGCATATCCATTTTTATGAATCAAAAAAAATATGTGAAGGTGCTGTGTGCGCTGCATCTAAGGCCAAGATGGGGTCATATATAGCTTTTTATTATTATTATTTTATTTTTTGGTATATGTGTGGAATGTTTTGTGCAAATTTTACTATTAGGTTATATGACAAAAAATTGTTGTACAAATTATTGAAAAAATATTATATTGAAATTGAGGAAGAGATTTTTTAATTTAAAATAAGTTGTAATAAACATATCTAAAATATCACATAACAATTCAATTCTTATGGATATCTTAACGCCATTTTATAACAGTAAGTCAAAGAACTCAGAATTTGAGTCTTGAATTTAGATGTATAATAAAAATTAAATAAATATATTATAAAATACATGTATAGAATGACTCTAAATTATCCATTAATATTCTTAAATAACTTCTTAAATTTATAATATTATTGATTCTAGGGTTAGGGGTGGGGACTTAACAAAGACCGGGGTCATGTATCCCTAACTTTTCTTTTCTTTTCTTTTTTTTTGGTGGTACATTGAAGACTCATCAAGCAGCCTCTCTCTAATATCCAAACCAAGTGCAGCACTGGACTTTCCAAACCAAATTAGTGGTAATTTATATTTAAATTAAAAAAAAATATTTGTTGTTATTTGTGTTAAAATTTGGGATTTGATTTGTGCTAAAATTGAAAATATTAGTTTGTGGTGATTTATATTTAAATTAGAGATTTTGATTTGTTGTGATTTGTACTAAATTTAAGAATTTTGATTTGTGTTAAAATTAGAGATTTCAATTTGTAGTGGTTTGTGCTTAAGTTGGGGATTTTAATTAGGGATTTTTATTTTTATAGCTTAATTGTCTATATAGAGAAAGATAATGATACTAATATGGAAAGCTTTTAAAAGATGAAAATTCGTCAAGGTCAATTGTAAAAATTTACAAATTAAAACCTTTTATAATAAATACTTAAGTTTTGGAATTTAATACTAGCTCAAAAAAATTATTTTTATCAATATGTTATTCTTATTGATTAGGGAAGAAAAATTTTGATATTATAATTAATAGATGCCTTTTACATTAAATTCCTAACTCCGTCAACTAGGATGATTCTATTTGTGCACCATACTTTCTCTTTGTTCTAGTATACACCATTTATGTTGTTCAAATATCAATTTTTGAACAAAAATACAAATGTTCGGATATCAACTATCAAACGGAATTTTTGTTCGAACAAGTAATTTTTGTTCATAAGCTCATATTTGAAAATTTTATTTTTGTTTAGACATTGATCTCTAAACGGCATAATAATGTGTACTGAGATAAAGTATAGAGTGCAAATAGAATTACCCTTGATTCTATAATGGATTCTCATGTTACATTTTACTTTTAAAGACCCTTAAACTATGTTTGATTCATGAATTTATTAAAAGATTTAAAAAAAGAAAAAAAAAATGTGAAACATAAATAAAATATAATTACATTTCACCTAACTTTTTTTTCCTTTTCTTTTCCACATCCGTCTCAAAATTCATAAACCAACACAATGTTAAACAATCAAATAATTGTAGTTCTTTAACTTCACAAATCCACATGGTGCTCAAATCATTTTTATTTATTCAATATGTTGATAACCATGCATGTCATTTGCAATTCAAAAGTAGCTTTGACAAAATTGTTTCTTTAAAAAAAAAAAAAGGACACAATGCTCAAATCATTTTATTCAATTTTTTTTATTTTCTTTTTTTTTTTGGGTATACATTTTATTTAATTTTGTTAACCATACATATTATTGTCTTTTGCATTTCAGAAGTGGCATAGTTAAGAAAAAAACACTGTACAAAAATACTTTCTATTTAAAAAAAAAAACAAACAAAGAGAAAAGGTTCATGCATACATTGATGTCTTGCTTCAACATGTATCCTGAATTTTGCAAGTAATACATCAAACAGACACTGATAAGCACTAATGATAATCCCAGAGAGAGAGAGAGAGAGAGAGAGAGAGACTGTCAATTTTCATCATAAACCCTCTAGTTCATACAACTGAACAAAACTTAACCAATCTCTTGTAAATAAAGATACAACTTAATTTCCTCACAAAAACAGTACCATTATACTTAAATTGCATTCCAACATTTTGCAAACTAAGAAAATGAGAAAACACCAAGAAGCTTGATGACTTTTGCTTCCCCCACAATATAACTATAATACCCTGCACAGTTATTTTTGTACACTCAAAGTTTAAAAACAAGTGATCTCTCCCATCTTTGAGGATGATAAGCTATGTAACTCACGATTTTCTTACCTTCCGGTATTGGCAACTCATCATGATCCGGAATCTTCTCACGCCAGACAAAATCATTCTCATGTTCATACTTTCTCAGCAGTGCAGTCACCTCATCGATTTCCTGCTTGAAGACCAATCGCCATGACTCCTCCCCAGGAGTTTTCTTTTGCACATTTGTTAAGCCGTGCCGAAGAACTCCAATGGGAGCCCCAACCTGACCAGCAATCTTTAGGCCTTCCGCGAGGAATTTGTAACTTTTTAACTCATGAAGGGCTTTTGATGATGAAATGAAATCCTACACAAACAAGAACAATCAGCCAAGGCAATTATCAAATCCAATCTAAAATGAAGACAAGGCCCCCATCCAACTCCAAGATCAATGACAATGATGGTTATGGCATTGAAATTGATGATGCTAATGAAGAGGGAATCAATATATAGCCCCCATCCAACCCCAACATCAATGCCAACAATGATGGTGATGGTGATGCTAATGAAGAAGGGAAAAGAAACAGAAAGAAAACCATGGGAAGAGAATCAATATGGCCGTCCATTTAATCAAGATGAAAATGCAGACAATCCTAAACATAATTTTCAAACAGAAAAGCACCAAACAAATGCAATAAATCATACAGTGCCGAGTTACAAGAATCAAAGATTGATGCTATATAGCCTATAGTAGTCACTTTAAAGAGAACAAACACCCTCTTTTAGATATTTAATTTTAACCAAATATGTAATTGTCCTATTTTCATTCATTCTTCTTCTCTCTTTTTTTTTCCTTCTTTTTTTTCCTTTTGCTTCTCCTCTTTTCCTTCAAATTGTTCTCGTTAGATTCTCAACCTTTCGGTAATACCTTAGCAATGAACTCGACTTGCTGTTTACAAATTATGTCTGTAATCCTAATAAATTAAAAAGAGAGCCAGCACCTAATTATCTTCTCAGAACCATCTTATAATAATTCCATAGCATCCATAATCCATTTTTTTTTATCAGAAACCAGATGTACAGATCTGAATTTCTTGCCCATGGTCCCAACATATATACAAGGTTATAGCTCTATGAAAATGCAATCTTATTGCAGGATTATATTAAAGCAATAATGCATTTTACCCATATGATCACCGTTTGGAGCGAGTCTTAGTCTTCATTTGTTGTGGTCTTGTCAAAATTCAAGCCAAAAGTTCCACCTCAGGCGGATTGATAATGAACCCAAAGTAAAGTGTTTTTTCATAGAATCAATAGTAACATTAAATTATCAGTAATAGGTTTTCCGTTATCATTTGGTGGGATGGGATCGGATTTGTTGTCCAAAGGAGGTGGGTGGTTTGGGGGTCCAAAGTTTGGTCACTTTTAATCAAGCCTTATTGGGTAAATGGTTCTAGCGATTTGCGTGGGAGTGAGACCGGCTTTGGTGGAGGGTGATTGCTGCAAAGTTTGGGGTGGATAGCGGGGATTGGAGGACGGATAAAGTTACAAGAATTCATGGGCGGAGATTGTGGAAAGGGATTTGGTTTGGGAGGGATGAGTTTTGGGATAGGGTGCATTTCCGAGTGGGAAATGGGGAGAGGGTTCGGTTTTGGAGGGATAAATGGTGTGGGGAGGTGTTGTTGGAGGATCGATTCCCTTTGATTTTTGGCATTGCAGTGGAGCCAGAGGTGACTGTGGCGAACTGTTTGGGGAATGGAGAGGTGGTAGTCTGGGACGTCCGCCTGCGGCGGCCAGTTCAGGATTGGGAGGCTACTCAATTGGAGGAGATGTTGGGGCTTTTATATGGTTTGGGGCCCGTTGGGCGAGGGGAGGATGGGGTGGTGTGGGCAGTGTTGGGTACAAAAGGCCTCTTTACTGTGTCATCCTTTTATCGGAGTCTGGTGGGGGAGGCGACTACGTTGTTCCCTTGGCAAAGCATTTGGGTTCCGGGGGTTCCATCTAAGGTAGTGTTCTTTCTGTGGACAGCTGCTTTGGGCCGGAATCTCACTATTGACAATTTGGTTCGTCGAGGTCATGTCTTAGTAAATCGCTGCTGTATGTGTTCTACAGATGCAGAGTCGGTGGATCATTTATTTCTTCATTGTGATGTTGCATCTCGACTATGGGGATTGGTATGCTCTTTGTTTGGGGTTGTTTGGGTGCAGTCCAAGGGGGTGTTGGAGATGTTATGGGTTGGCGAGGTGCTCGTGTTGGTCGTCAACGTCGGCGGATTTGGTCCGTCGTGCCTTTTTGTTTGATGTGGCTGGTTTGGTTGGAGAGAAATCGACGGACGTTTTTCGAGATTACTCATTCGGTGTTTTGACTTGAGAATCGATTGTTGCTTACTTTATGCACTTGGTTGGAGTCACGGGCCGACCCGGATATATTTGTTTTCATAGATTTTTTGGATAGAATTATTGGTTAGGAGTTCTAGGTTTATTGTATTCTTTGCATCTTCTTGATACTTTTCTAATAAAATTAATTACTTATCCAAAAAAAAAAACATTAAATTATCAGTAATAAAGAAAGGAATTAGTATCTAACTTTTTGTTTCACCAGATAATATATGTTTCTTTAATGAAAACCTACATCATCTTCTTACCTTTCTACTAAAAGCATATAAATTTAACAAAGCTTCCCAATAATAAAAAATGAAAGGGAAAGACTATGGTACACACCCCTCAAAGGATGTGTGTACCATATGCACCTTATAACTAACGAAGAAAATGACAGAACTCCATACTTTTTAAGTCATAACCAAAATAAATTCATAACCAAACACCATATGAGGCATAACCAAAGATCTCATGAGTTATAACTAAAGAAGAAAATTGGTGATAACTAAAAAGAAAATGACATAATTAGGGGTGCATATGGTATACCCCTTTCAAAGGGTATGTATTGTAGAATTTTCCAAAATAAAAATTAAATAAAAAAGGTAATCAATTAGTCTATTAACTAGTAATTTTCAGGCTTCTAAAGTCATCAATTATTAACATATTAAAGGGTAATCAGTGTAATGAGCAGGTCCAGTGGGGTTTTTATTCAAACATGTGAATGAAGCCAAATCAACCCTAGCTTGTATTCAGAATTCAGCTCAGCAAGACAAGGTTATGAATATCCTATGCATTTGTATGCATCAGATACACATATTGTGTGCAGATGAAAAGTGTCACATGCCTATTGGAATTTTCATCTCTGTTCTCTACAATGTCACTTGGGAAAGAGGCATTGAAGACACAAAAAGACCTCATGCTATTATTATTGTGGAATATGCACTATATATAGGCAATAAACAGCCATAGGAAGGGGGACCCCAGAATTATACTGAGATATGAATGCCTCTAAAAATTCTGGCCTCGTTTGAGAACAGGTTATTTTAGTAACTTTTTGGTTTTTTGGCTAAAATATGAGGTAAACAAACTAGTATGTTTGGAATGACTTTTTGATTTTTTACGAAAAGATGTGCAAAAAGTAGAGAGAAAAGAGAATCTTTGACTTTTTGGTATAGGTTATAGGCTTTTTGATTTTTTTAGTAACTTTTTGACTTTTAGGCTAAAATTGTTGCATGCCAAACGAGGCAAAAGGTGCATTAGTAAGGAAGAATGAAAAGCGGGAAGGAGAATGAAGACAAAGGACACAGAAAAACAAGTATAGAAAGTATGATTTATCACTTGATAACTATATCCACTGATGAAGTAGATACTAGAAGCATTACCAAAAACGAAAGTGCTCACACATTTTCCAACATTTAAGTAAGATAAAATGGTATTGACAAACAAAGATTGTATACAATATGCACACTAGACATTTGCATCCCTTTACTTCTGATGGAAAGATTCAAAATAATTCGAAAACATTTAGAAAAAGCGTTTCCACAAATATAATGGACTGTGTAACTGTTCAGGAAAAAAAATTAAAAATTAAAGTTCTACAACTTGTTGAGCACAGTTTCTAATAAGAATATACCAATAAGGCCTGTGTAGAGATTATGCAAAAAGCATACATACCACAAAGCGAGCTGAAATATCTTTGCACTCTCTGGTCGCTGAAGGCAAAATAACAATAGCTTCATCAAGTAATTGTGCAACACCATAATGCAGCTTTGCCAAAAGACCTCCAGTGTTTCCTTTTTCCTCTGCCTTCTTTATAGTTACAGCCTAAAATGTTTTAAGGAAATGTTATAGTAAAAAAATAAAAATCAAACAAGCAAAAGAACCTTATCAACAGCCACCACAGAAACAAATAAGCAGACATTGGAAAATTTAATGAATTAACAATTGGTGCAGACAATTCTCAAGCTACAATCTTGTGCAAATCTAACAAAGCCAAAACTACAAGAGAAGACAAACACTTACTTGGGCCTCCGCCAAGCAAATGAGGCTCATAACCGATGCCACGCTTGAGGTAGCTTCAGGCGGCCTTTCTAGTACCAATTCAGACTGCAAACATGGAAGGACCTCATGAGCCAGATGGTGATAAACCCCAGCAGCTTTTCTGAGAAGGGCAGCAGATTTCACCAAATCTACAACAATGCATCGGACATAAGTAAATACAAAATTTTCAATTAACACAAGTAAATGTAAAACAAGGGAAGATTGCACCGACCTGCTGACAAAACTTCTAAAGCCCATTCCCGAAGCAGTGCACCGTAAAGGAAAAGGGCCATGCCCAGCTCATATCGCAAATTATCGATTTCAAAGAACTTTGGACCAGTAAGGTTAAAGAAAGATGATGAACTAAGAGCGCTACTCCATCTTATCTTAAGGTCAGAAGTCCAACGAACCATTCGGGGGTTGTCACTAACTAAGCTGACATGGTAAACCAAGTTTTCCAACAATGGTAAATACTGTTCCAACTTTTGAAGGTCCTGAATGCATTTGAAAAAGAACAGCATATAAATGAGAACAAAATCAAGTGGCCCAAGATACCGATGAGAATTGACACAGCCATGCTAATTAATTTATCTGAGTTGAAAATCCAGAGCATTTGAACTCACAAGTTCATCAACTGATAAAATCATCGCCAAAATGACCAAACAGTGATGGATATAAATAAATGAAGTGATTTGTTGAAATCAAAACACAAACTCAATAGAAAACTAGGGTCATAAGAAGCCATATGGAAAGCTTCATTTTTTGTCATATATGCACTCCTTTTACTGATTCAATCATAGAATACCTGTTCAGATTGAGAAGTCAAGCCCCCAGACATTTCCCTTGCAATAGCCTCTGTAATGAAGCTGCTTTCATTGATGGACTCCTCAATTGCCCTACGCTTGGAGCTTAACTCTTTCAGTTGCTCAAGTGTGCCAGAATCACGAGCTGGGTATATGTCTTCAAACACAATCTGCCAATGCAAATGTCATATCACTAACCAGAATATAATAACTAAACCATCCAATGTAGTGCATAAACAATAAAAACCGGCCTTCTGTTATTAACATGTTAATTCCAAGTCATACTTTTGAGAGAGAGAGAGAGAGAGAGAGAGAGAGATGAAGACAAGATGAAGCACACAGTAAACACATCAAACTCTGAACTTCAATGCATAGCAAAAGCTATGTTGTTGCATTGAATCCAGAATTCAAATCAAGTGCAATTAGCATTGCTATCAGGGGGTGTGTGTATGCACGTTCAATGGCTATGCAGTATAAGGAATTTAAATTCAATTCCAAATCATATGATGTACAAAGTAACTGAGCAGCTAAAATGCAACTGGAGCATCCAATAATTTCCCAATTCCACATCTCACGGAACCCAACAAAACCATAATCCAAAGCATCATTAACTCAAAATGTTAAACTAGATATTTGATGAATTAAAATCTCTTTGATACAGTGTTCTAATGTCAACTGCATCTTTGAGAACTTGGGGTGTTCATGTCAAACCACAAACCATTCAATTTACAAAACCACATATTATATAGATCCATCAAAACAAGCATAATATCCTTACCAATTAACAAACTATGCACAAAGCCTTCAAACACAGAAAGTTTTATACAAATACAAATAATTCAAATATTAACAAGCTATCAAAATTTCAACTCAGTGAAGGGAAAAAAAAAAAACAATAACTCCAGCACATTCAAAGACTCAAAAACGAAGTTCCACAAAAACCCAATTATGATATACTACTAATCGAAGTTCCGCAATACTAAACTGGGTTTTCCAAAAAACCCAATTATACATAAGAATAAAGAGAGGAAAAAAGAGTACCTTCTTAGTTTTAAGCTTTGCAGGGTCCCCAAGATGCAGCACCATCTCTCTCTCTCTCTCTCCAATGAACTACTTCAAAAATTCAATCAAAACTTGGAATACTATACATGCGATGCGTATAGAACTGGGTTTTGTGTGTGTGAGATCAAAACAAACAATTTAAGCGACAAAAGAGTGGAAAATTTTACAAGAAGCTACCTTTGAAAGGTTAGATGTAGAGGATTGGTAATCAATTGAAATAAACCCAAATTAATCAATTATTGCAGTGGGGGTAGAGAGAGAGAGAGTAAACTATTTTAGTGGGTCGTTTTCGATCATTACTCTTCCAGTCATTTCCGTTCCTTCTCGACCAAGGATACGAAATGGTCTCACTCTTTGGGGACGAGCCGACTCGGTTCGATCAGAACTGGGAACTCGGGATCGGACTCGCTTATATGTCATCCATGGCTTGGAATTTCAGGTTGGGTTGGGCTTAAGGGTACAACTCGAGCGGATTCGGTCAGATTGAGAGATTGTCTAAATTCAGTTTAAGTTGTGCTGAGATCTGTCCAAGCCTGTCTAAGCTCGAATTATAACCCGAGGTTGTCTGTCCAAGCCCGACCCGAGTTAAACCCGAGTTGCCCGAATTGCCCGAGTTGTAAATGAATTTTTTTTTTACAGCTACATTATTAAATTATTAAAATTTGACGCTATTTACAAATTTTTTTATTTATAGAAAATTATTAATACCATCAAAATAAATAATTTATATAATGTAAGAGAGATGCCACTATAGTAGTCCTTAAAATTTATGAGTGAAAATAAAAAGAAAAAAAAAGAAGTAAGATTTTATATTATTTGTATATATAATATATATTCAATATGATTTAATAATATAAATTACTTTAATATCATGTCATAACTAATAATTTATATGTATATTTAATATTTTTATATATCTATATATATATATAATTCGGGTTTCGGGTTGCTCGGGTTATTTGACGTCTTTGTCCAAGCCCGCCCAAATTAAATTCGGGCTTCTGAATTTTTGCCCAGGCCCGTTCGAGCCCTAAAAAAAATCGGGCTAGGCTCGGATTACTCGGGTTAAGCCCGCCCAAGTTGCAGAGGCTTTTCCCAAACTAAGCCTCTTTGCATTGTATTTCCCAAACTAGGCCTACTTCTGACGAAATTCCCAAACTAAGCTAAAGCGCCATTCCGATTCGCGCTTTTACTGTTAGGTGGCGAAAATTAGATGAATAGTAAAATCGCTATTACAAATAGCGATTTTAATTAAGAAAACGCTGTTGTGAATAGCGCTTATAACATTAATTTGTTTTACAAATAAAACGCTATTATGAACAGCGCTTTCAACATAATTTTTTTTCCCGAATAAAACGCTATTACTAATAGCGCTTTTAACATAATTTTTTTTTGCGAATAAAACGCTATTTCTAATAGCGAGTTCACTTAAATGAAAACGCTTTTTCAATCAGCGTTTTAACAGCTCCATCTCTCACTTTCCATCTCTCACTCTCCTCCATCTCAGACTCACTCGAAGCTCACCTCGCTCTCGCTCTCTGCTCTCGCTCTCTGCTCTCTGTCTCTGCTCTCTCTCTCTGTGGTATGACATTAACCCTAATTTTATGTATTTATTTTTTGTGTTTGTGAAAATGTGAATGTGTTGTATTTTTCTGTCAATGTTAGGGTTTTACATGTGAATTATTAAATGTGTTAGGGTTCTAATGTGTTAGGGTTTTATCATTGTGGTTATGAAATTAGGGTTTGGAATTTTTTGAAATCAGAAATGAGGGTTTGGAAATCAGAAATGTGAATGCTTTTGAATTTGTGGAATTTTTTATGCTTTTGAATTTTTGATGTTGCTTGTGAATTGAATATGGTTATGAATTTTTATGCTTTATCAGTGTGGTTGTGGTTATGAAATTAGGGTTCTAATGATAATTGTTGCTCGATATCAGATTGTTCACACATCCTTTTAGGATGACATTTTAGGGTTCACATTATTAAGGGTTGTAATGCTTTTGAATTTTTATGCTTTTGAATCATAAATCAGGTTTGGAATTTTTTTAATTTTTTGAATTTTTTAAATAAATCATAAATATGAGAATTGAGAATTGAAATTTGGAATGATGAAATTCGTAAATCATAAATTCATATAATTGATAATTGTTAATGTCATATTATGAAATTCATATAATTGAGAATTGAGAATTGAGAATTGAAATTACGAAATGTTTATATTTTGAAATTTGAAATCAGAAATTGGAATTTTGAAATTATGCTTGTGAATCAAAATGTCTATATTTTGAATTTTGAATAAACCAACCTACATTTGTTGAATTGGAAATTGTTTTTTTTTGCTTGTTAAGAGGAATTAAAAGGAAATTAGGGTTTGAAAAGTAATTTTTTTTTAATTAAGAATTGCGATTAAAAAATCCGAAATTCATATAATTGATAATTGTTAATGTCATATTATGAAATTCATGTAATTGAGAATTGTTGAATTCAAATTATGAAATGTCTATATTTTGAAATTTGAAATCAGAAAATGGAATTTTGAAATTATGCTTGTGAGTTTTTTTTTTTTTGCTTGTTAAGAGGAATTAAAAGGAAATTAGGGTTTCAAATTAGGGTTTTAGAAGTAATTTTGTTTAATTAAGAATAAAATTAGAAAAAATTGAAATTCATATAATTCGTAATTGTTAATGTCATATTACGAAATTCATGTAATTGAGAATTGTTGAATTCGAATTATGAAATGTCTATATTTTGAAATTTGAAATCAGAAATTGGAATTTTGAAATTATGCTTGTGAATCAAAATGTCTATATTTTTTTACTCAAATTATGGTTCATAAATTGTTAATGTCTAATTTCTACAAAATGTAATTATTAAACAAAAAAATATTTAATTTTGAATGTATTTTATTAAAAAAATATTTAATTTTCTCTCAATGAAAAGATCATGTTCTGTCAAATAAAAGATCATGTTCTCTGAAATATTTAATTTTGACTCTATTTTATTCAAAAAAATATTTTTATTGGTTTCTCAAAATATTTAATTTTGACTCTATTTGATTTAAATAAAAAAAATTTGGTTTAATTTCGTTTGGTTTATTTCACTATATTTGGGGTCAGGCACCGAAATTATGATTAAAAAATTTAATGAGCTGAATTTGTAATACATATAATAGCATTCTAGTACAAATTAAAATTTCCTCAGAAAACTGAAGAAAATTTGAAAAAGTTTTTGAAATGGGTATTGAACGAAATGACTTATCGCCATTTCCACTTTGTGATTATCCACCACCATTGAAAAGGAAAATCTAAACATTATGTTTTAATAATTTTTATTTATATTTGTATAATTAGAAGTCATTATTAGACTAGTTACAATATATGCATGAAAAGAGTCTTAAATTATTTAATTAATAGTCCATAGCAATTTCGTACGTAAGAAGGAAAAAAATAAATTTGGCACTTTGATGGGTAAGCCTGTGTTTTGTAATACCAAATAATTGGTACGGATGGCCCGATAGATTCACATGGATAACTATCCAAAATTTAACCACCAACTTCAATTTAATTATCTCTACTTTTTGGGCATTATAAATTATCTCTGTAATTATTTTTTTGTTTTTGTATGTGTAAGAAAAAAAAGGAGTAAATAAATTAAATTTACTTGTTGAGAAAAATGGAGTATACTTGAAAAAAGGAGTATACTTGTTGTGATGTGTTTTTAAATTAAGACAATAGAGCAATGACAACAAAGGAAGTAAATAAAAACTCCACGTGTAGATGAAATCTTAGCTGTTGTGTGATACGAATAAAAATAAGTGAGAAAAATACAAAAATAAACAGTAATAATCAAGTTGAGACACAAATATATAGCTGACAAAATATAAATTGAATTAATGTTTCACCTCTGCAGTTCCTTCAACCCTGGAAAATATAAATTGACAAAAAATGAGAGGGTTGCTTTTATTTGTGACTTCTGCAAATTTTATTATTTATTTTAATGTTTATTTTACAAGTAGAATTCGATATATGTATATTGTTGATATTTTAATCTTTATTGTTTCATTGAAGCAAGTATATGGCAACTGTTCCAATTATCTTTTACTGGGGGGGAAACATAATTCGGGATCCCGAGGAAGGTGTGTCATATGATGCTGAGCCGAAAGGGATATATAGGGTGCAACTTGGCACCACACTTGGCAATTTGGAGGAGATGTTTATGTCCAAGGCCGCAAGTTACGGGGAAACAGTCCGATTGATCTTCAAATGTAGATATCCTTATCGCCAGTGGCAAGCAACCAGCAAATACAAAATATTACCGATAAATGACGATAAGGCGTTGAACACCGTTTTGAGTATCGGTGGAAATTTCGAACCACCAAATTGTTTGGAAGTGTACATTCAGAAAGAGGTTGTACACAATCTTCCGAATATAACACAGATGGATTCGCATCCGTTCACTACATTGCTGACACATGGGATTGACACGACAGCATTTCAGTCTCCTATGTATGAATCAAATGAATGTTATGCAGCTGGCTACACACAACAGACATTTCATGGCCATGGTGGAGAATCAAGTTCACGTGGTGGATACGAGACTGAATTTCACAATAACGCCGAAGATGTGCCCACCTATAGCCATCATACCACTCCAGTTGAAGTTGCTGGTAATATGGCTGAAACGGTTAATTCTGTGCAGTTTGCTGACAGTGACATGTACGGTCCTGATGTCGCCCTAGACAATGATGAGAATGAAATGTGTGATGAAGAAAATTTATTGGGCGGATCAGATGATGATGATGATGAAGAAGATGATGTCGACGCTCCCGTTGATATTCAGAATGCCCCCATTCCACCTAGACCTGAAATCCCTTTCTATGAAAACATTCACATGGGTGGTGATTTTGACATTAGTAACCGCGATGTCGTTCCCCGTAACCGAATCTGGAATGCTGAAAATCCAGAGTTGGACAAAGGGATGGTTTTCGTTGATAAGAAGCAACTCGTACATGCTGTGAAATTGTACCATGCAACAAATAATCGAGAGTATAAAGTCGTAACCTCCAAGCGAGACGTTTGGGTGTGTGCTTGCAAGCACGACTGTAGATGGTGGTTGCGTGCATCTCTTAGTAGGAGACATGGTCTTTTTGAAATAAAGCAGTATAGGGGTCCTCACCATTGTTTATACCCACGAATGAACAGGGACCACACAAATATTAGCTCCAGTTATATTGCTTCTCATCTTTTGGGACAAGTTGCGGTGAGTATACAAAATAAATGTTTACATTTATATACACATTTGTTTGTTTAAAGTGTTCACACCAAAATAATCTGACTCATAGGTATTGTTGTATGCAGAACGAACCTGATATGCCCATTAAGAATGTCATCGAAGATATAAAAAAGTCCATGAACTATACTATATCATACAAGAAGGCGTGGCATGCAAGGGCAAAGGCAATTAGAATGGTATTCGGGGATTGGGATGAATCATATATGATGTTGCCTAAATTCATGTATGCATTACAAACATCTAATCCTGGCACCATCGTGCAATGGAAGCATAGATATACCGGAAATACAACCATTATGCCCGTCTTCCACTTTGTTTTTTGGTCTTTCAAACCTGTCATCGATGGATTCAGACATTGTAGGCCTGTTATAACCATAGATGGTACATTCTTATACGGGAAATACACTGGTGTGTTGCTTGTAGCAACGATTGTCACTGCCAATGGCAAAGTACTACCGCTTGCATTTGCTGTTGTCGACAGGGAGAGTTTGGAGTCTTGGTCGTTCTTCATTTCAAATATCAAGGAACATATTGTCATGGACCGACAGGGAGTGACTTTGATATCCGATCGAGCTGAGAGTATTTTAGCTGCTGTGAGGCGGCATTGGTTGAATCCCTCGCTCCAATTTGTTGGATATCATCGGCACTGCCTTCGACATGTTTGTAGTAACTTTAACACTACGTTCAAAAATAAGGAGCTGAAACAACTTCTATGGAAAGCAGGGAGTGCTCATCAACGACGAAAGTGTAATGGTTACTTACAACAAATACAGGCTATTGACCAAGAAGCCATCACTTGGGTTTACAAGATGAATCCTGAGGAGTGGGCCCTTTCGTATGACGGTGGACATCGGTGGGGGGTATTGACTAGCAATGATGCAGAGTGCTTCAATAGCGTCTTGAAAGGTGCAAGGAACTTACCTATCTCAGCTATGGTTGAATTTACATTTCGGCGGCTTGTAAAATATTTTGACGAGATGGGAGCCCAAGCTGAACTAGATGTACGAAATGAGTTCCAATACCCTAGAGAGATGCAAAAAACTATTGAGGATGGCATCGCAAGGGCAAATACTTTCAAGTTGATATCATATGACAGGTTAGTTTGTAATATAAATTAAATTATTGTTATTATGTTGTCAATTTAACTACACCTAAAAACATGAACTTCATTAGTTTCTATTACAATTTTTTTATAGGCCACGCCGCGTGTTTGAGGTGCAAACATCTTTTCGCCATGGACGAGGTCGCAATACACAAATTGTGCGGATGAATCAACCCACGTGCAGTTGTGGGAAATATGAGATACGACACTATCCATGTTCTCATATGCTCGCTGTAATGTCTGAATGCGGTGACAATCCATTCGAGTACGTTGATCTAGTATATAGGCTTCCTGTATACATGAGGGTTTGGGAAACTAAATTCAATCCAATACCGCATCAAGATTATTGGGCTGATCCGCAGTGGACTTTAATGCCTAATGTACTGCGTCTGCGAGAAGTGAAACGGGGTCGTGCATCTATGTCTCGTATTCCGAATGAGATGGACATATCAGATAGGCGTTTGACCGCTCGTTGCAGTGAGTGCCAGCAGACAGGTCATGACAGGCGAACATGTCCGGCGCGACTTGGTCGATGAAGACTATGTAATACTTACATATTGTAATAGATCTTTTTGTAATTCTTTATTTGTAATAGATCATTTTCTTTTCTTTTGTAATTCATTATTTGTAAACGGGGTCGTACATTTAAATAGAACATTTTTTATTTGTAATAGATCATTTCTATTGTTTAATTCTTTATATATTGTAATTGTTTGATTTCCTTGACAAAATTTACAACTAACATAGTAAACAAATAAATTAAACTAAATGACAATGCAAAAACATTTAACTATACCACATAGTCCTATGGTTTTTATTCTCTACTTCATTGAAAATGTTTATTACAGAATTTTATTTCAAATCACATAGTTCTTCTACCATTTTAAGATTTTAATATTTCGACTGATGCAAGCATTTTGTACATTTACAATTTATGAATTACATGTACGTAATTTACAAATTTTATACTTTATTGGAAAACAAAAATTACAAAATCAATAATGAAGTTTTGTCGAATATGCCATAAATGTAACGAAGTTTTGTCAAATATGTCAAAATCAATAATGAGGTTATGTCAAATATGCCAAAATCAACAATGAAGTTTTGAAAAAAAAATTATCATTCCATTTTTTCGTAAATATTTACATACAAAAACTATCCACATGTTATTGGTCATTATTAAGCTTATGTAACTGAGATCGTAAAATGATTTTGTAAAAGATTTTTATATTAGTCCGAAGCATAGATAACGATAGGTTATGTTGAATTGCTTATCATATTTAATGGCACATAATATGCAAAATTTAGATTTTAGTGAATTGCTTCCATGTTAATGGCACAGAAATTTATACTTTTAAAATAATCAACCACATTTGTTTTCTAAGTCGTCATGTACATAATAATTTGAGCTTAATTGATATAGTTAAATTACATGCTCACCAATACAGTTTTTCAAAATGTATTTGTTTTTCAACTGTACAGGCTTCATGGCACATCTACCTGATGAGGTCTCCCTTTTGAGTATTCCACATCGGGCTGACAGTATATGGGAGGACCCGGTATGCAATAACGTTTGTTGGACTTTACGCTTACAATGAAAATACACTGCATTTTGTTTTTGATTTCCTTGATAATGCTATAATTTAAACTACTCATTCTGCTATGCAGGACCAGGCACGCACCGTGGTGGCATGCCGGCGGGGAGATTTCGGCCTATGGGAGCGTCCATTGGACCATAGAGTCTTGCAGTGTCTACTATGCGCGGGATTCTATGGTGTATATCGTATAGGCCATATCAGACTGGACCACCCACTCATTACTGCTCTCGTCGAGAGATGGCGCACAGAGACTCATACATTTCATTTCCCGACCTGTGAGGCCACCGTCACATTGCAGGACGTATCTGTCCTATACGGTCTACGGATTGATGGGCGAGCAGTTACTGGACTTGACCCATCATTGACGACGGAGCAGTGGATAGCCCTATGTGCTGAGCTATTGGGAGTAGCACCTACACCTGCAGACTTACAGGCAGGTAGAGTGAGGGTGAGGTGGCTGTCCGAGCATTTTCAGGGCGATCTTCCAGATCATGCTCCAGATGAGTTAGTACAGCAGCATGCGCGAGCATATATTCTGTGGCTTATTGGGGGGGTACTTCTCCCTGATAAGTCACAGAACCTGCTCAAGCTGATGTACTTGCCACTGTTGAGAGACATTGACGTCATCGGCCAGTACAGCTGGGGCGCCGCGGCTTTGGCATGCTTGTATAGGATGTTATGTCGAGCCACTCAGGTGGGTGTGACTCAGATCGGAGGACCCCTTGTCTTGCTACAGGTTAGTAAGAATTTTATTACATGTCAATTCATATTGTATGGCATATATCAGTATTGTAATTGCGTTCAAACTATTGCAGATTTGGGCGTGGGAGAGATTGATTCGCATTGCCCCGTCTAGGCGGCAACTAGTTGCTCCTGGTGAGGTTCCCATCGGGCAGGGAGACATGCAGTTGCCGGCCGGACCTCGAGGTAGCCGGTGGAGGGTTGACATGGGCCACGAGGTCGTATCGACGCACGTAGTCGTCGTGTATAGAGACCAGCTTGACCGGATGATAGACGGCGAGGTATCAAATTTAAATACCTAAATTTTAAGTGTCATATGGAGTGTATATGTTTATGAGCGATTTTTAATAGACTTGTCGTTATTGTAGTTTATCTGGCAGCCTTATGCTGAGGTCCTCCATACGCTCCCAGACTACTGCCGACTAGGTGAGGAGATATGGATGGCGAGAGTACCACTCATTTGTTTTGACGTGGTTGAGTGGCATCTCCCTGATCGTGTCCTCCGACAGTTTGGTCGGGTCCAGGCCGTGCCGGATCGGTGTGACACCGAGTGGCGGTTGCATGCGACTGATAGACGTGGCCGAGCCAGCACTGACTGGAGTCTGCATCATATGCGATACATACAGTTGTGGGATGCCCGTCGCGACACTATTGTACAGGCTGACTGGAGCGATGGGGTCCTCCCCTCTCCCGACCCTTACATGTTGTGGTATCGGCGACATACACACCTACTTGTCGGTAATCCGAGCCACCTGTCCGAGGCCGGATATCAGGGAGTTGGGCCTTCTCTCGAGGCATTGGTGAGTATCGTACTATGTGTCAGATAATTGTTAATATCATAATTGATTATTTTCAGTCAACTATAGCCTAATATATCTGATTTTTTGTTCAGGTGGTTCGAGCTGGGAGGTCATATCACTTGGCTGAGGACGCCATTTTCAGACGTGATGGACAGCTTGGTCTGCAGGCCCTTGTAGAGATCCGAGAGTTATTGTACGAGGGGATCCAGCATGCCCATCGGGTAGATCGTCTGCATTTTGGGGACTACGGTGTACACAGTGCAGCAGCTGCTCCAGACACATCAGTCCCGTCCACGTCAGTGCCTCCCACTTCAGCGCCAGCCACAGCAGGTCCTTCGACTTCAGTCACCCCACCGCATGATACCCCATACATTTCTCCAGATTTCCCACACGTACATCTTACCCAGCATGCTGACCCTGACCCTGATTGGTCACCGCCCCGCTTCATGCATGATGTTGTTACCCCACCCACCCAGTTACAGCCTGCTTTTCTGGGGAGTACTTCGACCGCGCCCCGGTTCATGCATGATGTTGTTACCCCCCCACCGACCCAGTTACCACCTGCTTTTCTGGGGACTACTTCGACCGCGCCCAGGAGTACACATGATGCAGTTCTCACTGACATCTCCCACATTGATGATGAGGCCCATATTGAGCCCCCCCCAGAGCGCGAGGGAGAGGCCGAGGTTATGGTCGTGGGGGACGTCGCGGCCGAGGTCGAGGTGCGGGCAGAGGCAGAGGTCGGGGTCCAGCTGCAGATCGTGATACAGTTGCACCAGATGAGGGAGTGGGAGTTTCACAGCTCACAGCAGTATCTGATCTGCAGGCACAGGCAGGATCAGGGGCATCAGATGCAGGAGAGGGGGGGTCACACTCACAGGCTCCACAGGCAGTCAGTGGAGGGCCGCATGCAGGGGAGGGAGTGCCAGATATTCAGAGAGTCTACCGTAGGAGACCGAGGAGGGAGATCCACGGTCGGGGTTGTGGGACTGGGGGCAGGTTAGGGCATTAGCGGTTGCGATATGGACTATATAGGTTTTTTTTTTTTTTTTTTGTATGTGTCAAACTTGTACAGCTGATGTAAGTGTCAATACTTATTTATTCGCAATTATAATTTCACAATTTTTTATTCTTATTTATATTGGTGAATCACACAAATCTCTTTCACATCTCTACCCCTCTCTCATTATCCGTAGTCTGTGCATTATTTATAGTAATTTACGATTTTTCCTCAATTTTACAAATTGAGACAACCATTTATAAAATTGAAGTTTAAATAAATTTGATACAACCATTTATGTTTATTTTTAGGAAAACATAAATTACAAACGCGTTTGGTTTGAACAAAACGTGTAAAGAACCTATAAAAAATATGTTTGTTCAAGGCTAAAAATAATTGAAATATCTCCCTTCATTGATAAGTCATGGATAAGCATTACAAATTGCATGCATTACAGAAATGCCCTGGGCGTTCATCCAAACAATTTCATTCATTATCATCATCATCTGACATCTCAATATCAGATTCATACATAACATCCATGCTCCAGGCGTAGTACTGGTGTGCATCATCCATTAACCCATCTTCGGCACGCTCATTTGCGGTCTTCATTAGTCCGGACCTTTGCAAACGTTGGGTCATGCGATTAACCTCGTCGCGGATACGATGCAATGCCCTTTGCAACAACTGTGGAGTGTCAGTTGGCATACGCATGGCTAACCGGCGAGGAAATTTAAGATTAACTTCACGGCATAGCTCAACGAGAACGTTTGCTCGAGTTTTGCGAAATTCCCACTCAGCTCTCATGGTATTGACGGTGGCACGTGAGTAACGCAAATTTGGATTTAATGGGTATTGAAATTCATCTCCATCTGCAACCCAATAGCGACCCATTGCTGAATATAGATCAACCACCGTATATGTCATGATGATATCGCTAGAAATAGCTGTAAAACTTTTGTTGTGGTATGCTACGATATTTATACCATATATACACATGGTAGCTGTATGTATGCAATTATTGTAAACAACTATGACAACTATGCATTAGAGTTGTCACGTCAACTTTGATGACCTGAACAACTATGCATCAACTTGATAGGAGTTGTCACTTCAACTTTTATGAATTGCATAATTTATTGTCATTTGAAAACAAAAAGTAAAAAAATTGTGAAACAATATTTCAACAAATTAATAAATACATGAACGGTTGTTTTTTAAAATTTGTCAACCACCGTATATGTCATGAAAAATATTTTAACGGTTGTTTTAATAAATAAATTAATTAATAAAATTTGTGAACAATTGACAAATATAACTGAACACAGCCTGAATTTTGACTACAATATTGCATTGAAATATACTTACAATTTGAAGTACTAAAATATTTTAATTGATTAAAATATTTTGTCTGAACCAATTTATGAACATTTCCTGTTCGATCACATGCATGCCACTGACCTTATCCAGTGCATTCGGCTGTCAGGACTCCACTTTTGTCAAGTCATGAACAAATCAAAGGCCTGTAGCATCGGCTATTGTGCCGCAGATGCAGTGATGCCTGTGACTTTGTGCATAATTCCAATGGGCACAGTAGGTAGGAGGTATGTGACTTTGTGCAGCAATGCAGGGATGCATCTGACTTTGTGCAGTGATACAGTGATGCGTGTGACTTTGTGCATCACTGCATCACTGCATGTGACTTTGTGCAGTGATGCAATGATGCATGTCACTTTATGCAGTGATGCAGTAATGCATGTGACTTTCTGACTTTGCCATGCTTGTATACGTTGTGACTTTTTTCCTCACATTACGTGATGCATGTGACTTCTGCAGTGCAACTTACATGCTTTGTTTTTTCCTCACATTTCAGAATTCATCTAAGTCACATTATTACGACTGTGAAAAGAAGCAGAAAATGCTATTATGTTGGTAAAAAAACATGATGGACGGTTGTGTAATGACAATGAAAATCGGATGACTGTGAAGTTCATTAACTGAAAATAAGATAAAATATAGGCACCAAAGTTCCAATCGTGTTTACCTAGCAGGTGACCATTTTATTATGTTGGTGAGAAAAACAATGATAGTTTATGAACAATATTACTTTAATACAAAGAAAATTAAAGCCGTTATTTCATTTTTCGATTTCATTTATAATTTCTCGAAAACACCTATATGTACTGAAATCGTCAATTCCAAGTGACTACTTATTGTATTACAAAAGTAAGCATGACAAAATAGTTTCATGTGGCGATGTGACAACTCACTGCATTTTGTTTTATTTGACAACGCACTGCTCGAATATGAAGGGATTGCATTGTGATTCTGTGGCCTACAATTATGATTTTATCTGACAACCACGTCTGTGACTACATCACAGGTACACAAAGTCACGGGTACTCAAAATTACATGAAATGAATAACATCAAATAATATCACGTGTATCACTTATTCCATAGTGCCCTAGCACCACTATGATGTCTATAAATACCCCAGTATGATGTTTGTTGAAGTCATAACAATAGTAATATATATACAATTACTATTATTATTAATTTTTTTATTTTATTAACAATGTCTTCAAGAGGTGCAGGAAGTTCACGCTGGCAAAGAAATCCGAAAGTGTGGCTGCTACCTCCATTTACCTATGACTACAAGAGCGAAAAGTACTCGAGTCCGAAGGATTATTATGCTGGTATCCGAGCAGAATGGGCGTTCAGGGTAACGGAGCAAGAAGGATTGTATAATGATCTACGTAACTTTGGGGCACCGGTACCTCATCGTCGTTCATTGACCATGGCTAGACGAAATGTGAGTGACTATGAAAAAGCAGTTAGCAGAATTAAGAAGGAGAACAACAGAATGTTGATGCGGAGATGTCGACATTTCATGCTTCAGCTAGCCACTGAAATGGCAGAAGCAAGCAACAGAGATTTGACAATGGTTGAGCGAAATAATGTCTTAAACAATGAAAAATATCTCTCTGACTACTACATGTCAGATGAGGAATAAGAAATCAAACACCGTTATCTTTCATATGTTCGTTACTGGAGTGTAAGACAATGTTGTTGTTCGTCTAACGTACGGATGTATTTCAAGTATTTTTGTTATGAACCTGAAGTTTATGAAATAACTACATTTATAACTACACATTTATGAGTTCATGACTTTCTTTATTGAATTGCAATTAGTTAATGAATGTTCTGGATTAATGAATGGATTAATGTATGTTCAATTATGTGAACACTTAAAACACATAAAATAGATCAGGTAACTCGGAGAAAAGGTTCCCTTAACTGGGGCTGCTGAAATAGGGATGAATTTACAACGAATTTCAATCTCCATCGGGAAAGAAGAAAGAGTCACCTTCCAATTCTTGAAAGTCTAGTAAAAATGATGACTCTGGTAATGAATGAGGGGTTGACAGAAAACTAAACTCGGTGAAACGAACTACCGCCTTCAATAGCACATAAAACATAACAGGTAGGTCGGTGAATAGCTTCCCTTAACTGGGGCTCGTGAAATAGGGATACTGTACGTAAAGAATTTCAATATCCATCAAGAAAGAAGAAAGAGTCACCTTCCAATTCCTGGAAGTCCAGTAAAAATGATGACTCTGGTAAGAAATGGTGGTTGGTCCAGTTGGGGGACTAAGTTTAAAACCCAATTGGTTTTACTTGATTTGGTTGGGATTAATCACTATTTACAATTACTTATACACAAACAGATTGTTTTCTGCACATTTTTACAGAAATTGACAATTCTCTTAGTATAGAAACTAGAATTGTAACTAGTTGTAATGACGCTGTATTGTTATTTTTCGGATTTATACCCAAAGAGAACAAGATACACAAGTAGTCCTACGTAACCCATGTTTCACTCACAAGATACACCATTATTTGAAATATGATTTCAAAAGTTGAGATTGATTATGTTTCCCAAAATATTACAAATTGAATATTCAAAAGTCGATTTTAAAATAATTCGAAATGACAAAAAAAATTCAAATAGTCATACTTTTCAAGGAAATACAAATAGTAGCTCGTAACATTGCCTAGCTAAGTGAAACACAACATTGGCTACATAAGCTTCATTTTTTCACACATTGAGTAGTCAAATCGTGGAGAGACTTGTCAGTATATGCAGATGGATTGTGAAGTCATGTGACTTGGTGCACATGCTTTGGTTTTCTCAATTTTTTGCTCAACTTTTTTATTACAGTGACAACTCATCTCGTATTGATATATGTGGGATTCTCAATTCAGAAAGTCACATGGCAACAGTGAATTCACTGATTTACCTTACAGTCGGCATGCCTTTATTTTGTCCTTATATGCAGATGGATTGTCAAGTCATGTGACTTGGTGCACAGGCTTTGGTTTTCTCGATTTTTTGCTCGATTTTTTTATTACAGTGACACCTTATCTCTTATTGATATATGTGGGATTCTCAATTCAGAAAGTCACATGGCAATAGTGAATTCACTGATTTACCTTACAGTCAGCATGCCTTTATGTTGTCCTTACATGCAGATAGATTGTCAAGTCATGTGACTTGGTGCACAGGCTTTGGTTTTCTCGATTTTTTGCTCGATTTTTTTATTACAATGACACCTCAAAATATTTATTGATATATGTGGGATTCTCAATTCAGGCAGTCATATGGCAATAGTGAATTCACTGATTTACCTTACAGTCAGCATGCCCTTATTTTGTCCGTATATGCAGATGGATTGTGAAGTTATGTGACTTGGTGCACATGCTTTGATTTACCTTACAGTCAGCATGCCTTTATTTTGTCCATATATACAGATGGATTGTCAAGTCACGTGACTTCGTACACAGTATTTGCTTTTCTCTATTTTTTCAATCTACTGACAACTCATACCTTGTTTATATATGTGGGACTGTCATGAAGAGGCATCTTTCTAAAGCCGTTCATAACCAACTATATAAACGAGTAAAGGTGAAGACACAACCTTACAACTCATTTCGCCCTACGAAATTATCATTTATTTGCTTTAAAAAATTAGCATGGCTACATGGTTCATGAGAGGGAGTGGGAATCGCAGAGGTGGTAGGAACTTGCAAAGGGGTGAAAGTTCACGACGAGGAGGGGGAAGGGGAAGTGGCGATGCTGAAGATGAAACACCATTTCCTTTGTTAGATGCCTCTTGTGCTTATCATGATAGGTTTGGGAAGCGACATTTTGTCATGCCCAAGTACTATCGAGATTCATGTGGTTTGGTGGAGGATCCATCAGATAATCAAATAGGATATGGTTATGCAAACGCTAGACTTCTGAAGTGGCCCGCACTATTTATAGAGCGAGTGCAAATGGAAAGATTATGTCGGGAAAGACGATTGAAGGTGCCAAAAGCACATTCTGTTGAGATCCAAAAGGAAGATCCTGAAAATGTTGATCGACTATGTCAAAGACTACAACGTGAGATTTCTCAAATGGGCCGTAGGTTGGCCCGCAATATGCAGCTACTCATAGTTAAGAAGGATGCCCATAAGAACAGAACAGAACCAGATGTTGCGGCTATCAAGGGTATCATGGAGGATCCTGAACTTGTCTCTGACGCTGAGCTTTCGGATTGTTCAGACTCTGAGCCACCTGCCGATTTAAGCGCGAATTAGGTGTTAATGTCTACACTTCGGCAATATAACAACTTGCATTAATATTTAATGTCTGTGTTAGAGTAAGTATAACTGTTATGTTATGTTATGTTTATGTTTAAGTCTATGTTTATGTATTGTGTCTGTCAAATGTTACGGCTATTAATATGCAATATTAGGTCATGAATCAGGCGTTTGTTTGTCTAACTGTTATGTTTATGTATTGTGTGTTCAGTTCAGGGTGTCCAGGATGTATGTAATGTGTGTTCAGTTCATGGTGTCCAGAATGTATTTTTGTTGGAGAATTATGTCTGTACTACCTATGTAACTGAAAACTATAACATTTGCAACTTCAGTTATGTTGTTTTCATGCCTATATGAGTATTTAGTAAAGTACTGACTTCGTATATTATGTATTAAGTATTATTACAAAAATGTTGACAAAATTTATTTTAGGAGCTCTCGCTGTGGCCTTCGTCTTCTTGGCCTACTCCGCGGTGGTCTTCGCTTCTCACCCTTCGTCGTTGCTCGTCGAGCTGCACAGTGTGTGGGTGTGCTTCGGACTGTAGAGCATGCATATCACATTCTAACCCATAACAAAGACGAAACAAAAAAATAAATTTTCTAAATGAAAACGGGTACAAAACGGTTTTACTAAACTGGTTTTCTGATTTACATTAGGTTTGGAATTCCAAGAGCAATTGTTGCAGACAATGGAACTCAATTTGTCACGCCCCAAACCCGCCCCGAGAGGTTTGGTGACGAGACCGGCCAGTAATCTTAGATTACCAAAGGCCTTTCTGGACAAAACATAAATAAACGGGGCTAGCGGAAGCAAAATAAAGAAGTTCCGGGTCATTACACAATTTGACAGTAAGCTAATCAAGAACTTCTGTACAAAGTTCAAGATCAAGAACTACTTTTCAACCCCAAGCTTTCCACAAAGTAATGGACAAGCAGAAGCATCCAACAAAGTAATTATGGATGGGATAAAGAAGAGGCTGCAGGCAGCAAAAGGAAAGTGGGTAGACGAATTACCCAATGTACTCTGGGCATATCGGACTACGCCGAGAAGATCAACAGGGGAATCCCCCTTTGCCATGGCTTATGGCACAGAAGCAGTCATTCCGCTGGAAGTTGGCATCCCTGGGATCAGAACCCAAGGGGTAGAAAACGGGACTAATGATTTACTCTTAGCCCGAGATCTAGATCTTCTAGAAGAACGAAGGGAGAAAGCTACAATTCAGCTCGCAGCATACCAGCAACAGCTTGCCAGAGCTTACAACAAGAAGGTTAACCCAAGGGAATTTCAGATTGGTGACCTCGTCTTAAGAAAAGTCGTCGGCAACAAGAAGGATCCTAGAGAGGGCAAGCTTGGCCCAAATTGGGAAGGGCCCAAATTGGGAAGGACCCTACAGAATCATCTCGGTGCTGGGCAATGGGGCATATCGGCTTGAAGATAATGAGGGCAAAGAGCTGCCAAGGCCTTGGAACACTTGTAATTTGAAATTTTTCTATCATTAGAATTTCTTTGTTCCTTTGCCATTTGCCGAAGTAAATAAATAAAGATTCAGCAGGTTCTCTTTTCAAGATACTTGACTTTGTCTCTAGAATACATGCATAATGAGAACCCAAAGTGGAACTCAGGTTCACATTAGGGGACAGAGAGAAGAAGAATATGTTTAACACTTGTTGAAATTTGTGGACAATTTACAAGTTGAAGTTAAACCGAAATCATTGTTTAACACTTGTTGAAATTTGTGGACAATTTACAAGTTAAAGTTAAACCGAAATCATTGTTTAACACTTGTTGAAATTTATGGACAATTTACAAGTTGAAGTTAAACCGAGATAATTGTTTAACACTTGTTGAAATTTGTGGACAATTTACAAGTTGAAGTTAAACCGAAATCATTGTTTAACACTTGTTGAAATTTGTGGACAATTTACAAGTTGAAGTTAAACCGAGATCATTGTTTAACACTTGTTGAAATTTGTGGACAATTTACAAGATTGAAGACTAAGGTCAAACACTTGTTGAAATTTTATATTTACAAGGTGAAACCAAGCTTACGCCGAGAAAGATACTTGGGTACTTGCCGAGGTAAAATCGTCAGTTGTATAACCGAGGTGTTTCACCCCGAAGAAGGTTGCACAAGAAATGAAGTGTATATTGAAGATATGAAAAATATTCTAAGTATAGAGGCATACAAGGCAAGCATGCAAGCATTCAAAAGCAAAAGAGTTGTTGTATTAAAAACACATAAGCAATGTGAAGAAGTTTACAGTACTTCAAAAAACAGAAAATAAGAACAAGTTTCAGAATCAAGAACAAAGATGGACTATCAAGAACATAGTGAGTACAAGGGGTACAAGGTCAAGAACAGTGGCAAAAGTGCAAGAAAATGGTGAACAATGCGTGTATTCAAGACATGGGCAAGGGCAAAATCGTGGAATAAACACACTCAGATATGAGATTCACAAATCGAATGTTTAAATAAAGCAGTAATGGCAACAAGTAGCAAAGAGCATCAGAGAATTGAAAACGAAAGGAACAGTGGCTTACCGGAAAAAGTGAAGCCGGTATGAAGATCGCCGAAGTCAGGCGACGGTTGCAGAAGTAACAGAACGGCGAAAGCTTCACCAAGAGGGAGGAATGAAGGCAGTTACAAAACTTGAAGTTTGGAACAATGGCGGATTCAAGAGAAAAAAGTAAGAGAGAGAAAAAGCAAGAGTATCGAATGAAAAGTGAAGAAATGAAAGAAGAGGGAAAAGTTTTTTGTTAAAACTTGAAACGGCGGCAAAGAAATCATTAATGAAACCTAGAAGAACGTATGCGTCAGACGGTGCACGTGAGAATAATTCGATTTACAGACGCGTGTCAGGTACGATCCAGTAAGAAAAAGACGCGTGGCTGGAAACGGTTGAGTTGTTATGAATAAACAACTCATACGCGTAAAGGAGCTCTTGGAGTTCTAGATCTTTAAGAAGACATGTCGGCCTATGATGATGATCTCGGCTATAAGCCGATGTACTGGCAGGAAGTACCGATATAGGTTCCATCACCTCAGAATGCCGAGGTAATAGAACCTAGGGGGCAGTTGTGGAGATATATTTTCTGAGTACCAACACGTGGCAAGGTGACGCCAACGTGTCAGCCGAGATGTCACGTGTCCTGGTCATGACCCCGAGGTTATCTCGGCGAGGCCGAGGTTACGTCCGAAGATATCGGAATCCGAGATAAGCGGATAAAGGACAAGAGTCCAAGAATGAGGAAAGACTTCAAGATGGATAAGAATAATGCTCTTAGGGAGTCTATCTTTATCTCTTGAGGAGTCCAAAGTAAGCACTGAATGGGAGTCCATAGAAGTCAGGCTTCTATAGGAACTAGGATTGAGTTAACTATAAAAGAGAGGCACCCCCATGGGTCTAAGGTACGCAATTATATTCTGAACAGTGAGTTTAGCACTATTGATTATCTTTGAGAGATATACTGACTTGATCGTCGGAGTATCCCCGGGTGGACGAACCACCGCCGGAATCTTCTCTTTCTGTTGCAGGTTAGCCAGGTGTCATCTATTCTGCCAGTTCTCTTCAGCTGATTACTAAGTTGGCAGTGTGGTCGGAAACTCACTCACACAGATCCATTGACCTCTGTTTTATGCGGAGCAAAATGCTATGCGGAGATAAGTGCTCCACTATTGTGGGAGCCACCTCTATAGTCCGTACGAATCACCTCTTGAGTCCGTACCTCTGTTCTGACTGTCACTCTTGTGACCTCTGTTCTGTTCTGTTCGGCACCATGGTTATGGTTACTTATTTACATAATTTCTATATTTCAGTTTCTGCCATTTAAATGATTTGTTTACCAATGATTTATTTACCAAACTGAGTTATGTAAATGTTTTGGCCTAATTAACTATCAATGGTTATTTCGTGTCCCTTATACTCTTGGTATAATATTTCTCACTTTGCTAAGTGCTTATAGTTGTTTATCAATTTTCAGGAAACAATGCAATTAAGAAATAGCTTTTGGAAAGTCTTAGATGCGGGGCTGCGGAATAGACACACACAACACTTTTATGATATTTTTATATGTAAATATCGACATTTTTTGTCAATATATTTTGTAATAAAAATAGAAGCTCCGATGATTATTTTGGTACCCTCATTTAAATATTACTTCCGCTCCCGTTTATTAATTTGTCTAAGAATTGGCCGGAGGTAACCCCAGTTACTGCCATCACGATATTTAACCCTTGGGTATGGGGAGCGGGTCGTGGCACATTTGAGTAATCTGCACCATAGAAGTTTTGGATTTTTCCTCTTTTAAAAATAAATCTCATATTACGAACAAGAACATAACACTTCAATGTAACATACTAAAAAACTCCTTAGTGTACATTTCCCAAATGTAACAACGTAACACCCCAAACTTTTTCCAAACATAACACTTCAATGTAACACAAAAAAAAATAAAAAAATCTTTGGTATACTTTTCCCAAACGTAACAACGTAACACACTAACCGTGGCATAGCCAAGAATTTCCTTTAGCGATGTCATTTAACAAAGTATCATCAATGTCATATATCATATTTTTAGTTCTACATAATCTGTCAATATTAACATTTACATAATACTCTGTAAATTTCATATATTCCCAAGTAACATTGACAAAAGTAACCCAAACTAGTGAAATTACAAGTAAAATCAAAATATTGGGATATTAACACCATTACTTCAACAAAAATAAGTAAATATCTACGCTACTATAATTGTCCGCGAAGACTTTTCATTTTCTAGAAGCCTAAATTTCTGAATAAAGTTTGATTTTGTTTTTTACCTACTGGGGTCAATTTGTAAAAGTTTAAAAATTAATTTATTTTATTTAAGCCCACTAAGTTCAATTTGTAAATACTCACAATTTTTTACATATACTCTATCAAAAATTTGAAGTTTAGTGGTGTCAATTGACACCACTGTTCAAAGCATAGCTCCACCCCTGCACACCAAACTTTTTTCAAACATAACACTTCAATGTAGCACACAAAAAAACTCTTTAGTGTATTTTTCCTAAACGTAATAATCCGATTAATATAATCTCAAACGTAATATTCAAATGTAACACACATAAAAACATTAAAAAATTACTTAATGTACTTTTTTTTAAACATAACACTTATAGTTTGAAATTATATATTTACCCAAAGCTTATTAAGAAATTTTTGTACTTCTTTTGGAAAAGTTTGAAATCCTTTTTTTTTTTAGTGTTACATTGGAGTATTACATTTGGAAAAAGTACACTAAGAAATTTTTTTGTGTATTACATTGCAGTGTTACATTAATGATGTGTTTGGTAGGGGATTTGAGAAAGGATTTGGAAAGAAAAATGGAAACAGTAATGCTACGTATCATGAAAAGTCTTTCATGAAAATGATCATGAAAGACTTGTGACCTTTGGATTATACTTAGAATAAAGCACTATACACTAATCAAGGTAATCTAAGGGTCACAAATTTTTCATGATCATTTTCATGAAAAAAATTTCATGATCCCTAACATTTCTCAATGGAAAAGGTAGGTGAAATTTGAATACAATATATCTACATTTCACCTAGTTTCACACACTTTTCCCCCTTTTCTTTTCAAATCATTCCTCAAATCCTCCAACCAAACACAACGACAGAGTGTTACATTAGAGTGTTATATTGGAATCTTATGGATTGAAATTATATATTTATTTAAAGTTTACTCCTTTTAAGATATTTGAAGAATCTCACATCCTTTTAAAATGTTTGAAAATTTTTATATTTCAAGTCATTTTTGTATTACTTTGGAAATGTTTGAAAAAAATTTACATTTCAAGTCATTTGAAATAAAAATGATTCTCATATAAAAATTCACCCAAATTTTGATTTCCATAAGTTTTGTATCTTATCTTTCTAGCACCAAAAAAGAAGGGAAAAAAAAAAGAAACGTAGCTCGTAAATTCAATTTTTAAATAATATATTAAATCTATCTTTCTAAAATCAATGGGACTAAGTAGTCTATATAAAAAAAAGGGAGATTTATTAGAAAATCATTTTTCAAGTGTTTGTATCCCAATTAGCCCATAAGATATTATTGTATTCTAATAAGTCCTATTATTTGAACATTTGATCTACCAAATCACAATTCTCATACTTAAGGTATTTTATGGATATTTTTACCCTTATAAATATTTTTTGAACGGTTAGCAATTTGGTGATATAAACATTCATATTTTACAATGTGAATATTCATATTGATATGTGAATGTTTACATTGACAATATGAATATTCACATTGACATGTTAACATTCACATTGATGGTGTGAACATTCACATTGGTAGAGTGAACATTCGTACCGTAAATGTGAATATTATTAGGTGTATTTTGGTAATTATGTCACCCATAGGACTTATTGGAATATAAAAAAATAATATAAACTAAATGGAACATAAGTAGGTGAAAATAAATTTATAAAAAAATGTCTCTAAAAAAAAAACTCTTAAGATTAATTAAATCACCATTCCTCAAAATGACATTTATATGTGAATTTTCCCTTTTCATTTTATAACGGGTGGCAGTTGAATCATTTTGTATCACACAGTACTTGTTGAGTTAGAAGAGTTTTCATAGGACTAGATGGCACATAAGTTGTCCAAAAATGCTTTTCTAATAAGATCAAGTTTGATAAGTTGAAAAAAAGTTAAAAAGTCAAAAGGTCAAAAAGTTACTCAAAAAGTTAAAAAGTTATCACTATTCACCAAAAGTCAAAAATTACGGCTGTATAACTCGCAATCATAATTTTCCCCTACACACTAATTTATACAATCTTTTAATACACATTTTTTCATAAAAAGTCAAAAAGTTAACCTAAACATCCATATTTTCTTCCTCAATTTTTTAGTTCAAAAAGACAAAAAGTGCACTTATTTAGGACACCCCAAACAACCCCTAAATGTCTCCCAAAAAAAAAAAAAAAATGGAATCACTCAATGTGTTTAATTTCAGTTTTTTAAATTTAATTTTTTAAGTTTTTTGTTTTTTGGTTTTTTTTTTTTTGTTTTTAGTCAATATTTTTAAAATTTTAAACATTTTTTTTACCTTTTTAGATGCACCTTACTTAGATGTATCTAAAAAGTAAAATATTTGTGAAAAAATATTTTAAAAAATTAATAAATACACAAAAATATGAAAAATATACTGAATTTTTGTATTTTTTAAATATTTTTGGTATTTAGTGAATCTTTTAAAGATTTTTTCACGAAAATTATACTTTTTAAGTGTATTTATGTTAGGTGTGTCAAAAAATTAAAAAAAATTGCTTAAAATATTAAAAAAATTTAGTAACAACAAAGAAATACAAAAAACAAGAAAGTAGAATTTTCTGAAAAATATTTTCAAAAAACTAGAAACAAATATAGTGATTCATTTTATTAGGCATTTTTTATATTTTATTCATAAAAAATTAAGTCGGTCCAATAAGTTGTCTGCGGTGTGTCCCATGAAATACACAACGTATATAATTTGGGACATTTATTAGAGCATCTCCAATGTTATATCTTGTTTTTACTAAATTTGAGTAAAAGCTCCATCTGATATCACGCACTCTAACAGGCGAAACACCGATCAACCGAACGGATGTCCGGCCGATATAATTTTTTCACAAATTTTTGCAAGAAGGTGGTCATCTGGGTGGACATCCGGTAGGACATCCGGGTCCCAGTCGTCCTCAATTTGGTGAAAGATTTATCATATCCTCAATTTGATACTGATCTGATGAATACGTTGAAGTAGCAAAAATGATGTTTTTTCATCAAATTTAAATTTAATGAAAGAATTGATGATACGTTGGAGATGATCTTAGGCACTTCTTGTATTTCATCTCCAGATCTCATTTTGATGATCTGAACTATTCATTTTATTAGATTCGTGTATTTCATCCCCAAAAAAAAGAAGAAAAAAAAAAAACAGATTGATCCGATAATCGTAACTTATTCAATTCATCGTATTTGTAACCAAAAAAATAGACAACAGTTGTATTTTTAAAAATAAACGATTTATTATTTTGGTAACAAAACGTGATAAATTGAATATGCTATGATTATCGGATCGTCCTAATTTTTTATGTGAATGAAATATATAAAGCACTCGATAAAATAAACAGTTCGGATTATTGAAACAAAATTTATGGTAAGCCGCATAGCTCAAACAACACTCTTCAATATAGATTATGGATTGGAGGTACTCTGTCTCCTAAATGTAAATATAACTCAAAATTTGTTAACTATTGTAGATATAAAAAGGGCATGGCTTCTGTCCAATCCTTAATCGGACTGGACCGTGCTGTTGGGCCCGTGGGGGCTCATCACGGGTCCCGTTTTGATAATCTGAACCGTTTAATGTGTAAAACTCGTCGAGTACTATATATTTGTAAAAAATTACATTAATCGGATATCCATAGCTATGTGATCAAATCAGTTTTGTATAAATAAAAAAAAAACGGTGAATAAATTAACAGTTGACAAAAATCTGTTTTGATCACATAGCTATTGATATCCGATCAACGTGTTTTTTTATAGTCATATAGTACTCGACGAGTTGTACACATTAACGGTTCAGATTATCAAAACGAGACCCGTGGTGGGCCTCCATGGGCCCAACAGCACAGTTCAGTCCGATTAAGGACTGGACAGAAGCCATTTCCATATAAAAATTGAGATCAATATCAAGATCAATTGTAATCTTCTTTTTTTTTTCTTTTTTTTTAATATCAAATATACTTGGGACATCCAAACCCTATATATAATTTCTTACTCATTTTTTTGAAGAAATATGTGTCACATTTGTAAGACTTTATTATTATTTTAATATTGCTAAGATGACCGTCCAATATTAAATTTGTGCTATGTATGGAATGTGAAAAAATAAATACTGTATTTTTACATAAATAATGTAGGTATTCAAACTTTTGTATGTAAATTATGAAACATGAATGACTTAAATATATCATTAAATGTTATTATATATTCTTAATATTTTAAATATGCATGTTGATAGACATGTATATAGGTCACTGCCAATTAACCATTAAAAACTAAAATATAAAATTGAAAACTTTTATATGTTAGCGTTGGCAACTGTCTAGTGTAATTAATGACTCTATTTAGAGTGAATGATTTTAGACTATCCTAGGGTCCGTTTGGGAAGGGCTCAAGTGGCTTATGAGCCACAAAAGACAAAACAGGCTCATGAGGCACAACAGACAAAATATCACATCCAACCCCATAATCATTACACTCTTCTCTCACAAAAAAAGTCAAAAAAGCCAAAAAGTCAAGAGCCCTTCCCAAACCAAGCTTTTGAGCCCAGGCTCATATAGCCAAAAAAGCCAAAAAGCCAAAGAGCCAGCCCACTTCCCAAACGGAAGCTAAGTAAGAGATACATAATTTATACAAAAATCTTTGGCAGTGGCTTTGGACTGGACTGTGCTGTTGGGCCCGTGGGGACTCATCACGGGTCTTGTTTTGATAATCCGAATCGTTCAATGTGTAGAACTCGTCGAGTACTATATACCTGTAAAAAATCACGTTGATCGGATATCGATAGCTATGTGAACAAAACAGTTTTTTATCAACCGTTAATTTTTTCACCGTCAATTTTTTTTATACAAAACTGATTTGATCACATAGCTATTGATATCCGATCAACGTGATTTTTTACAAGCATGTAGTACTCTACGAATTCTACACATTGAACGGTTCGGATTATCAAAACGGACCCAAAAAATGAGCCCCATAGGCCGAACTGGACGGGTCCAGTCTTGATCTCAACTTGAGACAAGCCGGACCCAAAATCTTTATACATATATATAACATGTGTGTAGTTAGTTCAAGTGAGCATTTGATTAATCATTACCAAGTGTTGATATCTGAAATGGTGACTAGGATTCAATATATGGGTACTTACCAATTAGTCCTATTCACTAGACTTATTTACCTACAGGTCCTAACTAATAAATTTAACACTATAAAAATAAGAGAGTGATAAATTTATCACTAAAAAATTATTCATAAAAAAAGAGACTGATAAATTTATCACTATAAAATTATTCATAAAAAAAAAAGACTGATAAAATTTGTCTTTATCACTTAATAAATTATATCAAATAGGACTTAATGGGTAATAAGTCTCAAAGTAGGACCTATTGGGTAATAAGGCTCCCAAGTAGGACCTATTGGTAGTTTACCCTTCAATATATTGGTGAATTTTTATTTTTTTATTTTGAATCAAACCTATTTGTTATTGTTATAATTGATTTTTGTGGTCCAATTTGTTAATTTATTGGGACTACTTGTCAATGTTGGCATCTATCTGGTGTAATTAATGACTCTTTCCAAAACGGATACAACTCAAGTTTAGGCTATTAGGTTCTTTTAACTAATTAATGAAGAAATGCAGCCTTGGGTCTTTATTGGCGCACCATTTTGGCAGATTACTTGGAAGTTATCATCAGGTCTACTATTTGATTTTATGGCTATAGATTTTATTTACAAAATTTGTTTTTGATCTTTTGTAACCCTTCCTTCTTGACCTAATACTCATTTTTTTTTCTTTGGTTCTTTTGTTTTGTGATTGTGATAGACATACTTAGTTGTTGATTATGATAATTAAATAAAAGAAAGTTAATTTATAATTTTGCTTAAACTTGTATGTAAAGGATGAATATCTTCTGATTTTTTTATTTGTTTTTTTATTTTTCTCTTTTTGTTTTCATTTGAGAAGTGACTTTTTGATTAAAATATGAATTGAACGTATAGAAAGTGTTTAGAAATGATTTTTTGATTATTTTGTATATTTTTTAGCTAAAATGTTGACACGCCAAACAAATGCAATTTGTTTGGATGATTATCATGTCCATACCAAGATTGGGGTTGCTATGTGTAGAGGATTTTGATTCATTTTCGTCATGTAACTAGAAGGGTAATTTTGTGTTTGATTCAAGTTTCACAATGTTTATAGTATTATGTTGGGATCAGTTTGTGCAAAACAAATATATATTTTCTTTTATTTTTTTGGTCATTTTGTATTTATCTCCTTATGTTCACAATTTTAGGATTTGATGATTATTTGGTTGGTCAATTATTATGCATACGTCAAGGGTTTGTATATGAAGATCTCCTTAAATCCAATACATGAAACTTTATATTTGGTAGAAGTAGAATTAAGGTAGAACATATTTTTTTCCCTCCCTTGTGGGTTTTTATAAGTTTTATATTAAGTTGTTTTATGTGAATCAAGTTTTGTTACCTATTCATAATTTATTTATTTATTTTGGTACATTAGAAGAGGAGTGACGTAGAATGAGATACAGAGAAAAGACAGAACTCAAACAGCCACGGCCGTTAATTTCAAAAATATTATTCTAAAAAATTACATATAACACTGCAAATCTTACAATTTATAAGCCATTTATTTTAATTAAAATAGAAAACCTAATCAACTAATATCTTTTGCTAATTTTATTTAATTAAATCTAATTAAACAATAATAATAAACTACCAACTATAATTGTGGGACCAAAAAGGCTTCGAGCCCATGGGCTTCACCCTTGGCTTCCAAATTCAATAATTAGCCTCTAATCAGTTAAGGGTTGCATCGTCAATTCTTCTCTGTTGGAACAAAACTCAACTTTGGGGAATTAGGAGCATGCTCAAGAATGTCATTCGATGGAGAAACATGCCGAATCAACAAGGACTTCTTTAATTTAACAACACGAGAATCAGTGACGCAAGTGAGAGTATACTTTGTCTTATCATGAATGAAAGAGTAAGTGTTAGCATGTCTAACATGAATGCTATCGCAATTCCATATCCATGTACAACCTTGTAGAATATGACAAAAAACTTGAGAGAAAGAACACTACATGTTACCGTCTTGTTGAGTTTATCAATACTGAATATCACGAGGTATCGTTTATCAATACCACTTGATAAGGGTCAAGGTTTGCTTTAACCTTCAAACCCAATTTCTTTAGGATTTATTCAGATACATCATTGGTACAACTTCTCATATAAATCACTAATGGGCATACTTGATCCTTACACTTCACCATGTATGAAAACTTTGTCCAAGCTACAATTTTCAAGCTCCTTCAAGTGTGGCTTTCTAAACTAAGGCTGAATGATTCCAATCACCATATCTTAGAATTCCTCATCATTGAAGTCAAGATCAAGAGGTTCAACAACTTGTTTATCTAGTTTTGTTTGGTCGAATTCTTTTATCTCCACGATATTGTCATTCTTAACCACTGCAATTGACTTATTGGCACATTAATTTTAAGAGAAGAGAAATGCTAGGTGTGATGTCCAAAACTTTGGCAATTAAAACACTTGGTCTACCTCCATATGAAGATTGAAAATGACTAAGAGTAGAACATGGAGGCCAATCAAGAAGCTTATTGCGGATGGGTTCCATAAAAGTCCTCTCACTTATTGTAAGATTGTCTACTAGAGGCCATACAAGAGTAGTCTTCTTTACCACTTCTTCCATTTGAAGTATGACTTAGATAGCGTCTATTGTATGGTAAAGTTTGGTAGTAACCAATCTATAAAAGATTTTCAAATTTAGTCTCTGACAATACATAAAAATCATGACATCCTCATTTTATGAAATCATGATAGCAACCAATTCATCTACAAACTTGTTTCCTCGTGTTATCTAAGTGAATTACAAGTGAGCTTGTTATTTGTAACTCGGTGGAACAAAATAATAGTTCATTATAATTTTCATATCTTCCCTGTTACATATAGTGGCATAATGTTCTCGCTAATATTTTGACTACTAAATTATAGCTGCTCTTATAGCGATTCTGGTTTTGACCCGTCGCTTGTTGTATTTTGGACTCGGGTTTTATGGTTTTGAATGGTTATTCATATCTTGTTTCTCTTGTCTTCCCTCTATTTTGGTTATTGGGTTGTTGTGGTTGTGTTTGGGGCAGGTTGGTTGCTTGTTTTTCCAAACTTTTATTGCAAATTTTTGCTCCTCCGCTCGAGCGGCACTTCTTGCGCTTGAACAGGCTTTGTGAACTCTCAGTACTTTGCAAGTCTGAAAAATTACTAGGAGAGTGTTTTCCACGCTCGAGCGGGTGGGCGCTCAAGCGGCCCTTCTTGAGCTTGAGCGTTGGTCTGTTGCCTGCAAAACTATTGGATGTGTGTTTTCTACGCTCGAACATTATTTCTTGTGCTCGAGCGTTGAGCGTCTTTTTCATTGTGTCTTGGCACTCGAGCAGAATAACTTATTGTGTCAGACGCTCGAGCGTCACTTCTTACACTCGAGCGGACTGTGTATATTAGATCGCAAAAATAACTTTTTACATCATTTTTTTATCTCTCTCTAAAACTCTCCAAAACCCTAGATCTTGAGTTTCTCTCTCTAAAACTCATCTTCTCTCTGCTATTTCAACTAGATCCATTAGGTTCTTCACCCTAATGCCTTTGAGAAAAAAAAGGTTGAGCACGTCGTGAGCTCTCTTTTTATTCGAACAAAAGTGGATTTCGGTGTTTTTGGAGTTTCAACCTTGCTTTGCTCGTCTTCTCTTATCGAGGTAGGAATTTTCTACACTTTCATATGGTTTTTAGCTTAGTTATTTGTTATTGTGTAACAATGGTAGGAGTTAGGAGTATTTTGGACAAACTTAGGGTTTGGGTTTAAATTCAAAAGAGGGGTTTCTAAGTAAATGTGATATAGATGGTTATGGGGTTTGAATATGAGGTTATCTTGTGTCAAAATAGTTGATTTTGGCCTTTGGGTTAATATTTGAGAAAATGGGAGTTTGCCCTAAAATGGTTCAAATATTTATTTTGTATAAATAAATGAAATTGGTGTTGTAAATATGAAATTAGATGAACAATGAAATAAACGGTGGAGTTGGAAATATACATCACCTTACACCTATGGGAATTTGAATAAATTATCTGTCTTGAGATTGAATATATGTTTAGAAATATTTTTATTGGGCTATTAGTGGAAGATAACTATGATTGTTGTAAAAATTGCATGCGGATTAGGTGAATTGAAACTAATCTCTTGTTGGTTGTCATTAAATATGGCTACGTTTTAAATACATTATATATGTATGATTGTTTGGGAGAAGAAAGAGGATGTACTCCTTTGTTTATGAGGAAATAGGGGATGGACTCCGTTGAAATTAAGTTGGCCGAAGTGTCCATGGTGAAAGTTCAGAAACCGCGTGTATACATGGGTGCCGATTCCCGTGGACGAAATTTCTATAAAATGACAAATTGAAGTGTTTGTGTGATAGTTGTGTTGATTTGAGAACCACTGAGTTGTAGTCTCAGTTGGGTTGTCTGAAAGATAATAAAATTTGCTCATGAATTGAGATGAAATGATTTAACTTGAAATGAATTGAAGGAAAATGGATTGAGATACAAATTTGGTACCTTATGATCATGTAGAATATGAATGTTTTGGCATAGGCATTGTATATGCACATTATACTTATATCTTTGTTAAAATTCATATATTGTGTTAGACTGTCTCTACTGGGCTTTGGCTCAGCCTATTTGGGAAAACCATTTTCAAGTATTGGTGATATGTCTCCGCCAAGGCAATAGCTTGAAGGGACATTTGGGAGCAAGAGCTTATTTCTTTTGTTGTATTCTTTTGTATAGCCAAGGGCTTTAACTGTATTGAGGTAGGCTCACTTTTGTTGTAACCAAGAAATGACTTAGAAAGATGTTAGCCTATAGGGCATATGATTACCTGTTTAGTTTTCAGTTCTCTTATCATTGTAACACATGTTGTAGATTCAGGATGAACAGTTTGTGAATGTATATCGCATATGTTATCTTTTGTATACGAACTCTAATGAATGAAAGCACATTATTTTTTTTTTATTCTTCTGCTTATAGGTTGTATTTATTGCATTATTTTGGGGGCGTTACAATTTGGTATCAGAGTGTACCAGATTTGAATACTTTGGGTACGTAGAAAGTGGTTATTACCACAATGGGTTTGTCTCGCTTAGCTGAGACGTTAGTATATATTGTATGCTTATGTGATAACATACTTATATGATTATATAGGTATGGGATTAAATTTTCAGGATGTTGATCGAGTTCACAGGTCTCTAGGAGTCTTGTTAGAAAGGCACTTGATCACTGCCATTTCTAATTAGAACTCTGGTGACGCCGTAGGACGGTCATTATCCGAAAATGAAATTCGTGTGTGTTTATGTGACTACGTGTTTATGTGGAATGAATTACTATTGTCCATCATATTAAGATGCGAGTAAGTTAGCCTCGGCACATTTGTAAATGTGCTAATCTTTTTTGTTACTTTCATTAGGATGTCAGGACGTGGACGTGGTGATGATAGGTGTGGTAGGCTTAGAAGGCATGAGATGCCTCTACCAGATGATATTCCGGCACAGGAAAAAAGGGTTAGTTAGACCAATGTGGCCGAACCAGTAGGTCAGCAAGCCATAGGCGCCTTAGCCTGTGAAATGGCCGGAGCATTGTGGGAATCCATGGACATTCTCAAGGCTGAGAATCAAGTCTAGGCCCAGGTAGTTGAGGCAAGGCCATCTTTTTTGAAGAGATTTTGCCCACAGTTGGGTGGCACATCTGGTGCATCTGGTTTGAGGCAGACACAGAGCCACTAGCCTGCACAGTTAGCGCAGGCCTCAAGAGCCAATCAGGGAGCCTTTTCGGATCAGTTAGTGCCTTAGACTTATGCTCCGAGGGGTGAGCAGGTTGAGCAAAGACCTACTAGGCATGTGTATGCTGTTACAACGCCAGATCTTGTACCAGCGCCTTCTGTAATGAGAGGTACCTTTTTGTTTTGCAATTCAGTTGCTAATGTGTTGATTGATACGAGTGCATCTCATTCTTTTATCTCATATACATTTGCATCGATTTTGGAGTTAGAGTTGGCTCAGTTAGCATCTCCTATTTGTAGAGTCACCCGTTAGGGGTGAGGTTATCTTGAAACAGGGGTATCGGGGTTGTGACATCGAGGTTGCCAACTTCCTTTTGCATTTGTGTTGCTTAACATGTCTAGTTTTGATGTCATTTTGGGTATGGACTAGTTATCATCATACCGGACTGTTATAGATTGCTATCGTCAAAGGGTTACTGTATGTACCTTGAGCGGCGATTGCTTTTACTTCTTGGGGGACCAGGTGAATAGAGTCTTATCATCGATATATGATCCGCGTAGGCAAAGTGAACTTAGTTTCCTTTTTGCTAGCATTTTGAGTAGTAAGTGTGATGAAATCCAGGTTGAGTTGCCAAGGGTGATTTGTGAATACCCAAATGTCTTTCTTAAGGATCTTATTAGTTTACCACCTCACCGAGAGATTTGGTTCTCTATTGATTTAATGCCTGGTACGGCACTGGTTTCTATGGCACCTTATAGATTTGCACCTGCTGAATTGAGTGAGTTGAAGATTCAACTCCAGGAATTATTAAATAAGGGTTTTATCTGTCCTAGTATTTTGCCTTGGGGAGCACCGGCTGTCACGCCCCAAAATTTAGACAATTAAATATTAAATTAGGATTAAACCCCAATCAATATTCCATCATCCAAATCCTAGGGGTGGAAAAAAAAAAAAAAACTAAACGCCAACCAAACCATCCACCATAATCTCATAACTATCCAATACCTCCAACATTAAAGTAACAATAAATAGTCAAAACAACTTAAATAATGTACGGTTATAAACCATGCCAAATTATCCCAATACTAAATTCATAAAAAAAAAAATAATAAATACATAAACTAATATCAACCTAAGCTCAAGAAAACAAAAGCAGTCCAAACGACAAGTCCAACAACTATAGTAATTCCACGTCACCACCATAGCCCCAACTAATCCTGCAAAGGAAGCTCGACTGGGCTCAAACAGAACGCACCTGAGTTGTCAAGAGACAAAACAGGTCAGTATACAGGTTTACTGAGATGAGTACAAGATTTAGCACCCACGTGTCCACCAGACACAAACAAAAATACATTTAATTCTTGCTACGGGACAAGACAAGTAGTTCCAACCGCACCGAGACGAATGGGTAGTTTCTCGAGATACAGTGGCAATTAATTTCTTACCCGTACACAACAAAATATAAATTGATTATAAAATAAACAAAATAGGAATAAAAATATGTTGTGTCAGCCCTGCAAAAAAAAGTTAGTAAGACCCACCGTCCTGCAAAAAAAAAAAAAGTTAGTATAATTTAATTATAAGTAACTTGCTGAAGAAGTATAAAAATATGCCGTTTCATGCTTAAATAATTCGAATTGACCAAAACTCAAAGAACGAAAGTTGTACAGAATCAAATTTCCTAAAAGAATGCCCAAATGAATTTAACAGAAACTGAACAGGTTGAGAGAAAAATATGATAGAAAAACATAGACAGAATTCAATCGAAAAATCTGAAGCTGAAAACGAACAAAAACTGCCCTAAGATGATTTTTTTCGAAAAAGTTCAAAACATGAAAAGTGCGCAGAATAATGTTTTACTTTAATTTATGTGAAACCAATAAAAATGAGTTCATTTCATAGGTTAAAACAACCTCTAAAATATGCATTGCTAAAATGAATCAAAATTACTATAACCAAGATCATCCGATTATAAGTTCTAATCGATCTTTTTAAATAAAAGTTAAAATACAAAAGTTGTCTAGAATCACGTATAATTTATCGAGGTCGTTTACTATTTTTGAACATGTACAAATCAATACAATTCACACTATACCAATAAACTCATAATTAAATTCTCTGTACCTTAACTCTACCACTTCGGCTCATCACTTCCAGCCTACACATATATCCCATGTGCCTCCCGTATACCTAACATCGCTCCGAAGCCAAACTTGCATGGGGATATCGTCCCGAGTTTGACTCATACTCCCCGGATGGTTAACATCTACGTACGCGCATAAATTAAAGCACTCGTCTACTCATGAGAACGAGGCAACTATATACATATACAAAATATCTCACTCATGAGAACGAGGCAACTATATACATATACAAAACATCTCACTCATGAGAACAACATAACAATGCCAAGCCTCAGGTATTCAAATAAATCTCATAATTCTCACTTTTTTTTTTTCCTTATACACTCTTTCTCACCATCACTCAAATAAAACAACAATCCATGGAGTTATGGTGGAGTATAAGGAATTTATCTATGAGTTCCTAATTTATTTTAATTTCATATATCTATGAATGTGATTACAATCATAAAATAAATATATATAAAAACCTTAAACCTTAAATACACATCTAACCAAATAATGAAATCAATTCGTCATCTACATGCAAATACAAAATCAAACCAACATCAAATAAATAAAAATAAATAAATAAAAGTAACGAATCAATCCATCATCTAACCAATATCTATGGATTCTAAGTTTATTTTAATTTCATATAATCATGAGTGTGATTACAACCATAAAATAAATACATAAAAAAAACCCCCTAAACCTTGCATACACAACTAACCAAAATAATTAAAATCAATCTATCATCTAAAAACCCTAAACCTTACATACACAACTAGTCATCAATTCTAGGTAGCGGATACTTGTTCTTGATAGTCACCTTGTTTAGCTCTTTATAATCTATGCACATACGGAGAGTGCCATCTTTCTTGGAGACAAAGATCGCCAGTGCTCTCCACGGGGAGTTATTTGAACGAATGAACCCTTTCTGAAGCATCTCTTCCAGCTACTTCTTCATCTCCACAAGCTCTTTAGGCGCCATTCTATATGCCGCCTTAGAAATTGGTGCAGTTTCCGGCACTAAGTCAATGCGAAATTCTACTATCCGTCGAGGTAGAGGTGTAGGTATCTCTTGAAATACATCATCAAACTCACGCACCACATCTACCTTACTAATATCCTGCTTAGGGATTTCTATCGACCACAGAAAACTTGTCATTATCGACTATTCTTCATCGCTAGAAGTGTGGATAAGCCGTGGCATACCGAGAATATCTATATTTACAGTCCTTCCAGCACAATTCAGAGTCATAAAGTAATTTCCCAGCCAATCCATACCCAAAATAATTGTAAACCCTCAAACCCTAAAACAATTAAGTCTGCATACAAGACTCTGCCCGCAAAATCAATCTCAAAATCTTTACACATCTCTTAAAGAGTAACTGCCCCTCCTAAAGGGGTCTCAACACGAATAGGTCTAGATAATGAAGTAGTTACAAGGTATTTTCTTTCTACAAACTATCTAGATATGAAAGAATGAGAGGCACCAGTATCAAAAAGTACTCTAATGGGTTCTCGAAAAAGATTAAAGGTACCTTCCAGCCAACACCTTCAAGTTAAACACACAAAAATTCGTTCATAAATACTTAGAATAAATTCAACCATCAAACTAAACCAGCTAACCGATGTTTCCACAATCCGATGATCACCTAAACTCTGACAAGTCTAGGGTAACTTAGAGCTCTAATACCAAACTGTCACGCCCCAAAATTTAGACAATTAAATATTAAATTAGGATTAAACCCCAATCAATATTCCATCATCCAAATCCTAGGGGTGAAACAAAAAAAAAAAAAAACTAAACGCCAACTAAACCATCCACCATAATCTCATAGCTATCCAATACCTCCAACATTAAAGTAATAATAAATAGTCAAAACAACTTAAACAATGTACGATTACAAACCATGCCAAATTATCCCAATACTAAAGTCATAAAAAAAATAAAATAATAAATACATAAACTAATATCAACCCTAAGCTCAAGAAAACAAAAGAAGTCCAAACGACAAGTCCAACAACTATAGTAATTCCACGTCACCACCGTAGCCCCAACTAATCCTGCAAAGGAAGCTCGACTGGTTTCAAAGAGAACGCACCTGAGTTGCCAAGAGACAAAACGGGTCAGTATACAAGTATACTGGTATGAGTACAAGATTTAACACCCACGTGTCCACCAGACACAAACAAAAATACATTTAATTCTTGTTACGAGACAAGACAAGTAGTTCCAACCGCATCGAGACGAATGGGTAGTTTCTCGAGATACGGTGGCATTTAATTTCTTACCCGTACACAACGAAATATAAATTGATTATAAAATAAACAAAATAGAAATAAAAATATGTTGGGTCAGCCCTGCATAAAAAAGTTAGTAAGACCCACCATCCTACAAAAAAAAATAAAGTTAGTATAATTTAATTATAAGTAACTTGCTGAAGAAGTATAAAAATACACCGTTTCATGCTTAAATAATTTGAATTGACCAAAATTCAAAAAACGAAAGTTGTACAGAATCAAATTTCCTAAAAGGGTACACGAACGAATTTAACAGAAACTAAACAAGTTGAGAGAAAAACATGATAGAAAAACGTAGACGGAATTCAATCGAAAAATCTGAAGCTGAAAACGAACAAAAACTACCTTAACATGATTTTTTTTGGAAAAATTTCAAAACATGAAAAGTGTACAGAATAATGTTTTACTTCAATTTTTGCGAAACCAATAAAAATGAGTTCGTTTCGTGGGTTAAAATAGCCTCTAAAATATGCATTGCTAAAATGAATCAAAACTACTATAACCAAGATCATCCGATTATAAGTTCTAATCGATCTTTTTAAATAAAAGTTAAAATACAAAAGTTATCTAGAATCACGTATATATTCCTTTGCTCAAATTTTATAATTTATCGAGGTCGTTTACTATTTTTGAACATGTACAAATCAATACAATTCACACTATACCAATAAACTTATAATTAAATTCTTTGTACCTTAATTCCACCACTTCGGCCCATCACTTCCGGCCTACACATATATTCTATGTGCCTCCCGTATACCTAACACCGCTCCGAAGCCAAACTTGCATGGGGATATCGTCTCGAGTTTGACACACACTCCCCGAATGGTTAGCATGTACGTACGCTCGTAAATTAAAACACTCGTCTACTCATGAAAACGAGGCAACTATATACATATACAAAACATCTTACTCATGAGAACAACATAACAATGCCAAACCTAAGGTATTCAAATAAATCTCATAATTCTCACTTTTTTTTTCTTATACACTCTTTCTCACCATCACTCAAATAAAACAACAATCCATGGAGTCATGGTGGAGTATAAGGAATTTATCTATGAGTTCCTAATTTATTTTAATTTCATATTGTTAGCTGTATATTATTATTATACTAGTAGTATCATAACTGTATCTCTCTATTTGTCTTTGTATCTCTCTCAATCTTTATCTCCTTACTTATCTAGGTTTTCTTTCTCTTTCTGCCTATATATAGAGGCTTCCCTTATTGTATTATTCATTCAATTCAATACAGAGTTTATTCTTTCTCTTCTCTCATTACTTTCATAACATGGTATCAGAGCCAACAATTCTCTCCTAATTTTTCAGTTTGCTTCTGTCCTGGTGTTGTTTCTCCTGGCCTCTGCGTATTTTGTTCATCCGTATTTTCACGTTTGCACTATACCCAGCTCTTCGTCTCCTCCTGACGAAGCCATCGCCACCAAAATAACTACCATCGGCCTCTCCACGCGCTCTCACGCGCTTCTATACGAGTGGCGCGTCGCTTTCCGCGTTCTCACTCTCACCACGCTCCGTCCGCTACAGCCACGCGGCTTCCGCTCCAGCCGTTTCGCCACTCGGCTCGACATCGGCTTCCGCTTCAGCCAACTGCCCTTCGGCTTCCGTCCCAGCCGATTCTCCATCGGCTTCCGCCCGGCTTCCGTTAGCCGCGTGCTGCCTCCGCCCGGCTTGCCCAGCCGTTTGCCTGGATTCTCAGCTGCTGACGTCATCCTTCTGCAGCCGCTGACGTCAGCCCTACACAGCTTCTAAAAAAAAAAAAAAAAAAAAAAAAAAAAAAAACCCTCATTGTCCCTAAGGTTTTCCAGTCTTCTGAATCTGTTGGTGACCTTCGTTTTACCACATTATGGATCGTACAGAGCACATCCAATCTGTCTCTGTTATCCTTGATGGGTCCAATTATGTTAGTTGGGCTCAAGCTCTCTCTAGCTTCATTAAAGGGAAACGCCTTTGGCGGATTATTACTGGTACTCTTTCCAAACCCACCAAAAAGGAGGATGAGACTGACTCTGCATTCGATGACCGTCTTGACGACTGGGAAAGTAAGAATTATCAAATCATCACATGGTTCCGGGCTACATCAGTTCCTTCCATCAACCTTCAATTTGGACGCTTTCAGGACGATGACTCCATTGTCTCTCCTGCCAAAGCAATTTGGGATTTTTTGAAGGAACGTTATCAGACCACTGGCCATGCTCATCAATATCAACTATTGCAGACTCTTCATCACATGCGTCAAGCACCCGGTCAGTCTCTCAATGACTTTTTATCCCAGATGTCGTCCGTTTGGGACCAGCTCGCTCTTTCTGAACCTCCATGGGCTCATTCTGATGATGCACAGCTATTTATTACTTATCGGAATCATCAGCGACTATTACAATTTCTTATGGCTCTTCATAACACTTTTGAGCCCGTGCGTGCTTCTTTGCTTCATCGTCTGCCTTTGCCCACTTTAGAGCAAGCCATTACCGAGCTCCTATCCGAGGAGACTCGTTTTGAGAGTCTCAGATCTCATACCACAGATTCCGTTCTTGCTACTCCATCTTCTCAGAGTTCCTCATCTTCACAGCCTCTCATCTGCAGTTATTGTCGCAACCGAGGCCTGCCAGCCACTCATTCTCTTGTTCACTGCCAGGTTCGCGAATGCTTGACTTGTCATAAGACTGCTCCGGGCCATCTCCAAAGCCATTGTCCTCGAGCTCCCTCCACTACTTCATCTAAGAAAGGGACTTCTCGTTCTGGGTCTCAGTCCAAATTTAACCACGGTTCTCGCTCTGCTGCTGTTGCCTCTGAGAGTTCTTCTGCTCCTTCTTTTTCTATGGATGATGTTGAGTCCCTTATCCACCAGGTTCTCAACAAATCGGGTACTCCTCCTTCTACTGCTCTTTCAGTAACCTCAGGTAACTCTTCATGGTATTTTGATTCCGCATGCTGTAATCACATGACTTCTGATTCCACCCTATTTTCTTCTTTGTCCTCGAGCTCTTCTGCTCCCACTATACACACTGCTGATGGTTCTCATATGCCTGTTAGTCATATTGGCCAAATCTCTACTTCCACTGTGTCCCTTTCTGATGCTTATCATATTCCTTCTCTTAAAATGAACCTTATCTCTGTTGGTCAATTATGTGACCTTGGTCTAACTATTACTTTTTCTGCTACTGGTTGTTTGGTGCAGGACCCTCAGACGAGACAGATCCTTGGGATAGGCCGTAAGCATGGACGTCTGTTCGAGCTTCTCCACCTTCGCAGTCCGCAAAAATCATCTCCTGTTGCTGCTGCATCTACTATGTCTCCTTTTCATCTTTGGCATTGTCGCTTAGGACATGTCTCTTTTAGTCGTTTAAAAAATTTAGTTTCTAGTGGTCAGTTAGGTCGTGTCTGTGTTGACGATGTCGATTGCTTATCTTGTCAAATTGCTAAACAACCTGCTTTACCTTTTAATAAAAGTACTTCTATTTCCACTGCTCCTTTTGATCTTGTGCATTCAGATATTTGGGGACCTTCTCCCACACCTACCATGGGGGGTCTAGATATTTTGTGATTTTTGTTGATGATTTTTCTCGCTATACTTGGCTTTTTCTTCTCAAAAATCGCTCTGAACTTAAACAGATTTACTATAATTTCTCTGCTATGGTCCACACTCAGTTTTCCTGTACTATTAAGCTTTTTCGTTCTGATAATGCTAAGGAGTACTTGGATTCTGATTTTCTTTCTTTTCTTCAGGCTCATGGTACTCTTTCTCATCGATCTTGTGCAGGCACTTCCCAACAAAATGGACGAGCCGAAAGAAAGCACCGTCATATTCTAGACACTACTCGGGCTCTTCTCCTTTCTTCTTCTTGTCCTGAAAAATTTTGGGGGGAAGCTGCCCTTACTGCTATCCATACCATCAATCGAGTTCCTACCCCTGTCATAGCTAACACAACTCCTTACGAGCGTTTGTATGGTTCTCCTCCTGATTATACCACTCTTAAAGTTTTTGGTTCTGCTTGTTTTGTTCTCCTTCAGCCTCATGAACACACTAAACTAGAACCTCGTTCTCGTCTTTGTTGTTTTCTGGGGTATGGTATTGAACATAAAGGGTATCGTTGTTGGGATCCTATCTCCAAGCGTCTTCGTATTTCTCGTCATGTGGTCTTCTGGGAACACAAAATGTTCTCCACTCTTTCTAAGTTTCACCTACCACAGTCCACCCACTCACCGGTCTTCACTGATATTTCTATCGATTTGTTTTCTAATGACTTTAATGCAGATTCTGATCCCATGCTTTCACAGCCGCCTATGCCTATCGTCCATCCTGAGGATCCTGTGTCAACTGATGGCCCTCCGCCTTCTCCGGCTCCGGTGGAGGTTCCCCCGGCCCCTATTTCCATTGAGGTTCCTCCTCCACCTGAGCGTCATTCTACCCGGGTAAGGCAACCTTCTGCTCTTCTCCGTGATTATATTGTTGGTTCCACTGCTTTTTGCTCTCATGAGCCTACTTCTTATCAAGAAGCTTCTTCTGACCCTCGTTGGCAACAAGCTATGACTGATGAGCTGCAGGCTTTTGAACAAACTCATACTTGGGACGTAGTTGATCTTCCTCCTGGCAAGCGTACTGTTAGTTGCAAATGGGTTTACAAGATCAAAACTCATTCTGATGGTTCCATTGAGCGTTACAAAGCTCGCCTTGTCGCCCGAGGATTTAGTCAAGAATATGGGATTGACTATGAGGAAACATTTGCTCCTGTTGCCCGTCTTACTTCAGTTCGCAGCTTACTTGCTGTTGCTGCTGCTCGCCACTGGCATCTTTCTCAAATGGATGTCAAGAATGCATTTCTCAATGGTGATCTCACTGAGGAAGTATTTATGCAACCTCCTCCTGGTTCTTCTGTTCCCTCAAACAAGGTTTGCAAACTCCGCCGTGCTTTATATGGTTTGAAACAAGCTCCACGTGCCTGGTTTGCCAAGTTCAGCTCTACCATTCGTGACTTTGGTTTTTCTTCCAGTGCCCATGATTCTGCCTTGTTTATCCGTAAGACGAAGCAGGGTACTATTCTCCTTCTCCTTTATGTGGATGATATGATCATCACTGGAGATGACACAGTGGGTATTTCTAGTCTCAAACAGTTTCTTCATCGCCAGTTTGAGATGAAAGATTTGGGTGCACTTAGCTACTTCCTTGGCTTGGAAATTTCTCAAGATTCCTCTGGTTATTTTCTCACTCAGGCCAAGTATACTTCTGATCTTCTGAGTCGTGCTAACCTTTCCGATTGCAAGACTGTCACTACTCCAGTTGATCCTCAGACTCGTCTTACACCTCTTGACGGCCCCTTATTGTCAGATGCAACTTTATATCGTCAATTAGTTGGTAGTCTTGTCTATCTCACAGTTACTCGTCCAGACATTGCTTATGCTGTTCACATTGTCAGTCAATTTATGACTGCTCCTCGCTCTCCACACTATGCTGCCCTGGTTCGCATTTTGCGCTATCTCAAAGGAACTTTGTTTCATGGTCTTCACTATTCCCCTCACTCTTCTCTACAGCTGCATGCTTTTTCTGATGCCGATTGGGCAGGGGATCCTACCGATCGTCGTTCCACTACCGGGTTCTGCTTCTTCTTGGGTACTTCTCTCATTTCCTGGCGTAGCAAGAAGCAAACCCTTGTTGCTCGTTCTAGTACTGAGGCTGAGTATCGTGCTCTTGCAGATACTACTCAGGAGCTTGTGTGGCTTCGTTGGCTTCTTTCTGACATGGGTGTCTCTCATTCCGCTGCCACTAATCTTTATTGTGACAATCAAAGTGCTATTCAGATTGCTCATAACGATGTCTTCCATGATCGCACCAAGCATATTGAGATCGATTGCCACTTCATACGACAGCATGTTGCTAGTGGCCATGTTCGTCTTCTCTTTGTTACCTCTGCTGATCAGACTGCTGACCTCTTCACCAAAGCTCATCTTCCAGGCCGCTTTTCTGATCTCCTTTCCAAGCTCAAATTGATATCTGATTTACCACCTTGAGCTTGAGGGGGGGTGTTAGCTGTATATTATTATTATACTAGTAGTATCATAACTGTATCTCTCTATTTGTCTTTGTATCTCTCTCAATCTCTATCTCCTTACTTATCTAGGTTTTCTTTCTCTTTCTGCCTATATATAGAGGCTTCCCTTATTGTATTATTCATTCAATTCAATACAGAGTTTATTCTTTCTCTTCTCTCATTACTTTCATAACACATATATCTATGAGTGTGATTGCAATCATAAAATAAATACATATAAAAACTTTAAACCTTAAATACACATCTAACCAAATAATGAAATCATTCCATCATCTACATGCAAATACAAAATCAAACCAACATCAAATAAATAAAAATAAATAAACAAAAATAACGAATCAATCCATTATCTAACCAATATCTATGAATTCTAAGTTTATTTTAATTTCATATAATCATGAGTGTGATTACAACCATAAAATAAATACATAAAAAAAATCCCCTAAACCTTGCATACACAACTAACCAAAATAATTAAAATCAATCTATCATCTAAAAACCCTAAACCTTATATACACAACTAAACAAAATAATTAAAATCAATCAATCATTTACATGCAAATATACGAAACCAATTCAACATCAAATAAATAAAAATAACGAATTAAATATAAATCAAGAGAAGTAAGTTTTATGCTCACAATTATTTTTTGAATATTAAAAAAAATATTTAAAGAATTAATGAAACCACCAAAACAAAATCCTAATATTTTTTTTTTCTCTTCCCTTTCCTCTTTTCCTCTCGGCTAGCACAGCCGCCACACACAGCACTTCCACCTTCTTCTTTTTCTTTGATTAATCTCTCTCTCTCTCTCTCTCACAGAGCACTCTCTTACAGTTGCTCTCTCTTTTTTCTTTTGTTTTCTTTGCTAATTACCTAATAACCATTCTAACCTAATAACATTATATTATATAAATACCATATATATAAATATAAATATCCTATATAAGATTAATATATATATAAAATAAATATATCAATATTCGAATTAATTACATATAATTAACTATCACATTAAATTAATTAAATAACAAATTAAATTCTCATATAACCACCCAATTAATAAAGCCAAAAATAAAATAAGATAATAATAATAATAAATAAATAAAGGCTTACGAAAAAATCAGGATTGGTACACCGGCTCTTTTTGCTAAGAAGAAAGATGGAGCGTTGCGACTTTATATAGATTACTGAAAATTGAACTAGGTAACTGTTAAGAACAAGTACCCAATGCCTTGTATAGATGATTTGTTTGATCAGTTGAAGGGGTCTTGTTGCTTCTCTAAGATAACCTGAGAGCGAGTTATCACTAATTGAGAGTGAGGGAGGAGGATATCTAGAAGATGGCATTCCATACACAGTATAGTGTAACAAGCCCGCGAGGGACCTCGCTACAGCTCGAACTCGATTTGTGTCACGGTTCTTAATCTTGAACCAAAGAGTCCAAATCCGGCAAATTGTTTTGAGAAAACAGATTTTTTTGAAAGAAGTGCCAAACATGGACTGCTTTGCCAGATACAGAGTTGCCACCTAAATGTTTTTTTAATGGGAAATTTAGGAAACCCTAACTCGGTGCCAAAGGCCACGTGTCCGTCATCACCAAAGTTGCCTCGGCTCGGGAACTTGGGTACGATTGGGGAAGGTCACTTCGTGAGCATCCCCGCTCGCCCGGTCAAAGACCAGCTTCTACTAACCATGATATCTTATTTTGAAAACATTGTGAGTTCTTGTTCCGGTTATTAGCCTATATTACTATGTGATGCGCACAGCATACAAGTATAGACTGAGTCGCCTAAATTGGAACAAAACACTTCATGTTTGTTTGTTTGAAAATGGTTTGATGGTGCTACCCGCAGGTAGGCTAAGACGTGGATTTGCCACCCTCAGGTGGGCTTAGAAAACATGATTTTGCCACTATCTAGTGGGCTTAAAACAAACATTTAATGCATTGTTCTACTTCAAGTAACCCAACCTTCACCCACAGGCATTCAGGCAGTTATATCATATAAGCACATAGCCTCATGGCAGGCATGCTATTCATGGCAGTCACTCACACGCATGCAAGGATGCTAAAGCATAAAACTCACCGAGTACTCCAAGCCAAAAACAGAAACTGATTAGAAATCATGCATGATCCTAAATACACAGAATTTGCCTAATGCAACACATGCAATAATGCAACTATAGCAGGCTCGGCTATTCTAAACATGGCATGTGGAATGCTACAGCTAACATGTATTCAATTTGGAATTGAAATACAAATGTAGTTTGTATGATGTGCCGAGCCCGGTGCGTGCAAAACAGATGAATGATGCAAACATGCTGTCATACTGTATGCTAATTGAAACATGCCCTAATCTAACCATCATAAGCGGGTAAATAAAAGGGAAGAAAGACGTGGGGTTGGAAGACATACATCACACTCACCCACACTTATTACAATTATGCCCTCGCGCAGAGGGTCCGAATAAATAATACAGTCCAAATAATACAGATCCCTAATTAATTAACAAATTAACTAAGAAAAACTGTAAACTGGCATGCAAGCCAGGGGGTGCCTTGATTCTGATGAATGCTGCAAGTTTGGGCTGCCTTGCGCGGAAATCCACTGGGATGCCCCAATTAGCCTCTGTTTTGCAATGTTTCTTGAAATGCGTGCCAGACTCTGAAAAGTTGCTGATTCTCTATTTTGCTGCAACAGAGAGCAGGAAAGGGGCATAGCAATGTATTTCACAAATATATGCATGCCTCGATCCTCGTGCCACCAATCACGCATCTCGATGCATGATAGCCGAGGAGTCGAATTGCACAACTCAATATAGGATGAATGCATATGAATGCTACAACAAAACCTAACTCCATCATGGATAATCCGGAGTGTCGGTGACTTGGGAATTGAGACTCGTTCCGTCGCTCGGAGTACGAAACGTGCCTCGTTTCCCGTGCCCAGGCTAACTCCTATCCCGAACATGATACGATATGCATGATATGCATGAAATGTAGCTAATATGCAACCCTAACATACACAATGTCATGGAATGGCATACACGCTACAAGAGGTAATATACAACCGGGCATACACAATGCTATGGGTGAAATGGCATACACAATGCAATAATGGGCTTACACCAACATGAGAGAGCCTCAGCCACACTCACATAGGAGGCCATCAGATGAAAACAAGATACCTCGAAGTGCGTGCCCGCGAGCACGCAAACCGAGAACGGACCCTCAGGCACCGAAATGCCACTCTAATGAGACATGGCAAGGATATGGAATATGATATGCAAACATGCAAAAAATCAGTGGCAAAAGGAGGGGCAAAACAGCCCCGAGATGAGGCGAAATAATACCCGATGCATGAAATGATCCCGAAACACGGATTTCAATGCATGAAATGGCCTACAGCTATACCATACATGCATAATTGATACATGACATGAAAAAGAAGAAGCAAGGCAGCCCCAAAAATCACATTTTTACAGTACAAAACAAGGCCAAACAGCAATCACAAGTAGGGCTAAGATGGCATACAAAAATGGCTCCGCAAGGGAGGTCATGAAGCAAGTGGTACATGCAATGCCCAAATGGAAAAATACCCTTCTACAACACTTAATATGGACTAAAAATATGAACATTTACAGTAGATGACAAGCCTCAAATCAGTATGAAAACATGCTCAAAATGCAATGCAAGATTGAGGCCACAAGAGGGTATAACATGAAGTAGACCGAATATATATCAAATGGCCAAAGACCCTTAATGAAATATGCCAATGAGGTCAAAATATAGTCACTTTCAGTTCTGATCATGGCCGAAAACAGAAGCTAGATAAGCCTAAAAAAGCATGCAAAAATGGGGGCCAAAGAGGGGTATAATGGTAAGTATAACATGGAGGCCCCCAACAGTGTTTATCCCTTCTACAATGTTGTAGAGGGATCCAAAATAATCCTACTCACAGTTCATGACACACTCCAAAACAATTTACATATAGGCCAAACAAATCATGCAAATTTACGGTAAATAGGAGGGATTATGAAGTAAGTGCAAGATAGGGGACCCAAAAATGGTTGAGCCATTCTTCAATGTTTAAGAGGGGCTCAAAATAGGCCCACTTACAGTTTACATTATGCTCGAAAACAGATCACACATGGGCTAGAAATTTCATGCAAAAATGTGACATACCAAGGGGTATTGAAGCAAGTACCAAATGGAGGGCTCAAACAGGGTTGAGCCCTTGATCAAACATGAAGAATGGCTCAAAAAAGGCCTAGTTTCAGTTAGGGTCGGAGCCCAAAACAGTAAGCAAATAGGGTAAAAAAATGAGGCAAGAATGAGCTATAAAAGAGGGGAATGAGAACTTACCCTTGAAGACCACCCTTTCTTTGCTTCTTGGACCAAATTTGCTGCCTTTTAGCTGCTGGAAATCCTCTCCTTGCTGCTGGAATGGAGTAGTGGTGGTGATGCTTGGTGGTTATGAAGAAAAGGGTAGGATTTAGTGATTTTTTTGAAGAAAATGAGAGAGAAGTGGAGGGAGATGTATGCAAGGTCCTTAGGGAAATTTTTGTAACCCTCAAACCAAGCTTGAGCTGCTGTTATAAAGGCAAGAGAGGAGGAGCCAAGTGAAGGGAAATGACACCAAGTTTCCCCCTTAAAGCTCTCCCCCGGATAGAGATATTTTTGGGGGAAAACAGCTATACAGCTGTAAAGTACCAATTGTGAGTATCAAGGCTGGCTAGGTATTTTTGTTGCAGGTGGCTGGCCGGCCACCCCCTATGGCCGGCCGGCCAAGGGGCAAAAATGAAAAGTTGAATTAATGGCCGGCCATAGGAGAAAAGTGTCCTCCCAGGTCTCCTTATTATAACCTTGTGGTTCAAAGTTAGCAACTCTAAAACAGGAGAGAGAACAAGCCAAATTTAGAAGGGGTTCAAAAGGTTCAACAACAATTACTGGCCGGCCATAGACTTTTAGGGTCCTCCCATGTGTGTACAACACAAATATGTGGTTTGGGCTTGAAGAAAATGCTCCTAGGGTGGTCAACATTGGCCCGGAAACGAGAAAAACGGGCGTCGGAGGGTGCCGGAGGAGCATAACTGGTTGCTGAGACAATTGTTGGCCTCCCACCCTTCAGTGACCTTCCTGGTGATAAAACAGAGGTACCTGCCAAAAAGGAACAAAAACCGATGCAAAACGAATGCTCGGGGGCCAAAACACACAGTTCGGGGTCCCGAAAATAGGCTGTTAAGCATCGAAAGTGGCATTCGGCCACGAAGTGGGTCTCTCGGACCCCAGTGTCCCTCAAAAGGGAGTAAATAAGATGTATGCCAAAAACCGGAGGAATCGGAGATGGTTAGGCGGTCCCGAACCGAGGCACACGGCCTGACGGCTCCGAAAACCGGGAACCGGGCTCCGAAATGGACAAAATGGCCTACGGCCACGAAATGTAGCCCACGGCCACTGAGAGACGGTCTACGAGACCTCTCCCTCCCCTCAGGAAGAGAAACAAAGGAAACCGAGTCTGGTTCGCAAACCGAGGCAAGGCACAGAAGAGGGTTCGGAAGTCCGGAGGCAGGGCTCACGGCCGCGACTCTGAGACTTCTGAACGAGCACAATATGCAACATCACCGAGCGCTCAATCGGTGACGTCTGAGTCTTAAGGTCGGTCAAAAATGGGGTGTCTACATATAGCCATTACGAGTTCCTAGTGATACTTTTTGGACTAACCAATGCACCGGCTGTATTTATGGATTTGATAAATCGGATCTTCTGCGAGTTCCTAGACCCTTTTTTGGTTGTCTTTGTGGACGATATCTTGATTTACTTACCCTTTGAAGAGGAACACGAGGAACACTTGCGGGTGGTACTTGAATTGCTTAAAACCCACCAGTTGTATGCTAAGTTTGGGAAGTGTGAGTTCTGGTTGAGGGAAGTTAAGTTCTTAGGCCATGTGGTATCCGGGAAAGGGGTGATTGTAGATTTATCCAAGATAGAGGCAATGTAAGATTGGACACAACCTAAGAACGTGTAATAACCTGACCCTCGTACATGTTTTCTGATATATTTTCGGACCCTATTTTGTGTTTTTGAATGCTTATTGTGAAATCCTATGAGAAATTAAGGTTAAGTAAGTGAACCCCATGTTTAAGGATGTCTATCTGTTTAACAAGAAAAGTATTTGTTACATTAGAATGTTTGGATCAGAAATTGGAAGCCTTAAGGGCTTAATTATCTGAAATTGATTTTATATATGTGATCAGCATAATTTTTAGGTAATATTAAGCATTTCTGGGAAATTTCAATTTCGGATGTTTAAACGATTGATTTTTGTCCTTATTCAATCTATATATATGTATGTCTATAAGATCCTCATTGAGCTCAAGACTTAGGAACTTTCTCATAAAATATTCCCTGGGAGAAAAGTGAAGAGAGGATAGGAACAAGGAAGAATTGAGAGAGATTGAAGCTAAGGTAAGTTTAATTTCCCTAGTCCAATCCTCTTCCTCAATTTGAAATAGAAAGTTTTTGATTTGGTATGATCTAGAGTGTGATGAAAGTCTTGGATGTGTGTGTTGAAGTTTTGGTATGATAATCCTATCATTTGTGTGTCTCCTTCATTATCAAGTTGGTATTCATTCTTATGATCATGACTTTGTGTATCTATGTTATGTTATGTGCATGTGAAGTTAAGAACCTCAAGAAATGGAATTGTGTTTATGAGTTTCAACTTTTGGTCAATCAAATTGAGTTGTGTTCATGGGTTTAATTCAAGTTAGATTGTTGTATGTTGTACTTTGAATTACATGCTTTTTGAACCATGATTTAGCAATGAAAAGATCCATCTTGGAGCCTTGCAAACACTTCCAAAAGAATGAGGTTTGCTGCAATTTTCGGGCCAAAACAGGGCAATCGCCGCACGTGCGGGAGTCACTGCCGCACGTGCGGCAAATGCTGAATTTTGAGGGTTTGGTTTTGCTTAAAAGGCACGTGTGGCCCATGCTGAAAAACATGGGTTGCTCCGTTTTGTGTGTAGGACCCTCTAATGTTGTCGGAATATATATTTGATGCCTTTTCGATATTTATAAATTTCTTCGAAGTAAAGCGAAACTGAAAGTAATTTGATATGAAAGATGAACTAAAATGTAAGTTTTGAATGTGTGCAGGTCACACTCCAGGAGGAACAAGCACGTCATCACAACACTGTGAGTAGTAGTACGCTTCACATATAGCTAATGATTGTCATTAGCATTCTATTAACACATGACTATTATGTATGTAACTATGTGAATGAAGCCAAGCATGAAAAGAAATAAAGGAAAGAATGAAATACTTTCACGTGACTCTAAGTGTTTGTAAGACTCGGGGCCTATGGCCATTCCGTATAAGTTGTTATGATATGAAACAAAGTGCTACACGGAACTAAGTGCCATGATGTGAGTCACCTCTAGAATCCGTGTGAGGCACCTCTTGAGTTCATACGAGTTTATCCAAGGGCGTAATGCCAATCTATTTAAGGGCTTCGTGCCACTATGTTTAAGGGCTTCGTGCCACCATGTTTAAGGGCTTCGCGCCACAATGTTCAAGGGCTTTATGCCACTCTATTCAAGGGCTTACAGCCATTATGTTTCAAGATATTATGTTTCAAGCCATTATGTTTCAAGACTGGGCCTAAGGCCGTTATGAAATTAGTACAGAATCAGACTAACTATGTGTGCACTTTCATACGCATTGATCTATTATGTTTCAAGTTAAGCATTGTTTTATTTAAGTATTACTATTCACTGAGCCTGGCTTACTCTGTGTTATGTCTGTTTCTGTAGGTAACCAACCAGGTGGTCAGTCCTAGCTATGACACCCATTTTCTTTTGTCAACCTTCGTGTGTCCAGGCATTTTATGAGGCCATTTATTTTGTGAAGTTTGTTAAGATGATTGGCCTACTTTTTGGTTGCCCATCTAAGGTTGAATGTATATAACTTCAATGGTTTTGTATACGCCAGATTTTAGGGTTGGGACTGTATATGTGTATGTGTATAACTACAGCTAAGGGATATTTTTTTTGGACTTTATCTGCTTGTTCTGATGTATGTGATCCTGGCACGGTATTAGTAGCTCAATGGAGTTGTTTGTCTCATTGTTGTTTTCATAGTTAGTGCTTCCGATAAGGCCCCGTATGTTATGTATACCAGGTTAAATATCCGTTTCTGAATAGGTCATGCCCAAACTTTTAGGGGCAAGTTTAGGATGTGACAGAACGCTTTTGAGATTCGAAGTTTCTTGGGATTGATTGGGTATTACCGTCGGTTTATGAAGGATTTCTCTAGGCTAGCCTCACCTTTGACTAAGTTAACGAAAAAATAGATCAAATTTGTATGGAGTGAGACTTGTGAGAAGTCATTTCAAGAGTTTAAAGTTAGACTTACCACTGCTCTAGTCTTAATTATTCCAGAGAGGGGTTTGGGTTATTCTGTTTATTGTGATGCCTCACGGGGAAGGTTTGGGTTGTGTTTTGATATAGGAAGGAAAGGTAGTTGTGATAACCCAACTCGTACTATGCTTAATTATGCATGTGATTATGTGTTTGATATGAATTTGCAAGTTTAAGTATATGAATTATGTGAATTTAGAATAATATCTGTCAAATGTAGGAATATCTGTCGCAATTGGAACTTTGAACTGAAAATTGAAGGCCTTAGAGGCGCGATAAACAAAAATCGACTTAATATCTGTGATTAGCATGATTTATAGAGCTTACAATGAAATTTTGAAAAATTACGATTCGTAATGAATAAATTAAGATTTATAAGTTAAGTTATATATATTTAGCCCCTTTTGTTCTCCATTTTTAGAGGAGAGCTCCAGAGAGTGAGTTAGAGAGAGAGGAAGAAGGAAAGTTAGGATTTTGATAGAGATTCAAAGAGCAAACCTTAAATTTGAACTAAGGTATGTTAATCTACTTGAAATCTTGTGTATATCTCATTTTTTGCTTGAAATCAATAGGAAATTGGGAATTTTGAGCTAAGGTTTTGAGATATATAATAATTGAGCTAAATGTATGAAATTGAACCTTAATCTCCTCATTTTTGTTTGATTTGAGTTCATTCTTGTGATTGATCCATGAAACAAACTCTAGATGGTTTATACAACCAAGAATTGTTGGAAGATTCACCATGTTTGTATGTGTATTGAACTTGTTTATGTAGTTTATGAATATGCGAAAGTGATGAGACCATGAATCTAAAGTTGAGGCAAGATTGATATGTTTAAAGTGAAATTACACTTGTATCATGCTAGTATATCGTTATTTTGGGTTAGTTTTGCATGAATTTGGGGTTGGAAATGAGTTTGGGAAGTTTGCATTTTTATGCCATTTTCGGACTGTTTGATTTTGCCCAGACCGCACGAGCGGCCACGAGCACCGCACGAGTGGAGCATGAAGAAAAAAAGAGGTTTTTATTTTGCTCCTTGGGCGCTCGAGCGGCCGATTTTTCTACTCGAGCGGATTTGAACCGCACGAGTGGTGAAGACTTCCGCACGTGCGGAATCCCTGTTTAAACCCAACTTCAAAAAGGTATATCTCCTTCATCCAGACTCCGTTTTAAGCGATTCTTGAGCCTAAATTCAAGCCCTTGAAGTCTAGTTTCTAATGGTGGTGGTCTCAAATCCAAATTATAAGTACACAAATAGATATGCTCAAATTAGTGAAGGATGTTTATTTTCTTTTAACCATTTCATGCCATTCCCTACCCTAACTTAATTTTCTTTCGCTTCTTGCTATTTTCTTAGACCTTAAATATGTAAACATGATACTTTCAATGAGAAACATATGAGATTGTTATAGGAAACATTAATTTAAGTCATGAACATTTATGGCCATTTAAAGTACATCTTTGACACAAGCTTTGTACGTGAATCACATGTAGAGAAGTTTAGCATTAAACACTTGAGAGGGATTAAAGAATGGGGAATGATTGAATGGATATGTAATGAATAAATCAATTGAGTGAATTGAAGGCAATGTGTTTTGAAATATTATGCTTGGTTATGTTTCTGCAGGCTGAGTCTTTAAGGAGTATCATCCGACCAAGTACTGTGAGTAATTTCTTTGTAACGGTATTTTCATATGAAATACTTTGGAATTGTAAAACTTATGCTTTGTATAAATTATGTGCTTTGACGAGTGTTTTCGAAATAATAAAATATACTTGAAATCTTTGGAGCAATTACGCTATGGCAAGTTTCTGAAAGAATGTTTTGATAAGAATGAATGAGTTTCGTTTTGAGTAATGATTATGATAAAGTGGGAAAATGTACTTTGACCCTCAATAATTGTTATTTGTCTATGATCCATCTTAGACGTTTTGCATAACCTAATGATTCGCGATAAATATTCTGTATGATGTTAACCTTTGACGATTGTCCTGTATGGTAATTCAACAAGTTAATTAAGGCCTTCAGGTACTCCGTTACGACTTGGAGTTATGAAAGGTTTGGTAAGCAATATTTGATTCTATGTGATTTGAAACAAGCTTTAATTTGATTTGGAATCAGACTTAAATGTATCATTTGATCGAAATGAAGGAACTTCATTAATATTATATGACATGTGCAATATGGGCCCGAGGCCGCTTGTTATTTGTTGGGCCCGAGATCGCTTGTTATATGATTGGGCCCGATGCCGCTTGTTATATGATTGGGCCTGAGGCCACTTGTCATGTGATTGGGTCTAAGGCCATTTTAAATATATGAATATATGAATATGGACATTGTGAGAATCTTATGATCATCTATTTACACTAATTTACTGTATTATTACTCACTGAGCTTTGTTCACCCAATATTATGTATGCACATGTAAGTGATTAGCAGCATGTAGCACATCCCTAGAGTCAGCTTCAGGAGCTATTTTGTAACCCAATCGAGTCATGCCTCTGAAATGAAATTTTGTCTTTGACTTACACCACACCTTGACCTTATTTTGCTTTTGCCATTATGGTCTTGGGTTTGTAAATAATATGTACAAATTTCTTGTAGCACTTATATTTTTGATGGGCATGTATATGTATTATTATGTTACATGGTTAACTTTATGATTTTGCTTATGATTGGCACAACTCAATGGACTTCTCGTTATTATATGCTTTCGTTTATGGCCCCATTAGCATAAATATTATGTATGATCGTTTGAGGCCTTCGGTAATCTACGGATTACTGGCCAGTTATGACTCAAACTTTTAGGGACGGGTTCGGGTCATGACAGTAGTAGCCTATGACTTACGACAGTTGAAAACACATGAGAGAAACTACCCTACTCATGACCTAGAGTTAGCGGAGGTGATCTTCGCCTTGAAAATTTGGAGGCATTATCTGTATGATGAGAAATTTGAGGTGTTTTCCAATCACAAGAGTCTGAAGTATCTGTTTACACAGAAAGACTTGAATTTGAGGCAGAGGAAGTGGATGGAGTTCATAGAGGGCTATGATTTCGAGTTGTATTATCATCTTGGGAAGGCCAATGTTGTGGTTGACGCCTTGAGTAGGAAACCAATTAGCAATGTAACTTGTGTTGCCATCTAGAAATGGGAAATGTTGGGTACTCTGAGTGAGTTTGACTTGCATCTTGGCGAGTCCGTTAAGTCTACAACAATTTTTTACAGTAGTTGCCCAATCTACATTTGTGAACCGAGTATTAAAAGCGTAGAATAGTGATCTTGAGGAGATCTCCAGTGGGAAGGTGGAAAGGGGCTTGAACGTGTACTCTGATTTGAGTGTTAGATACCTTGACCGTCTATTTGTGCTTGAGTCTTGTAGAGAGAAAGTACTCCGAGAGTTTCACCATTCACGTCTTGCGGTGCATCCGGGATGCACTAAAATGTATCACGACCTTTGTCGTCAATTTTGGTGGAGGGATATGAAGAATGATATGGCAGTGTTTGTATCGAAGTGCCTTACTTGTCAGCAAGTAAAGGCTGAACATTAGAGGTCAGCGGGTTTGTTGTAACCCTTGCCTATAGCTGAGTGGAAGTGGGAGCATGTCACTATGGATTTTGTTGTGGGTCATCATAGAACTCAACTAGACAGTGATGCCATTTGGGTGATAGTTGACCGGTTGACCAAGTCGGCGCATTTTATACCTATGCGTGTGAGTGATTCGGTAGACTATCTTGCCAACCTTTACGTTAGGGACATAGTGAGATTGCATGGGGTCCCTATGATGATTGTTTAGGATATAGATCCGCGTTTCACAGCTCAGTTGTGGCAGAGCTTGCAGAGTGCCTTGGGCACTAGATTGACCTTTAGCACTGCATACCATCCTCAGACTGACGGACAGTCTGAGTGTATTATTTAGATCCTTGAGGATATGCTTCGAGGTTGCGTATTTGATTTCAAAGGGTCGTAAGAGAGGTATTTTTCCTTTAGTGGAATTTGCTTATAATAATAGCTTCCAATTAAGTATTGGCATGGCACCGTTTGAGGCCTTGTATAGCCGACCGTGTAGATCCCCTGTGTGTTTGGCCGAGGTGGGTGATGCACCTTTGTTGGGGCTGGAGTTGGTTCGGGAAACGATGGAGAAAGTTGCACTTATCCGTAAGAGGTTGGTTACGGCCTAGAGTCGTTAGAAGAGTTATGCCGACTGTAGAAAGAGACTTTTGTCTTTTGAGGTGGGAGATCATGTCTTTTTGAAGATATCACCTAGGCGAGGTTTGATGAGGTTTGGAAAGAGTGAGAAGTTGTCCCCTCTATTTATTGGGCCTTTTGAGATCCTTGAGTGGGTCAGAGAGGTTGCTTACCATTTGGCATTGTCGCCACAGCTTTCCAGGGTTCATGATGTGTTTCATATTAGCATGCTTCGGAAGTATGAGCCGGATCCATCGCACATGTTGGATTGGACCGACTTAGAGGTAGATGAGGATGCCTCGTATGAGGAGAGATCGGTGAGAGTCTTGGATACCCGATATCAAGTTTTGCGAGGCAAGACAATCCCTTTAATTAAGGTATTGTGAAAACATCACGGGGTTGAGGAAGTAACTTGGGAGCGTGAATTGAAAGTCCGAGAGAAATATCCGAACTTATTTGTTGGTGTTTGAACATATATTGAGATTTTCATTATGTCAATGAAATGTAAAAGGATTGTATATATTTTAAAATACGATAACATTGTATATGTTATGGGTATTTTGGAAACATGGATTCAATATAAGTATTGTATATGCTTTGAGAATATGGAATATTGTGGGTGTTGTATCACTTTTGAAAGCATTGTATATGTTATGTAAAATTTGAAAACTTGGATTTTGATTAAACATTGTAAATGATCGGAGAATGGGTCATGGTGTTGAACTTGTTAGATTAACATTATTGTGAATGGTTTAATAATGATTTTGAACTTGATTTGTAATTTCGGGGACGAAATTCTTTAAGGGGGAAGGTTATAGCGATTTCGGTTTTGACCCATCGCTTATTGTATTTCGGACTCGGGTTTTATGGTTTTGAATGGTTATTCATATCTTGTTTCCCTTATCTTCCCTCTATTTTGGTTATCGGGTTGTTGCGGTTGTGTTTAGGGCAGGTTGGTTACTTGTTTTTCCAAACTCTTGTTGCCCAAATTTTTGTTTATCCGCTCGAATAACACTTCTTGCACTTGAACGGGCTTTGCGAACTCTCAGTACTTTGCAGGTCTGAAAAATTACTAGGAGAGTGTTTTTTACGCTCGAATAGTGTTTCTTATGCTCGAGCGGGTGGGCGCTTGAGCGGCTATTCTTGAACTCGAATGTTGGTCTGTTGCTTGCAAAACTACTGGATGTGTGTTTTCTACGCTCGAGCATTACTTCTTACGCTTGAGCAGTGAGCGTCTTTTTCATTGTGTCTTGGCGCTCGAGCGGAACAACTTATTGTGTCTGACACTCGAGCGTCACTTCTTGCGCTCGAGCAGACTGTGTATATCAAATCACGAAAATGACTTTTTATCATTTTTTTCATCTCTCTCTCTCTCTCTCTCTCTCTCTCTAAAACTCTCCAAAATCCTAGATCTTGAGTTTCTCTCTCTAGAACTCATCTTCTCTCTGCTATTTCACTTAGATCCATTGGGTTCTTCACTCTAATGCCTTTGAGAAAAAGGTAGAGCACGTCGTGGACTCTCTTTTCATCTGAACAAAAGTGAGTTTTGGTGTCTTTGGATTTTCAACCTTGCTTTGCTTGTCTTCTCTTTTTGAGGTAGGGATTTTCTATATTTTCATATGATTTTTAGCTTAGTTATTTGTTGTTGTGTAACAATGGTGGGAGTTGGGAGTATTTTAGACAAACTTAGGGTTTGGGTTTAAAGTCAAAAGAGGGGTTTCGAAGTAAATGTGATATAAATGGTTATGGGGTTTGAATATAAGGTTATCTTGTGTTAAAATAGTTGATTTTGGCCTTTCGGTTAAAATTTGAGAAAATGAGAGTTTGTCCTAAAATGGTTCAAATATATATTTTGTATAAATAAATGAAATTGGTGTTGTAAAGATGAAATTGCATGAACATTGAAATAAACAGTGGAGTTGGAAATATATATCACCTCATACCCATGGGAATTTAAATAAATTATCTGTCTTGAGATTGAATATCTGTTTAGAAATATCGGTATTGGGTTATCGGTGGAGGATAGCTATGATTGTTGTAAAAATTGTATGAAGATTAGATGAATTGAAACTAATCTCTTGTTGGTTGTCATTGAATATGATTACATTTTAAATACATTGTATATGTATGATTGTTTGGGAGGAGAAAGATGATGCACTCCATTGTTTGGGAGGAGATAGGGGATGGATTCCGTTGAAATTAAGTTGGCCAGAGTGTCCAGGGTGAAAGTTCCAAAATCGCATGTATATATGGGTGCCGAATCCTGCGGATAAAATTTCCATAAAATGACAAATTGAAGTGTTTGTGTGATAGTTGTGTTGATTTGAGAACCACTAAGTTGTAGTCTCAGTTGGGTTGTCTGAAAGATAATAAAATTTGCTCATGAATTGAGATGAAATAATTTAACTTGAAATGAATGGAACGAAAATAGATTGAGATATAAATTTGGTACCTTATGATCATATAGAATATGAATGTTTTGGCATAGGCATTGTATATGCACATTAAACTTATATCTTTGTTAAAATTCATATATTGTGTTAGACTGTTTCTACTAAGTTTTGGTTCACCCTATTTGGGAAAACCATTTTCAGGTATTGGTGATATACCTCTGCCAAGGCAATAGCTTGGAGGGACTTTTGGGAGTAAGAGCTTATTTCTTTTGTTATGTTATTTTGTATAGCCAAGGGCTTTAACTGTATTGAGGTAGGCTCACTTTTGTTGTAACCAAGCAACGACTTGGAAAGATGTTAGCCTATAGGGCATATAATTACCTGTTTAGTTTTCAGTTCTCTTATCATTGTAACACATGCTGTAGATTCAAGATGAACAGTTTGTGAATGTATATTGCATGTGTTATCTTTTGTATACGAACTTTGATGAATGAAAGCACATTATTTCTGTTATTCTTTTGCTTATGGGTTGTATTTATTGCATTATTTTGGGGGCGTTACAGTTCTTTTAAATTTTGCTTTGGTAAAAAGTAACTTTTTTCCCTATCATATCATATGGTACCATTAAAAGGAACTTTCTAACCTATGTAACCAATCAAAAAATACTTTTGGATTGTGGTTTCTATTAAAATCTGGAACTTCTAGTTTGGCACCCCTATTTATGTTATTCAAGCGAGGATCCATAGGTGCCTGTTGTTGTCGACATCAATAAGTAAGGGTAGCAATGGAGCCACCAAAGGTGCACTTGTTGTAATTAATATTTCCTTTGTCTTCCAAGGTAATAGTAAATTTTTCAAAAGCAACTTTTATGTGGTTCAAAGTTGTTTTTCATTTCTTGTACATATTTCTTTATCTTCTGGTGTTCTTAAGATAGAATGTCAAAATTAGAGTTTAACTCGGTATTAGGAACCATGGTAGATGTTAAAGAGAGAATGATTGATTATTTAAGAGAGCTACTATTTACTCCTATCTTATTTCTTTAGACATCCTATTTCTTTGAAAGCCTATATATGCGCTTAATTTAGTGCCTCCCATTTTCTCTTTGAACTCCCAACTTAATCCCAATTATACCTCTTATTTGAGCCTCTGAAAACCCTAATCCTCAACCACTACAGCTCTGGCAGTGCACTCTGACAACTCTCCTCAACTCATTCCCACTGCCATTTGCCACTGCCTACCCCCTAATCTTCCCTTGATCCTCGTCTACCACCGCTATAACCTTGTCCCATCTTGATCTGTGATATCTTTTTCTTTCTAACATTTTTTTTAGCAATCTCTCTCCCCCCGTCTTTTCTTCACCTCATCGCCACCCTCAACCCATCTCCAACCACCATCGTCACCACCCATTGCCATCTCCATCCAGTATCATTTCTCTCTCTCTCTCTATATATATATATATCTTGCATGCGTTGTAATCACAACGTCGGTTAGGGTGGATATCACGATTGTGACGTTGACCCAAGAACACCGTCATCACCTATCGCGATTAAAGTCTTTGCTGTTGCTGATACAGCAAGTTCGAACCCATAATTTGTGAAGAACACCTGTTGTGATTTGAAGACCCATTGCGAGTATATCGCAATCGGAATTGTAGAACCCATTGATTCGAAGTTTCTGGGAATCATTGTGATTGCAACTTTGCTTCTTTGATTCAAGTTCATAGCCCATTTGATTTCCAATAAACATAGTTTCGAAAATCTATATTCAACCTGGGTAGTTTTTTGACTTGCGATTTGAGTTTTTTTCACTGTTCTTGGATCAACTTCATAATTGTGGGATGAGATGGATTGAGGCTGCACCGGAGGTGAATAGTGGTAGTGGCCAGTGGAATTAGGGTTAGGGTTTGGGACATTAGGGTTAGGAGGTTAGAGATAAAGATAGAAATAAAATTTTATATTTGGACAAAATTAGAATTAAAAAAAATGAAAGAGATGGAGGTCTTCAGCAAAAAAGTATGGGTAAATAGCAGTCATTTTGTTTAAAAATGCATAGAGTTGGAGAGGTAGGTAATGTTTGAAGGTTTTACTAGACTTTTTTTGGAGACTTTAATGTTGGTCTTATTAAGTAGACTTATTTAATTTATAAGTCTCACACATTTTTTCACTAATCAATATTTCTAAAAAATGTTAGAGCAAAATAAGTGTTTTAGAATTTATTAGTGCATTTAAATCTCCCTAGAATATAGAATAAGTTTGGTGGATTTTGATATGGTCAAATAAATTATTTAATTTATGATTTAATATTCGCATGTCTAGCATACAACCAAAAAAAATCATAATTTTTAATTTTTCTTTTAGTGATATATATTTTTTTTAAATCATGTTTTTTCTTTAATTTTTTTTCCCCCTCCGTCTTATATAGAAAAATGTAAATAATATTTTATTTGAAAAAATTAAAAAAAAAGAGAAAAATAACTGATTTTGCCTTGCTTTTTTCTTTTTTTTGGTTATTCATGGAGACTTTTTCAATTTAAAAAAAAAAAAAAAAAACTTTTCTAGTTTGTTTAATTGAATAAAACCCAAAAATATAAAATTTTATGATAACTTTTAAAAAAAGTCCACTTAAAAAAAAAAATCATTAGAAAAACCAAACGAACCCCAAACAAACACTATGCTGGTGGCTCACGTGTGTGAGAAGCAATAATAAGGTATTGGGTCAAAGCTGGGTCGGGTACAGAGTTAGGATCTGGGGTTTAACGGCAGAGTACTGGGTCGGGGTTAAACGTCGTTGGTATCACCGGCGTGAAGTCTACGGCGGCGACACCACCACAAGGTAACGGAGGCGTGACGGTTGTTTCTCGGTAAGTATGAACCCTAATAACCAGCTCGACAATGGCGGAGCTAGGGTTCTTCAAGTATCAGCATAGAGAGACCGATTAAAGTTTTCTTGAATTGAATTTATTCACAACAACGAAGAACACACACACAAAAATGCCTAAGAAACAACAGCAGCAACAACAACAACAACTGATTGTTGTGATTGAAGGGACAGCGGCCTTGGGTCCTTACTGGAGCACCATTGTGGCAGATTACTTGGAAAATATCATCAGGTTTAGTCTGCTATATTATTATCATTATATCTGCAAAACTAAGCATTTTTCACAAAATATTACAGATTTGGTGTTATTAGACTGAATTATCATGATACTTCTTGTGTGTCTTTGATCCTTACTTTTGATTACTGTTTTCATAGTTTGATTTTTGTTTTTTAATAATTCAGGATTGGTTGTTTTTGTTTGTTGTGGCTGATTATGATGTGGATAGATAGACTTGGACTTGGGTTTTTCTTTGTATAAAAGATCTATTTGTTAACTTTGATCATGCATAAATGACAATTGGAGTATTTCTTTGCTAATATTAATAGAATGTCTGCTTTATTGATTCATTCATTTAATTTTTGTTTTTGAGTCTAGATTGTGGATTCTGGTGCATCTGGTGATGTTTTTTTTTTTTTTTTCTTTTTTCAATCAATAGGAGAGTAATTAGTAATTACAATATTACATCATCAAATAGACTACTAGCTCACAATAGTTAGAAAGTCAACAAAGCCAGCTCACCTAACAACTAACAACCACTCGACTACTAACATACAAGCCCCAATGGGGGAGAAATAAGCACTATATACTACCACAGTCTCCATAGGAGTTAAACCTAAGACCTCACACCACAAAGGGTGTTGCACGACTACTGGGCCAAATGCCTTGGTTGCATATTGTGATGAAACTGTCTTTGTATTGAAATTGAATATGTTTTTTTTATAAAAAAAATACTCCATATGATGCTATTTCTTACCTTATTTCCTTACTCCAAAACACAAGTGAGTGGCTTCCATGTGTATTTATGATGTGGACCTCATTGCTTTGTGTTTATGAGTGAGAAAATGAGATAGTAAATATGATTATGTAAAGCATTGCTCTTTTTTATTTTTTATAATAACAGCTCCGATTGGATTTTTGTTCGCATGGATGGTTATGAGTTGTATTTGAAGGATCTTTATCGCTTGAATAGCTAAATTTATCAGGTTTTATGTAAAAAGTTTTGAAGGATCTCAATTCATCACTCAATGCAACTAAAATAACAAGTGAAAATTTGTCCCGCGATAAAAGTGAGAGAATGCCTTAGCTGTTTCTTCAATATCTGACACTATGGTGTCTTTTGCAAAGGTGGAGATTGTGATCATCACATAAAAGAAAATTAATGTATAGCTCCGCTTAAATTTGTATGTAAAGGATGAATATATTATAATTTTATTTATTTATTATGTCATTTCATGTTTCTGCTTTTGTTTAATTTAATTTATAGGATTTTATTGCAATTGTCTTGGATGATTATCTTGTCCATACCAAGATTGGGGTTGCTACATTAATTTCATCATGGAAGAGGATCCTCATTAATTTCGTCTTGGAACTAGAAGAGCAACTGTGTTTTCATCTGGTAGAATTAAGAGAGGGAGAGAGATTGTGTCTGTCTTTATTGATTCAAGTTTTGCAATCAGTATTGTGTCGGGGTCAGTTCTTTTTGAAAAAAAAAAATATTTTCCTTCTCTTTTTGGTCATTTTGTGTTTATCTATATATCTTCACAATTTTAGATTATTATTTGCTTGATCAATTACTATGAATATTTCAAGGGTTTGTATCTGAAGATCTCCTTTGTTCTAATACAAGAAACTAAAATAACAAATATAAATCCCCTTTGGTAGAAGTAGAACTGAGGGAGAATATATCAAGGGTTTGTATCTAAGGATCTCATTTGATCTAATACATAAAACTAAAATAACAAATATAAATTCCATTTGGTAGAAGTAGAACTAAGGGAAAATCTATTTTTCTTGTCTTGCTTGTAGGGTTTGATGAGTTTCTTGACGTTGAATTGTTGCTACAGGGGATCGACCTCTCTTACCTATTTGTATATTTATTATCTTATCTATTTGTATATGTATTCTCTTTCTTTCGGCTGCAAGAGTAGATAACTTACTAATACTATACAATACCCCTATTTGCAAAATTTGTTAGTTATGTTGAATTGCTGTCATGTTGTTGATCAAAGTCCTACTATTGCGGACTTTCTCTAGTGAGCCAAGATCTTTTGAATGTCTAATATCATTAGCCTGCCTCTTTTTGGAAGGGAATTCTGTGAAAAGAATATGGATTGTCAATTCTTGCATTTGCTTGTGGTGATTATTTATACATTGGAAAGTCAAATTACAGATTCAAAATCAACATTCCTTTTTGTTGTTTATAACCATTTTATTGAAATAGGCATCAGAGGAGTGCAAGCCCTTTGCTGCCACTAAACCTCCCCAAAATCAAAGCATGTAGAAAATCAACAATTTCATTCTTGTTACTGGTTATAAAAAGCAGAAGTGCATTCCCCTTTGATTGATAGGGGAATGGATGGTGAGCATGGAAAGAAGAAAAAGAGTAAATTTGGAATTTCACATGGAGTACGTTTAGGACATCATTGATTGAAGCTTTGGATTAATAATATTGAGGGCTCAGGCTATGGCTGTTTGTGATTAGGGCTGTAGCCCTTGTGTTCTTCTCTTCTCTCTTCTTTCTCTCTTTCCGTTCTACATTAAACTGATTTAGGGCATCTTGCTGGGTATTCAAAATAGAAGCCATTTAAGGCCTAAACACTGTATAAATATTTATATATAGAGAAAGCATTCTTGGCGTTGAATCTATATAAATATTTTTCTTGTTTCACTTGTAGGTTTTGTCCTGGTAAGCAGTGAGTAATTTAGGGTTTGAATGGTTAAATTGAAGGCTAATAGGTAGGAGGGGGAGTTAGGGTTGATTTGGGATGATTTCATAGGGTTTTGGGGCTGAAAAATGAACTTTTTGATGGTTGTGAATAGTAACCCGACCCGAGAATAGTATTTGGATTATTTGCCCAAAGAAAAGAAGAAAGACAAGGAGAGGAAGAAGAGAGGGAAAGAGGTTCTTCACTCTTGTAAGGGTACAATCTCAAATTTTCATAAATTTAACTCTTCATTGAAACTAAAAGATTACATCTATACTTATAAGGTGCTAGCATTTCTGACTTCTACGAGGAATAGGACACTAATATTAGAAACTAAGAATATTTGATAACTACAAAAATTCTAGACCAACTAGGACTCCAAATAAAATTCAAATAACATTACTAGACCTGCAAGGCAATCAATGGATTCTGTCTGGCACTCAGGAGCATCTTTATTTGCACACCATCCTTTTTCGCAGTGCACACCATTATTTTTGTTCAGATATCAACTACTGAACGAAAATCAATTGTTCGGATATCAAGTATTGAGCTTGGTTTTATTTTAATAGCTGATATTTGAACCATGTATTTTTATTCAAAAGTTGATATTTGAACGAAAAAATGGTTTGAACTGAGAGGTTTTGTGGTGTGCAAAATAGAAGCTCCCCTATTACTCATATCCAACAATTATTGAAATTACTATAATGCCCCTAACTACTAAAACCTACTATAATGTTATAGAATATGTCTGACATACTGAATAAAAGTAAGTACAAATAAATACTCAAATTTTTTTTGAAATTTCTATCCATGATGTCCTAAACATGCTTCAAGTACAAATAAATACACCATGGCACATCATTTTGAATATTTCTTGTCAACTCATCCATAACTAAAGTAAAAAGATAAAGACTTAAGGTAGATCCTTGGTGTTAGTGGATGAGACTAGAGAAGGAGTTAACACAAAGTTGGAGATTTGGAAAGAAACACTTGAATCTAAAGGATTTCGGATAAGTAAAACTAAGACAGAATACATAGAGTGTAAATTTAGTAACAGTAACAATGAAAGCAGGAGAGAGGTGAAGATTGAGAACCAAGAACTACCTAAGAGTGTACATTTTCATTATTTAGGGTCGATTATCACAACGGCGGAGGAGATTGATGCGGATGTGGTCCATAGAATAAAGGCGGGGTGGCTTAAATGGAGAAGTGCGTCTGGGGATACGGTGTGATTAACGAGTACCCACTAGCCTAAAAGGAAGGTTCTATATAATGGCTATTAGACCAGCGATGTTGTATGGGACGGAGTGTTGGGCAATCAAGAAACAACATGTAGATAAGATGAGTGTTGCTGAGATGAGGATGCTAAGGTGGATGTGTGGCAAGATTAGAAAAGACATAATTATGAATGAGTATATTCAGGAATGGGTAGGAGTAGTACCGATAGAAGATAAGTCGAGAGAGAATAGATTAAGATGGTTTGGTCATATTTAACGGAGACCAACAGAGGCAGTAGTGAAGAGATCCGATGCAGTGACGGTAGATGGAAGTGTTAGGGGACATGGTAGCTCTAGATTGATGTTGGCTAGTGTAGTAAATAGAGATATGAATCTACTTAATTTGACTAACGAAATGGCCTTTGATAGAGCTTTGTGGAGAAGAAAGATTCATGTACCCGACAACATTTGATGGGACTTAAGGCTTGGTTTGGTTGGTTGTTTGGTTTCTTGTTTCCACACTCGCAGGCATCCTTTGCCTCGATGTTTGGCATGTTGCATCTATCTACTTTGAAAAACCTACCTAGGAAATTGTGTAAGCATTGGATATTGTGGTTGAGAGAAATATGTGAATAGGCATCTCAAGTAACTTTCCTATCTTAATTAGCATTTGAACCAACTTTTTACCTGATACTATTATTGATCTCAACAAAATTGTTAATCAATGTATGTGGTTACACTTGATACAATATTTTATTGACCTTTTTAAGTTATTCTATTTATTCTTTGGCTCCTCTTTTGGAGGATAAGATGATTTGGGCTCTTCATACATCTGGGGTATTTTCTTGTAAGTCTTTTTTTGACAAAATCGTCGATACTCCTCATGTTCCTCAGTTTCCTTTTTGCAAAAGAATTTGGGAGGCTTGTGTTCCTTTAAAGGTGAAGGTGTTCATGTGGGCCTTGGTTCATGGAGGCATTTTGACAAATGATACATTACAGAAACGAAGACCTAATTGCTTTCTGAATCCTTAGTGGTGCATTATGTGTTGTAAGAATGGGGAATCCGTGGATCATTTATTTCTGCATTGCCCCAATTGCTTTGAATTTATGGCACAAATTGTTTTTGTTGGGGAATGTTATGTGGGTAGTCTCAAAAGGGAGTGAGCATATGCTCCAAGTTGACTTTCACGCTTTCGGAGGATCGAAGAGAGCCAAAATGCTATGGTCTTGTGTGGTCTTTGCAACTTTTTGGGTTCTATGGATTGAAAGTAATGTGAGGGTATTTGAAGATAAGTTCCGGGAGGTGGACTGTTTGTGGGATAGTGTTTGCCACTCAACTTCTTTTTAGGTTTCGGGGAATCCTTTATTTAAGGGGGTCCCACTTTTTTTTGTTAGCTAAAGATTGGTTGGCGGTGTGTGATACGCAGGCTTTTGCTTAAGAGTATCTTGTTAGGGTTTTGCTTTGTGTTTTCTCCTTTTCTTTTGTAAGAGGATGCCTCATCCTCGCTTACTTTTTTGATTTATCAATAAAGTCCTTTGTTGTTGTTCCAAAAAAAAAAAAAAAGTTATTCTATTTATTCTGATTCAATGTATAATTATTATCATTTTTTTGGGTCAGCCCACATATGAGATTCTAACATTATTTAGTAGTTGAATAATAACTGCAAATGACACTTTAGTAATTAATATATTTTCATTTTATCTATTGTTGAATTTGTGCAGGTCTTTTTGTGGTAATGAAGTGTCTGGACAGGTACACCACATTTTTCATTGTACTTTTGTTTTTGAAATTTAACAATGCTTTCTCTATGTATTTATATATGTATGTAATCCAGAAGGCATTTTACTTGTGTTTTATGTTTATAGAGTTGATTTCACTGCACATGCCAAGAAAGCTAATTTGTTCAGCTATTTCCTTAGCAGAATACTATTCCTTCAGGACATAATAGCATGTTGGCATCTTGTCTTATTTGTTTACGTTGCTCGATATATATCTTGGCCTTTTGTTATTCCATAAATATCAATAAAAGTTATTCCACAAATATCAATAAAAGAAAAAAAAGTTCTTATATACATACTTTTTCTAAGAAAAAATTTAGCTAGCTATACCCAAAAAAAAAAAAAAAAAAAAAAAAAAAATCTTAGAATTAAACCAATCAAACATATTGTTGAGAAGGATTGTTTATTTGACCTCACTTTGGATATCAGTAACTACAAGAATTGGACGGACTTAATTGCAAAATGTCTTTAGTGCATGCAAAGAACAAATATGCTTAACTTGGTCAAGTATCAATGCCATAATTTGATTTTATGCCATGATGGCAGAATTTACTCTGAAAAATGTTTTTCTACTTAAAATCAATTTATAGAGTTCCGCACCTTATAGAAATGCTATTAGTTTCTGGTGCACTATTGCAAATCAATTCTTTTTATATCTAGTCTTTGAAATACACAACTCATGAATTAATCCCTTCATAGTTCACAACATGTTAGGTTGAGTAGCTCTCAAGCAAGTCTGTTTTATTTTGAATTATTGATGGTTAGAGGACACAATTCCGCTTTCATAACACTGGATTACCCCAACTTCTCCTTGTTACACGGTTTTAGATAGAACTCAACACCAAAAACTAGCTATTGAGGTGCGGGTGCCCTCACACTTGTATACTTCACATTGCTTTGTAACCAGGTGATGTGGAATTTTGTTTCATACCTTCCCTCATGTGCAGCCTGCTTACTTAGCAACACCTACTGCGTGCAGGCCAGGGACATGCACTCTACCCCTCCTTGGGTATTTTGGCTCTGATACCATCTTACATGGTCTTTGATAGAACTCAATTCCAAAAACTAGCTGTTAAGGCGAGGGTGCCCTCACGCTCCTATACTTCACATTACTTTCGTACTCAGGCGGTGTGGGATTTTCCTTAACCTCCTTGAAAGCGCCTTTCCCAAGATCTTATATATGGAAGTGACCAAACTAATAGGCCTAAAATTCTAAATCTTCACTGAGTTCTTTTTTGATATCAAGCAAATGTAAGAAGCATTCGTACACAAATTCACTACTCCCCTGTCATAAAACTCTCCAAAAATACTTACCAAGATCCCTTTCACTGCGTCCTAACGATCTTGAAAGACTGCCATAGAGAACCCATTTGGGCTAGGAGCTTTATCTCTCTCACAATCAAAGACAACCTCTTTAATCTTCATCTCCTCAAATGATCTCTCTAACCATTTGGCACTATCTTCATCAACAAGTCTCCAATCTAGACGCTCAATTCCTGGTCTCTCAAGCCCCCTATCTGAGTAAAGATTTGCATAGATATTATAAATCTCATTGCATATTTGATCCTTCTTATATACAAACATTCCTAGATTTACCTCGAGCCTCTTATTGAACTTCTTCCTTTTTCCATCCGCAACCCTATGAAACAACTTGGAGTTGATATCTCCCTCCTTGACCCATCGTATTTTGGCCTTTTGAGCCCAAATTTTTTCCTTAATCATTTCTTCAAACTTTGCTTTTAATTCAATCCTTTCATTCCTCAAATTTCCATCCAAACCATCCTTCGCCTCAATATTATCCAGCTTTTGTATTTTGGGTGAACTCCTTTTCCCTCTTGCTAAGGTCACCAAAAACCTCTCTATTTCACTCCTCAGTCTCTCCTTCATCATTTTCAATTTTCTCATGAATTTGAAACCCTTCCATCCCTGGCAACTACAACTTCTCCACCAATCCAAAAAATTGTCTTTAAAAGAATGATGCTCTTCTAACCACATATTTTCAAATTTGAAAGGTGATGGTCCCCATTTAAACAGACTACTCTCAATAAAAACATGACAATGATCAGAAACGATTATTGGAAGTACCTAATAATAAGTTTTTGATCATTTGAGATTGTAATTTTTAGAGCTCAAGCAATTGTACCTTGGATGGGATTTTCTTTCTCTAACATGCAAGTTCTTGACTTGATTGCATCACCCATTGGTAAGCTTTGCGTATGTTGCAAGTAATATGGACAAAAAGGGAAAAGGTAAAAGAAAAAATAAAACATCTATTGCTTATATTCTATTTCACCAAAAACCCAGTTACTTTTAGGCCCCGTTTGTTTGCCTCTTTCACAGTCCGGAGTGGACTATGAATGATGAACAGTATACATACCTCCTGTTTGTTTTGGCAATGTTACACCGGATTCATAGTCCGAACGGACTATGAATCCCCTCAAACCAACGGATTAACAATCCCTCCTGGGACTTGGTATTGAAAAAAGAAGCCGTTGGGATTACAATGTAAATGACCATAACTCAGAAAATATGAGGAAGAAGATTCAAAACTTCTTATATTACAAGACCAAATGACACTCCTTATATAGGAGATATTACAAACATCATTATAACCCACTATCTACCACTTACATATTATATATTACCACTATCTACCACTATCATATTATATATTACCACTATCTACCACTATCATATTATATACATGCCACTATCTACCACCAGTACCACTATCATATTATATACATGCCACTATCTGCCACCAGCACCACTATTGACTAATATGAAGGCAATAATAATCAAATTTCCAGCACTCCCCCTCAAGCTGGTTTGAAGATATCTTCCATAGCCAGCTTGCTAGTCAGCTTATCAAATTGCTTCTTGTGTAGTCCCTTCGTTAGCACATCAGCTAATTGTTCACCTGTTGGAAGGTAGGTCATACAGATTATGCCAGCATTGATTTTCTCCTTGATGAAATGTTTATCCACTTCTATATGTTTTGTGCGATCATGTAGAACTGGATTATGAGCTATAGATATAGCTGCTTTGTTGTCACAATAGACCTTCATAGGTGTCGGGTGAGAAAGCTTTAATTCTTCAAGAATTCTTTTAATCCACATTACTTCACAGATTCCATGGGCAACAGCTCTGAACTCTGCTTCTGCACTACTTCTAGCTACCACATTCTGTTTTTTACTCCGCCATGTAACTAGGTTCCCACCTACAAAGGAGCAGTATCCGGATGTTGATCTCCTGTCTGTAACACTTCCTGCCCAGTCTGCATCTGTGTATACTTCAACTTGAAGATGTCCATGTTTCTTGAACAGTAAGCCTCTCCCTGGAGTTCCTTTCAAATATCTTAAGATCTTATAAACGGCCTCAAAGTGCTCTGCCCCTGGTGAGTGCATGAACTGACTTACCATGCTGACTGCAAAGGCAATATCAGGCCGCGTATGAGACAAGTAAATCAATTTCCCTACAAGTCGCTGATATTGTTCCCTCTCTTTGACTTCTTCAGCCTTAGCAGCTTGTAACTTCAAGTTAGGCTCGATCGGAGTCTCCACCATCTTACAACCAAGCATACCTGTTTCTCCAAGGAGATCAAGAACATATTTTCTCTGATTAACGAATATACCTTCCTTGGATCTTGCAAATTCCATTCCGAGGAAATACTTGAGGGCTCCCAGATCCTTAATGTGAAATTCTTTTGCGAGTTTCTCTTTGAGGGCTGCTAACTCTGCTTCATCATTACCAGTTAAAATGATGTCATCAACATAAACAATCAAAATTGCAATTTTACTGTCTTTTGAATGTTTATAAAATATTGTGTGATCTGCTTGACTCTGCGAGAAGCCACAACTGATAACTGCCTTCCCAAAGCGTTCAAACCACGCTCTTGGTGATTGTTTGAGTCCGTATAATGACTTGTTCAATCTGCATACTTTGTCGCTACCAAGTCTCTGCTCAAATCCCGGCGGTAGGCTCATGAACACCTCCTCTTCAAGATCACCATTGAGAAAAGCATTTTTAATGTCAAGTTGATGTAGAGGCCAATCTGAATTTACTGCAAGAGATAACAGTACTCTGATGGAATTTATTTTAGCAACAGGAGCAAACGTCTCTTGATAGTCGATCCCATAAGTTTGAGTGAAGCCTTTAGCCACCAGTCTCGCCTTGTATCTCTCAACGCTTCCATCTGCGTTACATTTTATCGTAAACACCCATTTACACCCAACTGTTTTCTTGTCTTTGGGTAGATCAACTATCTCCCAAGTACCACTTCTCCTTAAAGCATTCATCTCCTCCATGACTGCTAATTTCCAATTCGGATCATCCAATGCTTCCTGTATATTCCTTGGAACAAACAAGTGTGAAATCCTAGATGTGAAAGCTCTATGGTTTTTAGACAGTCTTTGATAGGAGAGGTAATTTGCAATAGGATGTTTAATGCAATTTCGGACACCTTTCCTAATTGCTATAGGAATATCAAGGTCGGAAATAGAAGGAATAGGATTACCTAAAATTTCGATGCCAGAACTCGGGTGGACATTCGGGTCATTAGGATGGACATTCGGGTCATTATTCCTCAGATGAAATCGCTTCCTAGTATAAACCTGAAGCTCAGAATTTAGATCATTTTGTAGTACTTCTCCCCCTAAACAAGAATCTTCTTGACTAGGCACCATAGAACTTGGTTCTCCTAAGTGATCATTATCAGACAGATGTGGTTTTTGTGTAGGATAAATGACATTGGGGAGCGGGATAGAAATATCCCAAAAATTGTCGTCTACTCCACTTGTCTTCCCCTGAAGAGAAGTGTTGGGGAAATAGGATTTTGTTTCCACAAATGACACATCCATACTCACATGAAATTTCTTGGTTTGAGGATCGAAACACTTATACCCCTTTTTGTTTGAGGAATAACCCAAAAAAACACATTTTATAGCACGGGGGTCAAGTTTTGAACGAAATTGACTGGGAACATGAACATAGGCAGTACATCCAAAAACTTTGGCGGGTAAATCAGAAAACAACCTCGTGTCAGGAAAAAAAGTTTTGAGACAATCAAAAGGTGTTTTGTATGTTAACACCTTTGTAGGCATCCTGTTTATCAAATAAGAGGCTGTTAAAATTGCTTCACCCCATAAATATTTAGGAACATGCATGTAAAACATTATAGCACGTGCTACTTCAAGTAAATGTTTATTTTTTCGTTCTGCAATGCCATTTTGTTGAGGGGTATCCCGACATGTAGATTGATGAAAAATCCCCTTTTTTTCCAAAAAACCACCCAACTGCTCATTGAAATATTCTGTTCCATTATCAGAATGTAAAATACCAATTTTGGTTTGAAATTGGTTTTCAATCATATTGTAAAAATTTGTGAATAAAGTTTTCACGTCAGATTTTTTATTCATCAAATAAATCCAACATAAGCGGGTATGGTCATCAATAAATGTAACAAACCATCTTTTACCAGAAAGAGTAGTGATTTTAGAAGGGCCCCAAACATCACTATGAATCAAATAAAAAGGTTTGGAAGCCTGGTAAGGTTTTGGCAAATAAGTAGAGCGATGAAATTTTGCAAAAATGCAACTTTCACAATGAAAAGAAGAACAATCAATCCCTTTAAATAATTCTGGAAATAAATGTTTCAAATAAAGAAAACTAGGATGTCCTAGCCTATAGTGCCATAGCATTATTTTTTCTCGAACAGAGATTGAACTAGTACTATTAAAGCTCTGAGCTTTTTTATTACTAACAGGTACTTCATCAAAGTAGTAAAGACCTTCAAGCATCCTAGCACGCCCAATCATCATCCCCGAGTTCTGGTCCTGAAATTCACAATGGGATTCAAAAAATGTAACACGACAATTAGAATCCTTAGATAGTTTACTGACAGACAAAAGGTTACAGGCTAAGTTGGGGACGTGAAGAACAGCATTGAGATTAATTTTCTTAGTTAGTTTAATAAATCCTTTTCCTGCAATAGGTGAAAAACTACCATCGGCTATTCTGATTTTGTCATGACCAGAACAAGGGAAATAGGTACTAAATAAATGGGAAAAACTAGTCATGTGATCGGAGGCACCGGAATCTATGATCCACGGAGAGAAGTTTAGGCAAGAGAAGGCTTTAGGATTTCTACCTGTTTGTGCCAAAAAAACACTAGGAGTACCGGATGAGGAGTTGGATTTTATCAGCTTTAAGAGTTGATCAATCTGCTCTTTGTTGAAGGGACCTGAATCGGCTTCATTAGCAGTAGGAAAGCCACGATTCTTCTCTCCTTGTTTGCTGCTTTTCCAGTTGACAGGTTTGCCATGGATCTTCCAACACGTTTCGCGTGTATGGCGAGGCTTGTTGCAAAAATCACACCAGACCCGTGGCTTATCATCAAACCTGCGCTGGTAATTTGCAGCCTTGTTGGCCGCAGCATCGCTAATTAAAGCAGAAATTTCAATTGACTCATCAGTACCTTTTTTCTTAAGCATGACGCTCCTTCGGCTCTCTTCCCTTCTGACTTCGGCAAATACTTCGCCAATGGATGGGAGAGGAGGTCTGCCAATAATTCTTCCTCGCACTTCATCGAACTCAATGTTGAGGCCGGCAAGAAACTTGTAAATACGGCTGTCTTCCACAGTTTTCTTGTGGTGGTTGCAGTCGTCAACCGATTTCCATTCGTATGTGTTGAAGATGTCAAGATCCTGCCACAACCTTTTCAACGAATTGAAATATTTGGTGACAGAATCATCTCCTTGACGAATCTCTCCCAACTTCAAAGTCAATTCGAAAACTTGAGATTGATTTCCTAGGTCAGAATACATCTGACTAACATTATCCCACAACTCTTGTGCAGTAGTATAGCACATGTAATTAGAGCTTATATCCTCCTCCATGGAATTGACCAACCATGTCATAACCATGGAGTTTTCAGCGTCCCAACTGTCGAACAGCGGATCATTAACAGCAGGAGCCTTCTTGTCACCAGTGATGTAACCGATCTTTCCTTGCCCACGGATATACATCCGGACAGATTGTGACCAGCGGAGAAAATTATCACCATTTAGGCGGATGGTGGTGATTTGGACAGAGTGAGAGTTGGACGTTTTCACCGGAATGGCAGCGGCAGGGGTTGAAGTGGTTTCGGACGTGACTTCCGACATGGCTATGACGGTTTTAGGGCTGCTGTGTTTTTGTTGCTCTGATACCAACTCAGAAAATATGAGGAAGAAGATTCAAAACTTCTTATATTACAAGACCAAATGACACTCCTTATATAGGAGATATTACAAACATCATTATAACCCACTATCTACCACTTACATATTATATATTACCACTATCTACCACTATCATATTATATATTACCACTATCTACCACTATCATATTATATACATGCCACTATCTACCACCAGCACCACTATCATATTATATACATGCCACTATCTGCCACCAACACCACTATTGACTAATATGAAGGCAATAATAATCAAATTTCCAGCACCATACTATCCACCATATCATCAAACAGAAAACAGATCCCTCTTCCAAATCTTTATCCACACTCAAAAAATTCAAAAAAGATCATCAAATAGAAATAAATTTTTTTGAAAAAATTTCCAAAAAAGATCATCAAATAGAAAAAAAATTCAACTGCTTTAAATTTTTTTGAACAAATTTTCAAAATTACAAATATAAAAAAATAATAACAAAAAAGATCAACAAATTCACAAACAGATTACAAATATTATCCAACAAGTTCTCAAAATCAACAAAATAATAATCAGAAATCAACAAAATCACCAAGAGATAAGACTAATCCAGCACTCTGGTCTTCATTGAGTTCGCCTCACCTTGAATTTGAAGGTTGAGATCGTGTTGCTAATAGAGCTCCAATCAGCTTGAAGTTGTGATCATCAATGGCAAAGCTTGAGCAAGAGAGAGACACGTGAGGTAGACAGAGACAGAGAGCAGGATTTTTGTACAAGAAGGCCAAGTCCACAATGGGATTTTCCTTTTTCAAAACCATGGGCTGGTTTTGGAGAAACCATTGGTTGATTTCTTTAATAATAATAATAATAATAAAAAATAGATTAATAGTTGAATTCTTTATTATTTTTAATTATGTAATTTTAATTTTAGTTTTTGAATAGTTTAATTGGATAATGTATTTATTAGTTGGTATAAATTTAAATTTAATACTAATACAATAAGGGTATTTGTGTAATTTTACATGGTTAATCCCACTCCTATCTCTCAAAACAAACATGAACTATTACTAGTCCATTGGTTATCAAACAAACACAATTTTTCTTAGTTTCCTCACTAGCAGTCCCCTCACTAACAATCCCTTCACTAATAGCTCCCTCACTAACAATACCCTCTATTCTACCTCTAAAAACAAACGGACCCTTAAATCTATGTATTTATCTAATTTGTTGTTTCCAGCTTTTGACTCACAAAATTGTATACTGTTATTATGTACAATATGAACCCACTATAAAGCTTGCAGAGTTCTCACATTATAGGTTTTCTATCTAACAGATGTGATAATTCATACAACATCCATGTATCCATATATTATTTATTTATTAATTTTTCATAGAAAGAGCTTTTATTTAAAATATATGTGATATATCCATTGTTGTCAAATTCGTGAATCATGAATCGTTTTGCTAAATCATATCAAAATTGTGAATCGTAATTTTTTTTTATATTTAATATGATATATAATTTTATATATTTGTAACATAAAAAAATACTCTGTGTTTAAAATAAAATAAATTATTAATATAACTAAATTGTATATATGTATACACATAAAATCATGTATATCAATATAACTAATTAATCTCTTCTATATATCTTGATGAGTTGGCGAAAACAACATTGTTTCATGCATTATGTAAAGAAAAACAAAAATAGAACTGAATTATAGTGAATCACAAAGAATCATAGTGAATTGTACAATTCACTCAATTTCGTATTTAACAACACAATTCAAATCGTTTTTGCTGAAACTCATATTGAATTGTATGAATCGAATCATAGATCCTACGATTCTAACAACCATGGATATATCCATAATTAAAAAATAGCCATTGCTATATCATGATATTTTGTAATATATTTTTGATAAGTTGTGGTTTTTCAAACTCTGCAAAATATTGTATCACAACTCAGTGATTTATGATATATTGATCATTATATCTTGGATGAAATCTTACTTCCCAAGGGGACATCTCATAAGTGCCCAATCAAGGCTTGAGCCAGGGTCCTTCTGCGCCTTTTATACACTTAGTAATGACCATACCATTTATCTCCATCACTGTGTCTTTGGAATAACATCCATCTTCACCACTAGTCTTGTTTAAATCTTTGATGCAACATAAGACAGGTTATAGGAAATACTAAATGAAAAAGACAGGTTATAAAGGAAATACAAGCATCAGCAAATCAGAAACTTCACTGAGAAGGAGATCATTGTGGAATTAAAAAAAAAAGAAAAAGGATTGGAACATGTAAATATCAGCAAGGTCGCTAAGGTTTCCAAAGAGATCAAAGAGAGAGAACAATATAAGATAGAGAGGGAACCAGATGAAACTATCAGCAGTTTTCTGGAGGAGCTTGAACACTATTCTGAACCTCATTATATGTAATGTACTGCAAATGGAGTAACTGAAGAGCCCTCGTTGAAACAAGTTATTGACTCGAATTATTCAGCATTTGGATGTAGCGTGTATTTCTATAAAAAAAATCCATGCCTTTGCTCATAGGGAAGCATTCTTTGCCTTGCATATGTAGTGGTCTTACATCTAGGAATTCTTTATTTAAAAAAAAGATTTGTGAATTCCCTTCTTTAAATTTACAAGTTTCTAGCTTGACCATAATTTCTTTCTTCTTATTATATATCTCTTTTTATGTATTCTTTTAAATACAGAAGCCATCTTCTTCCGTTGCGGAGCTCTCCCTAGTCGCGTTTAATGCTCATGGATCTTATAGTGGTATGTTTTATTCCCTCTAGTTTTTAGCTTATTATATATATCTCTTTTTATGTATTCTTTTAAGTGCACTTTTCCCAAAATTTTATCCAGTCATGCACAATTCAACCCTAATCCCTTTCCCTACCTATTGGCATTCAATGTAACCCTTAAAAGGCTAAATTACTTACATTTTCAGGCCATTAAATAGTTCTTATTCTGAAAATCCATTTAGCTGTCCTACATAGTATGTAATACATACATCAACTGTTTTATCTTCTTGTTGTGATCCTTGAATCTTTTGTCTTCCGTGTTATTTGAAGAAAGGTTTTGAAAACCAGACTGGACCGGACTGGTCGGTCCAACCGGTTGGCCCATCAACCGGCTCAATTTCTGGTCCGGATAACCCAAATAACCGTTTTGCTTATAAATTCGTGTTGGCCCGCTGCGACCTGCTTGAACCGCACGCCTTAATGAACCATTGGGTTTGAAAGAAGCATTCTAAAATATTATGATGGTAGGAGGATTTGAACCTCTAACCTTCACAAATTATTGTAGCATGCTATCCACCAAACCATTCATACACTTGTTGCTAATTATGCAAAAAACAAATAGTATTATATCTTTTTTTTAGTTTTTTCATTTTATTTTATTATATATAAAGACTTTCTTTCCTTCTAACTTAACTTTTTATACAAATATATTATTCAATTATTTATGACATAATTATGACATCACGGTTTAATTATGGTACACCCAAAAACCATTGACCTGTCTGCCCGATCACTTTTTCGGTTCGCTCACTAGTCCAGTTTTCAAAACATTGATTTGAAGCTTAAGTTGCACTCAGCCTATGATTTGCGTGAACTTCTGTTTACTTTCTCTATAATCTTTTGCTTTAGTAATATACAATTATGCATATAATTTTGTGTTGTGACTTAATATTCTTGTTTCCTAGATTTGCTAACAGCCCCCCCTCAACCCCTGCCCTAATCCATAAATCTTCATCCTTGATGCAGCTTGTTTAGTACAGAGAACTGGCTGGACAAGAGATGTGGATATTTTCTTGCAGTGGCTATCTGCTTTACCCTTTGCTGGTGGAGGTTTCAATGATGCTGCTATTGCGGAAGGACTTGGTGAAGCTATAATGGTGTGTTGTGTTGATTATGTTACAACTTCTTATATGCGTTTGACATTTTAGTTTTCTAATTTAAGAGCACTGGTCAATTTGATGGCCCCTCAATTGCATTTTGTCCTAGTTTTTGTCCACATTTATATATAATTTCAAGCTCCTCTTTTTTAACTAGAACATTTTACTTATAATGAATTCTATTTAAAGGTAGAATAAATTCATTCATGTGAAATCTATGTTGATTTTCAGTATCTAATGTCTATATTCCTGTAATTTCCATTTTACTTATAATGAACATTTCCAAAGTTTCCTGCTGCTGCTTAGCAGATACTTTCCTATGTGCACTTGTTAAACTCTATGTTCATAGTTATTCTGATGTATCATTCAGATGCTTTCTCCTCCAACTGGAAGCCAAGCCCAACAAAATGTGGATGGACAAAGGCACTGCATTCTGATTGCAGCAAGTAATCCTTATCCCTTGCCCACACCAGTTTATCGACCCAAGCTGCAGAATTTGGAACAGGGTGAAAACATGGAGGCTCAAACGGAAAGTCGTTTGTCAGATGCTGAGATGGTTGCCAAATCATTTGGTCAGGTAGTAGAGTTGTTCTTTATTTGTTTACCGACGATGGTTTTATGTTCGTTGCAGACCACCAGTCAGCTGACCATTACTTTTCCATGCAGTGTTCTGTTTCTCTGTCAGTCATTTGTCCAAAACAACTTCCAAAACTTAGAGCAATCTACAATGCAGTAAGCATGGAAATTTCAGTTGAACTTTTAATTTATTTGTGTTACCTTATCTAGAGTTTGTTAGATGAAGTAAATGTGCATGTTTATGTGAACTGACAATTGCAATATGCTTGCTTAGTTGAATTGATTTTTGTATGCCAGCTACTCTCTTTGAACTTCACTCAATGTTTTATGTCACTGCAGACTGTAATTAGAGAACTAGGCCATTAGATGCTTTTGTGTCTGTTGACACGTGGAAGGACAGTTGGAAGTAGTGGTCTATTTTCTTCATCAGTCTCAATAGTCAACACTAATTCACTGAGTAATAATCATTTAAAGACATATAGGTGTTTCATGAGGCATTGTCCTGCCATTTCAAGCCTATACAATGATTTCCATTTATTCATGATGGTGCCATGGTGGTAAGAGCTTCTACATTTTCTATGGTGGTAAGATCACCTGACCAGCAGATGATGGTCAAATCTGAGCACATTGTGCAGTACATTTATGGTGAGGTGAAGTCAGAGTGCACTCAATGCCCCAATACTTTGTTCCTTCATGTTAGTGTCTTTTATATCATATACTTTTGTGTCGTTCCAATGCAATATTCAATAAATCCTTGCTGGATTAAGTTACATCTAAGTTTCCCTATAACTCCACCTTAAAGTTGAGAGGACCTTTTATCTACATTTTACATCCCCTTATGACATTCAAGCATTAAACTTTTGAATTTGGAGTACATTAAACATCTCCAAAAGACGCCCTTAATCACTTTGCTTCCTGGCCTATTAAACCTAGTTGCAATCTTGGTTTTGGCTTCACTCATGAAACCTGCCGGAATTTTTTCCTCTGCCTCCTAAAAACAACATTTGTGTGGGAATATTTATGGACTTAATGCTGCATTTGGAACGTGGAGAAGGATTAGGGGGATTAGATGTTCCTGAACAAATAGCTCCCAAACATCCAATTCAGGACTATGCACACCTGTTTCCAGCCTTATATAGTGTCTGGTTGCTGCTAGGTTTAAGGATTGGATATGGTTGGCCCCACAATTTTATAAGGTTGGATCTTGCGCCAAGTCTTATCCTGGGATAAATAATCCACCCCTGTGGAGGAAGGGAGAGAGAAAATAAATTCTTTTAGGCTGCTAAAAGGTAGGGATCGATTTCGTTATGTTGTTGGTTATAAGTCAAACACTCCATGTGTTGTAATGATAATGACTGCACTCCCAATTGAAAGTACTTGGGCAAAATGTTGACTGTGCAACTCACAGATAAGGATACAAATCGAAGAACATTTTTTTTTTGGTCTTTTTTGTATAGGTAGATGGTTGTCGGGGGAGGTCAATTCATCCTTGGACCAATTTTTAGATTTTGTAGAGGCCTTTTTATTGGAATCAATCAATATTATCAATACATTAATTTCCTACATGGTATCAGAGCTATAGGTTAAGCTCCTAGTGTTCTTCGCCTTCTGGCGGGCGGCAACCTTTCCTTGGTCGCCCGCCGGACCTCAACCTATTCTACTTGTGTTTCTACACATACCTTCTTCCATAGCTGAGCTCTTACCCCTCATTTCAGGCTGTACTATTTGCAAAGTCGCCTGCAATTCATGTCGATCTCTGCTTGCACTGTTATGTGAGGAATAAATTACCCTCATGTACGCCACCTCCGTACATTTGTAGGCCAGAGCAGCAGCAGCATTTGAATGTTCCCATCTTGTCTTCTCCTTGTGTAGAACCCTCTCGACTTCTAATTTTTTCTTTCATCAATCTGCTAAGCTCCTGCTTCAATTCTGAAAGCAGATGTTAAACTACTTGTGAAAGAGGTAAAATCTCTTCGAAGTTCTCAATCTGCTCCCTGGCATTATCCAACTCTTGCCGCAACGTTTTATTCTCCTGAATGATGGATGCCTTTGCTGACTCCACATTCAACTTTTCATCCTGTTCAGACTTCAACTTCAACTCTATACAATTTCTTCGCAATTCCTCCACATCCCATTGCGTTTGAGTAGATCTTTCCCTTTCAATTAGAATAGCTTGTTGCAGGTTTTCTTTACTACTATGCTTAGTAGTTTCAAGGTCAACTTCCAAGTCTTTGACCTTTGTTGTAAGGTACTGTCTTACAGCAAGCTCTTGCTTTAATCTGGCTATAAGATCTTCCATGTCTGTTTTTTGCTGTAGCTAGTCTCCGCTGCATGGTTGTAACAACCCTGTTCATTTTATTGCGTTCTTCTGATGAAAGAACAACTAATAAGTCCCTAGCAAATTGTAAACCAGAATTGGCAAGAGTGTCCATGGTTCTTGAAATTTCAGCACCTTCAGGAAGGTTAAGGGAGTTGTCACCAACTGCAAGTTGAATCCCCAATTGTGTTTTACCAATGCCTGGAACTCCACCAATTTCAGTTACTTCTTTGCAATTTATTCCTCTGCCCAGGATGTTATCCAAATCTGCACAGGAAGTAGTAATGCATCTAGACAAATCCTCCTCATGGAACATGTCCCAGGCAGTCTGTGCACCAGTAACAATAGCGTGACTTCCATCAGAATTGTCCAGTCTACTACAATGTGATGCAGCCTTCAGAATTTCAGAAGCCTCACTCTCTGAAATTTGCAGATCTTGAGCAAGGTCGGAGGGAGAGAGGGAGAGAGAAAAAAAAAATGGAGGTATTGAGGCTAGCAGTATCAGCAACGCAGAGAGGGAAGCTGATATCAGCAGGCTACACTTCTCTATAATGAAGTCATGAGATCTATTACACATTTGCTGCTAGACAAAGATAAATCCCCGAAGTCATCAAGTCAACCATGGAGGTACATAAGCATGTATTTGCTTCTCATAATTGCTTGGACCAACACATAAGCAATTCCATCCAAGTTCATGATTACATTCTATGATTCACAAACAAGCAAGCTGGTTTTCAAATCAAATTCATACCATTCAGATTTGCACAACACACTTGTTTTATTCATCTTCGGGACCAACCCCGATTACAATTTTACACCAAAAAAAAAAAAAAAAAAAAAAAAAAAAAATCCAACCACCATACATTTTTCGGTTCACTTCTTCGCCTCTTCAGCTGTTCTCTTCTTCTTGCCTTTGTCTTGGGCGTCCCTTGCCGGTGCTGCCTCCGTGTTTCCCACGCCGCCGAGCACGTTCACTTCCCGTTGCTCCTCAACCGTCACATATGGCGGTCCTCCAAATCTGAGCATCACGGTGGCCTTCCGCTTCAGTTCCTTGTTTTCTGCCTTGAGCACACATATCTCTGCTCGGGCATCCGTATACATGCGCTGGAGCAGAGCCAGTTGAGCTTTTACCTGCTGCACCTCATTTGTTCTACTCTGAAGCCGGTGCGACAGGTTGTTGACCGCAGTCATGGTCTCAACACATGACCTCAATGTATAATAATTGGCCTCAATATCAGATTGAGCAGCCATTATCTGCTCAACTGCCACCATCGGATAGTTCAAAGGCGCAAAACCAGGGGGGCTTGGTTGAGGTTCAAGGGCTATATTCTGGGTTGTGGCCTCGTCAAGGTCGGGAAAGAGAGTAAGACCACGGGACGAAGAGGCTATGTTCTGGGTAGCTGAACGGGAAGAAGAGGCCATATTCAGGGTTGGTTGTAGAGTGTTTCAGGGATAATCTCTCTCAGCAAAAACGAAGAGGTTTTCAGAGGTTTTCAGCAAGTGTTTTGTTCTGTCTAAGCCTCAGCCTCCGTCTTCGTTAAATAGCCACAACAGCCACGCGTATCGCGCGTCGCTCGGCGCTAGACGACAAATCGGCGCGCCTTTTGATGGCTGTCGGGCACACCTTTTGATGGCACGCCTTTTGATGGCACGCCTTTTGATAAGATTGAGCACGTCTTTTGAGGGTGCGATTTTTATGGGTCCGACAAGACTCTGTAAACTGTCTCGACTTTGATTCCGGTTAGCTTCTATGAGGGTCCGACAAGACTCTGTAAACTGTCCCGACATTGATTCCGGTTAGCTCCTATATGGGTCCGACAAGACTCTGTAAACTGTCCCGACTTTGATTCCGGTTAGCTCCTATATGGGTCCGACAAGACTCGGTAAACTGTCCCGACATTGATTTCGGTTATCTTCTACAACGGTTCGACACAGCCATATAGTGTCTTCTACAACGGTCCGACATGACCCAGTAAACTGTTTTCTACAACGGTCCGACATGACCCCATAAACTGTTTTCTACATCGGTCCGATATGACCCCATAAACTATCTTCTACAACGGTCCGACATGACCCCATAAACTGTCTTCTACAACGGTCTGACACGACCCTACAGTGTCTCCTATCCTCTTTTATTTGTCAGATTATTTTTCCTGTTTTGTTACTCTCTCCAAACTCAAGTTGGTTAGTTCCTAACCCCCTTGAGTTTGAGGGGGGCTGTTGAATGTAAATGTAAAAAGTAAATGTAATGTGAGTGTGTTAGGTGAGTATTAGTGTGGTAGGTGAGTGCTAGTGGTAGATAGTGGAAATATATAGTGGTAGATAGTGGAAATATATAATATGTAAGTGGTATATAATGGGTTTAATGGGTTATGATGATGTTTGTAATATCTCCTATATAAGGAATGTCATTTGGTCTTGTAAAATCAAGATATTGGAATCAATCAATATTATCAAAGATAAGGTTTTTGAGGCATATTTGCTATAGGCAAGGTTTTAAAAAGCGGTCGCAACCGTTACGTAACGGTTTTGGTGGTTACCGCCACCCGTTACGGCCGCTTTTGCAGTGTGATTGAGATTCACAGGTGTGTCGGCCGTAGCGGTCGTAACGGTGCCGTAACAGCCGTAACGGCCTATTACGCACCGTTACGTAACGGTTCCAAACTGTTTCTTTCGAAAAAACACACAAAAAAGAGCTGAAAATAGGGGAAGAGGGATAGAGAGAAGAGGGAAGATAAAGAGTAAAAATAGAGGAGCAAGAGATAGAGAGAGAGAAGAGAGAAGAGAGAAGATGAAGAACATGTTATTGATTTGTTGAAGCTGTAAGACCTATGTTATTCTATTCAGCTGCTATCACTCAACCATTTTGTTTGTGTATGTCTATCTATATATTGTTTGAAAATAATAATAATAATAATAATAGTAAGTGTGGTCATTATCTATTTGGCTTGGTTAAAATATATATATATATATATATTTAGGTTCTTATTTATTCTCTTATTTTTGTCATTGTTTATCTTATATATAATAGTTAGTGATTGATTTTTTGTATAATATAAAGTCATTAATTATTAAAATAAAATGTAAAAAACTTAGTTTATAGTGATTTAAAAATATGAAATATATTGAATAATACTTAAAAATTTACAAAAATTGATCGATATTTATTTTGAACCTAATAAATATGATCATGGAAAAAAAATATGCGTATCAGTAATTTTTCTTCAAATTGTGCGAAAAATAAAAAAATTCACGGTTCCGGTTACCGCAACCGTTACGCTACAGCCTTTACACCCCGCAACCGCAACTGCGCCACCGCCACCGTTACAGCGACTACAACTGCTTTTCAGAACTTTGGCTATAGGTCTTCTTTTCCGGGTTGTGCACCCCCTTTGTCTTTTTCAATAATTTTTTAATTAAAAACAAAAAGAAAAGATAAGATGCATTGAAGATAAAGATGAAGTAAAATCTAGAGTTGTAGTGCTGTGGGAGGGTGGGTTAAAGTTCAAAGAAAAATGAATGTATTGCAGCCTGTTGCAACTTTATTTATTGTGTACAGATACAAATGAAAACTCCTATTCTATTAAGGCGGTGTTTGGGAAGTGGGGCTACAGGCTATTTTAGCCTCAAAGTGTGAAAAAAGCAAAAAGCCTCAACAGTAGTTAGGCACCATTGATTTAAAGGAAAAAAAAAAAAAAACAAAAAAAAAAAAACAAAGCAGCCGGCAGCCAACACTGTCAATGACAGTGTAGGCACAGTATTTTGCCAGCCTACTCCCATAGGCAAAAATGACAATTTTGCCCTTGTAGACCAATTTTGGAAAAAGTGAGCTTAGGGGTAAATTTGTCATTTCAACTTCAAATATCATTTCAAACACATTTTTCAATACAACAACTCAAATAAAAATCTATCATATCTTCTCAAACACAATAAAAATCCATCCTATCTTCCCAAACACAAAAATTAAAATAGCCAAAAAGCCAAAAAGCCTCTAAAATAGCCACTTCCCAAACACCCACTAAATGTTGACAACAGCTTCAAATGCAGAAAACTTATCTTTGAGAGGTTGGGTGCATCAGGGGTTCATGGTTCTTTGATAACCAGGTTTCAATATTCTATTGGCATCATATTGATAATGGCTTCCTGAGAAGACCTTATTATAACCAATGGGTTGGTGTGGTATTTTATGTGCCTTGGTGTAAAGAATTCATTAGACCTAAGATTGTTTACTCCTAAGCCTCTAATATAGTGTCTAGTGGCATTCAATGTGTCATTTGAAAGCTTAAAAGATAATAACTGAATGTCAAGATTATTGTTTGAATTGGAGACAAATGGTAAAACAAATTTTGAGCTATTGTCTTCTAATCTCAGCAACACTTTAATTAGACTCTGCAAAAACCTCCAATTTTCTTTCTTAAAGAATTATTTTGAAACTTAAATTGCTTCAAATTACTATTTACTTAACAGAGAATACTTGAGCCGTACTTGAGTCCTTAGATGAGAATTTTCAACAAGTTCTTGATTGAACTTGCCATCCAAGCACACCCATAATCCAGTGCCTAATTTATATTCTGGTCTAATATCTTTGTCCTTCATTAATGCTATAGACCTTCAAGATTTGCTTGAATTTTCTTTTCCTTTTTTCTGTTAGTCCTTGCAATGGTTGACATCTAATGGCCATTATTTCAAGTAATATACAAAGTTTCTTTGCTGTCTATGTATATATAAACATTTATATATACATTATTTGAAGTCAGGTGTCTCAATTTATGAGGCCCCAACCCCTCAAGCCTCCGGGGGATCCCCCTTACTATATAAAATAATTTTACTACTGCTTACTCTGCATACTTGATGAGGGCATTCAGGTGACTTTATCCTCTTTGTCATTGTAGGGGAAACGCAATCCTCGAGCAACAGATCCGCCTGTTGACAATGTTAAAAATCCTCATTTTCTTGTTCTAATATCAGAGAATTTCATGGAGGCTCGTGTTGCTTTAAGTCGGCCTGGAACCACAAATTTAGCACCCAGTCAGAGTCCTGTAAAGCTGGACATAGCTTCAGTTCCTCCAGTTTCAGGGCCACCTTCAACTTCTGTTCCTCCAGGTTTGCATGCTGAACTCACTTGTTTACATCTATTTGATGTTTACTCTTTTTTGATAACCAGGGATGGTTAATAATTCGCAAGATCTTTTAGGTTTCTAGATTATGTGTATAAAAAGATAAAAGGATGGAAGAATTTGTGTCAATCAAACTTTCACTTGGCATAATTTGTTTAACCCCTTAACTTAAAATTTTAACCATTTACTAACTAGCCTCAATTTCTTAAATCGACCGAGTCATCCCTTTCTAATATGCTAACAGGGGATGCATGTTGCTAAGTTTGGTAGATTACCAGCAGTTCTTTTCCATGTATTATAGTTGTACATTCAGAGAACTGATCCTTTAATTGGCCTGCTCAAAGTGTGTTGATTGGTGGATGGCATTGACAATGTGAGAAAACTACATCTTAAAATTTTGGTGTAGGTTTTTTTTGGGAGCATAAGTGTTTCATTGTCCATGCACAAAATTCCATTTTGTCTAGCTAGGAACTTGTGCTGAAAGAAATTTTTGTCCAAACTATTTAGGTTGGCTACACAAATCCTGTTTCTTATTAGGGCCACAACATGATGTTCTCTCATTCCCTCACCTGTCTTTTTTAGTCATCCTTTGCCCTTGCATCACCTTAAGTCCAATCTTGACAAGCCTTCATACTGTTGCAATTATTGGTCTTCACTGCATATAGCGAAAAACTGTGGAGCAACTTTGCTCATCTCGTTCGTAACTGGTAAGTTCTAGATGATGTGATTCTTCCTGTGTGTGTATATGTACATACATTTATTTTCTGTTATTCATGTCCACTTTTTGAATTTCTTTCTCTGAGATTTTTTTTAGTGCTTGATGTTTTAATCTTTTGGCACAAAACTATTATTTTATACATGGGTAGTAGAAGAAACGAATTATTTGGATTATGGAAAAGACCATTCATATGGTGGAGAGTGCTTGATTTGGCAATGGTAGATTGGGTGTTATCCTCTTCGTGTGTTCTTTGTAATGATTTCAGGCATTTTGGTTCTAATATGATGGCTTGGGTTCTATGAAAATGTGTAGTTTGTGCAGTGCTATGGAGATTTAGTTGGAAAGGAATTCTAGAATGTTTGAGAGAAAATCAGATAATGTCAGGGCTTTGTTGGATAGAATTTGTTATTTGGCTTCCCTTTGGGCTTCGGTTGCTCCTAGTTCCGTGTCTTCTAGTTTCAAGGGCATACCCTTATTTTTGATTAGTAGAGATTGGACAACTGTGTGTGATATGTAATTTTCTTTTTTGGTCCCTTGGGGTGGACTTCTTGTCCTCACACTCTTTCGTCTCTCTTTTCCTTCTATTATAATTAAATTTTCTTTGTCGCCAATAAGAATATCTTGGAATTTTTTTTCAAGTCCGATATATATATATATATACACTACCCCCACGGAACATCTGTAGAAAGGCCATAAAAATAAGAGGCTTTGCTTATATTGTATAGGTAGTCGTAAAATTAGCGGTAAGCTAGCAACATTGCCACTGATGAAAACTTGTCAATAATTTTCTTGGTGGAATTCTTACATTTTCCTTTGTTATCTCAGTAAATGGACCTATCATGAACCGGCAGCCAATCTCCGTTGGAAACATCCCCCCTGCAACTGTCAAAGTTGTAAGACTCATAACTTCCTTATATATTTATTTTTGCTTGCGGCAAAAAAATAAAGGTGGTTTGCATTATGAATTTTGTGCTGTAGAGCTCATGATCTCATAACATTCGTGTTCAGGAACCCAGCACTGTTGGTTCTATGGTATCTGGTCCTTCTTTTCCGCACATGCCGTCTGTTCCTCGAGCGGCTTCTCAAGTAGTCCCAAGCTTGCAGGCATCTTCACCAATATCTGCTTCTCAAGAAATGATCCCAAATAATGATAATATGCAAGATTTAAAACCTATGGTCAGTATGCCCCAGCCCTTACGTCCTGTGGGTCCTGCTGCAGCAAATGTGAGTATTCTGAACAATCTCTCTCAAGCGCGGCAAGTGATGAACTCTGCAGCCCTAACAGGAGGAACTTCTATTGGACTTCAATCAATGGGTGGAACTTCCATGGCCATGCATATGTCAAACATGATATCCAGTGGAATGGCATCTTCTGTGTCTGCTGCTCAAACTGTGTTACCATCTGGGCAATCAACTATCACATCAAATGCTGGGTCTGGGACACTTGCCGGAACTGCACAGGTTGCACAAAACTCAGCTCCTGGTTCATTCACTTCTGCTTCTTCTAATATATCTGGGACTTCAAACCTTGGCATGTCACAACCACTGGGTAATCTTCAAGGAGGTGTTAGTATGGGTCAATCAGTACCTGGATTGAACCAAGGAAATCTTTCTGGAGCTCAGATGGTACAGGGTGGAATGGGCATGAATCAAAACATGATGAGTGGCGGCCCTGGTCTGTCTGGCATGTCATCTGGAACTGGCACAATGATTCCTACACCAGGAATGACTCAACAAGGTCAACCAGGAATGCAGCCCCTTGGTGTGAATAACAATTCAGCAGCCAATATGTCCATGTCCCAACAGACATCAAGTGGGTTGCAATCTGCCCAGTCTAAATATGTGAAAGTTTGGGAGGTAAGACCACCATAGTTTGGAAAGAAATGAGGTTGGATTTACAGTCTGCAGATTCCATTGCTTAAGAAACTTTCCTATATCAAACCTTGCATTTTCCAAATGATAGTTGGGTTTTCAGTTTTGGACTATCCTTTTAATAATGATTCTGATTTATTGTTCTTAATGTTGAAGTACATGGATTAAATTGGTTTCTGAATTAATGTTTTGCAATATAACTTTTTTTGGATAATTATAAAGAGGACAGGATTTGTTTTAGTTTATGGAAATCTCAGCAAATAATAGTCAGTCATTCTTTTTCTTTCACCATGTTTTGTTTTATATTTTCTAATTGTTGGGCGTACATAAGTACATTTACATAAGTACATCATTGTGCCAAATAAAGCCCATAAGTACATTTAACAATTGTTTTTATCAATAATTCTCAACCAAGATACTCTGGTTTGAATATTTGCTGAATTTGCATGGTCCCTGTGAAGATTTCCTTCATAGGAGGAGACATTCTCTATTCAATGCAATCTTATTTCTGGCCAATTATTCACGGAAAAATTGGATGGTTTTGAAATATCAGTAAATAATTGACTGTGTCATGGAGACACACCTTATAGTAATTTGGCATGAGGTTTTTGTTTAATGCTCCACATTCTTGTCTATGTATGTTGAGTCATAAACTTTTTCTACTATGATCAGTTGGATGTCCTCTGATTATATATCTACATGTCAATTCAAAATTACCGAACGTTCTCTTCATTTATAGCCCCCAAAGCCCTAGGAACCACTGGGATATCCGTAGTATCTATACTAAAATGTACCATCTGTCCTCTAATTTACTTGTTTTATTCGTTTCCTTTTGCTCTATGGTAAGATCTTTACCAGGCTTCTAAACTTGCCATCATCTCTTTTGATATGCTCTGCCTGTGCCACTGTTCCACATTAGCTTTAGTCAATCTCATTGGGTTAAAAAGGCCAACATACTCGAAGTTTCTTCTTTTTCTAAAACACTTCCATCCACTTGACAAGTGAGGTCAATACAATTTCTCCATGACCCTGTTAAAGTGTCTTCTCCACCAAAGTTCTCCATTGTTTCTTGTCTGGTAAGAAATGGTGGGGTTAGAACTAGTTTTCCTACTAATGCTTCCATAATTCCCTCCACCTAAATTATTAAGCAAAAAAGAATAGTAACAAACAAATTTACTATGCAACAAATTGGAGAAGTGCAAAAGAACTTTTGCTGACTCTTGCAACAAATGATTGTGAACAATATCACACCTTGCTTGTCGTGGAGTAAATTCTGTGAACTTGATTCATATAACACTGTTGTTTATAATAATAAAAATAGTGTCCGTTAAGTGTATTTTTAATTCCGTTCATAATGAGTGAGTACATCTTGAAACTGTAAATGGACAATGAATACTTGGCCATTTTTTTTTGGGGGGGTATATCTTCTTATCCTCCCATCGCTTATGTTTTTCTGAATGATCTAAATTATGCAGGGAAACTTATCTGGGCAGAGACAAGGCCAGCCTGTTTTCATCACTAGACTGGAAGTATGTAGCTTGCCTGATAAATTACTTTCAATTGCGATCCATCTAGTTAAATTTTTTCTTCATTTTTATGTATATTTTAACAAGGGACTGTACAAATATAGATTATGCTTATTTGTACGCATGATTTTAAATAATGGTATCGGGATATGCATCAGCAATGCTGTCATATATTGGCTAATATTAATATTAGCTGATATATCGATGAATAATGGTATCGGAAGTCCAAAATCCCTATATGTAATGGGTGATATGGTATGTAATGGCCGTATGTAAAACAACTTCAATTGGTCTCATTGAATGTGATGTAATTTTTTGAATTTCAACACTTGACCAAGTCATTTTTCATATTTATCTTTGCTTATAATCTTATGTTTTTATTTATTTGTGGCAGGGTTATAGGAGTGCATCAGCTTCTGAGACGTAAGTCGACGGACTAATTTTTGAGAACTTGGTTTAAATCAACACACCTTTTCTATTAATTTAACTTCGGGTTCAAGTTTGTAATATGTTGTTCATATCAAATCTAAATAGTTAATTAAAACAAATTCATGCTGAACTTTACTTGCTTACTTCCATGGAACAAAAGCTTGTTTACTGGTGATTCATGGATGCAAACTCAAGTTTAGTTTCAGTAAGATATGACTTGGCAGACATATGATTCAGTGGTGTGGCTTTATTTCGGAGGTCTGAATAGCCATCAGTGTGTTTGGTTTTAGTTTTCTGAATTCAATTTTCTGAAAATTAAGTTTTTTGTTTTTTGTATTTTTTTTGTTTTTAGTGAATATTGTTTAAATTTTAAGCAATTTTTTTTACTTTTTTAGATGCACCTTACTTAGATGTATCTAAATAGTAAAATATTTGTGAAAAAATATTTTAAAAAATTAATAAATCCACAAAAATACGAAAAATGCGAATTTTTGTATTTTTTGGTATTTAGTGTATTTTTAAAAGATTTTTTCACAAATATTGTACTTTTTAAGTGTATTTATGTTAGGTGTGTCTAAAAATTTAAAACAATTGCTTAAAATATTAAAAAAGTTCATTGAAAACATTAAAATACGGAAAATAAAAAAGTAGAATTTTCTGAAAACCAGAACCAAACAAGCTGCGCTTTTCTCAATGGAAACATTATTCTGCATCAGAATATGTTGGTTTAGTCTCGAGTTACCTGTTGGAGCTGTACAAGGAAACTCCGTTTTGTTTCTCAAATTGCAATCATGTTTGTTTCTTATTAAAGCCGTGAACATTCTATATATGGATATATTTTAAGCTTTTGCTCATTCTTGAATCAAATAGAATGGTAATGCCTTTAGCACTCGATGCTTAAATACGTATCTTGTACAACTTTAAAAGACTCTTTTTTGCTCAGACCAGTCTTTTTCTCAGTTCCAGGAAAAAAGACCTATTAAATCCTGAATTTAAGTCATCTTGCCATCTGGAAATAGCTGTCTGCTAATATTACGTTTCAATCTATTCTGGTTTAGTTTGTTTATTAATTTACTTTTTTTGGTATTAACCTTATAGAAGCTTATTCAAAAAGAAATCTTAGTATACAAATAAGGAAAATGCAGTTTTAGGATGAATTGTCCAGTTGTATGATATTTTTCATTTTCCATTTTTCTTTCTTTTATATTATTATTTACTTTTTCCTTGGTCTCAGGCTTGCGGCAAATTGGCCACCAACAATGCAAATAGTTCGGCTTATCTCTCAGGACCACATGAACAACAAGTACTGCCTACTAAGTGAAAACAATCTATTTGCTATCGTATCTTGCTCATCTCTAACCAAAGGAAAATTTTCCTTTATTTGATAATAGGCAATATGTCGGAAAGGCAGATTTTTTAGTTTTCCGGGCGATGAATCAGCATGGTTTTCTTGGACAACTACAAGAAAAGAAGCTTGTAAGTGGTCTCAAGGCTTATCTTATTATTTATTATGCATTAGTCAAAGGCTTGTGCAAAATGTGAAAGTAATTGAGAGAAGTATACTCGTTAATTCCGTAAGGCCATGTTTGGATGGAAAGAATCAAATAGAAGGAATGAGAATCTGGAATCCCATTAAAAACAAATCTCATTGTTATTTATCAAAAATAAATAAATAAATAAATAAATAAAAACAAATCTCATTGCTAGTAATTAGATTCCTGTGTTGATGCAATTCAAGTGTTTGATTTGGTTAGGAATACTCTCAGGGAGATAAAATTTTAAATATTATGGGCTTATTTACTTGTTTTACTCTTAAATGGTTCAACATACCTCATGGAATGTGAGATTCCATCCTAGTGTGGCAAACAGGATTGCCAGTGGCAATCTTATTCTGCCTTGTGAAGCTAACCAACCGTGAATCACATTCCATTCTTTGATGCACCAAATGACGGAATAAAGGAGATTTTGAATGACACTTTAATTCTGTCTCTCCATTCCTTCCATCCAAACATAGCCTAAAAGAAGTGTATGCAACAATGATAGAATTATCTATGTAGTAAAACTATTTATAATTTTTATTTTTATTTTTTTATCTATGTAGTAAAACTAAGGTCAGTAATATTAGAGGATATGGTCATGAATCCACCTCAAGAAGAGAGTTTAATTCGAGTCATCCTCTTTGGCTCCACCCCTAGGGTTTTATCCTAGTAATTGCCTAGTGTGCGTGGAACAGCCAGATTGCACGTACCTGGGGACTTCTTGGATGCTTGAAAAGGCCTAGAGAGAGAGAGAGAGAGAGAGAGAGAGAGAGAGAAGGTGTATGCGTATGCATGTATGTGTGGGTGTGTGGGTGTATACATATGCACACACAGACACATACATTAGCCAATGGCATTGCTGTTATTTAAGGACAAGGTTGGTATTAGGAAATTTTGTTTTTGTTATTATCATTATTGTGAAGGAAAAAATTTAAACAAAAGGCCAAAGACGAGCTTGAAAGTCAACTTTCTTTTGTATTAGGGAATGCAATTATTGTCATTATGTAGTTATTGAAAATATTAGGGAATGTATTTATTGTCATTATTGTGATAATTCATCATTTTATCTCTAACTATTGAAGTCAAGAATTAAAATAGATTTTTATTTCTTTATCATGCAAGGCCTTTAATGATATGGATGGGGAAAAATGTGTGACAATACGAGTTACTATAACACTGGGTACGAAAGGAAAAAATAGGATAAATTAAAATTTCTAAATTCAAAAATTGATGTAGTATCTTGTGTTGTCCCTAAAGGGGAGATTAGGGTTCAAGTCGTATTTTAGAAATAGATGCTTGTGTTTGACTTGTCAAAAATGTGAAATGGTAAAACTGGGAAAGTGGTTGGTGCACCCAGAATATTGGCCTGATAGGTCGACATTAAGCCAAAGGGTTGTCTTTTTATTCAAAAATAATAACTCATACCTACAAAAAAATAAAAACAATATATTTTATGTATATATAGATGTAAATATCAGTGAAACTTAAATTCGAAATTTATTAGCAATCAACTAAATCAACAGATTTGATAGGGGGGAATTGGTTCATTATTTAAAACTTGGCCTATTAACCTTGAGGTTATTGGTTTGAACCCGAGAGCAGCTACTTCATGCAAATAATGCCAAAGGTTATTGGTTTGGACACTCACACAAGAAGCTTCATACCAATAACTTTTCTCAAAGGAGAAGACCAAATTGCTATTTGATATAGAAATGCTATTTGTTATAGCAATGGTGTGTTATGTGTAAAACGACAGAGGAAAGTATAGATAATTTATTTTTGCATTGCCCCATTGTTCTATCCTTATGGTGGAAAATCTTACGTCTAGTGGGAGGTTGATTGGGCTATTCCACCATCGTGTGAGCTTTTTGTTGAGCATTGATTTTAGAGGTTTTGGTTCTACTATTAAAGCTCGGGTCGTTTGGAGGTGTGTGGTTTTTTGGGCTGTATGGATTGAAAGAAATATCCTAATTTTTGAAGATAAAAGTTCAAGATTGAGAGTTTGTAGGAGACGATTGTTTTGGGGCTTCTTTTTGGTTTGGTGGCCCTTTCTTTGAAAGAGAAGCTACTTTTTTTTAATTGCTAGGGATAGAAAAGGTGTCTGTAGTTTGTAAGGTTTTTTCTTTTCAGCTTCTTTCTTGATGTTGGTGGACCCCTTCTTGGACTTTATTTTCATTATTTATAAAATTCCACTTTGTTGTCGTCAAAAAAAGAAAAAAATTGAGAGTAGAGATTTATTGTTGAAAGAAAAGCAACATATAAATGGAGAGAGGGAGATGGAGTAGAGAGAAATAATTAGGTGTAGAGGACTTCACCACCCGTTGAAAGGTAACAAAAATCGAACCAGAGATAATATGGATTTCTTGTAATTTCAAGAAGTGGATTCTATAGGTTTTTAATTTAAATATTCTATAGAGAAAGGGGAGGTTTTAAAAGTAAAATGGTGGACGTGAGTATTATGTCACTTTTTAAGTTGTCTCTACAATGTGTGCATGGTACAAACAAGCATTTTGGTTTTGACCAAAGTCGATGGTTGTAGGGATTTAGATGAAAAGATTAAGAGACAATAGCGACTATAAAAGATTCAAGGGCAAATATGAAATTTTATGAGGGCAAATAGGAAATTGTTTTGTAAGTTATAGGGAATAGTAGATATTTTTAATTTTGAAGGAGGCAGCTGCCCCCTCTAGTTCTTATGTGCCTTCACCATGGGACATGTTAGGCATTATGGACAAGTTAGAGGGTAAAGCTGCACTAAAATAGTAATGGTGGTGTTCAGTGTTACATGAACTCTTCTATTCTCTGCGTATACCCATGTTCACCTAACATGACAAGGGTTAGGGTATGGGATGAGTGTCCAATCCCAATACCTAAATTAGACATTTGAATTCTTGAATTTTTAAGATATTTGAAGAGGAATAAGTTCACATTCAATAATAAATTTATTTTATTTTATTTTATTTATTATTATAGTGTCTCACATAAATGGGAGATAGAAGTTTATAGCGTCTCACATGAATGGGAGATAGAAGGCTCTTTTTTTTTTTTTTGTTTATTTTTCTAAATACAATTTAATTTCAAGTACATCCCTAAACAATTTGGATGATCTTATGTTAGAATATTATATAATATTCAATATATATGAGAATTTATATTGTGTGTATATCTGTATCTTATTTTTGGATACATATTGCTATATTATAAGATTTAGGCTTTGGATTTTTAATTTTAATTTTAATTTTTAGACGGGAGACTTAGGCTTTAGATTGTATGACATTTCACACATACACACACCCGAGTCCATATAACATAGGTGGTGTTATTGTTAGTTAAAAAGAAAAAAAATTAGGGTGTGTTGGGAATCTTATGGTTTCTTGAAGCATTAAAATGGAATTAATGCTTTTATTCCTTCAATCCCATATATTTAAATGAGTGTGAATACATTTAATAGTGTTAAATAGTGGGATAACTTTTAAAATTAAGGCTCTACTAGTTAGGTGTGAACACATTAAATGCCTAAACGCATGGACAGGGACATGGCGATTTTGAAAAAATGAGAATACAAATATAGTATGGATACGGAAAAAAATATCTTTATATTTTTATTTTCTATGTATATAAATATAAATTTTGGGCATAGAGATATAAGGGGCATCAATAATGTACATGTGGGTGTATTTATTTATTTATTTATTTTTCACTTTTTGATTTGTTTTCATATATTTTACTTTGACCCTAAATCATTTTTCTAAAATTATAGCAAATAAACTCACAAAGGTGTCATGTGGCGTGTCCAAACTCAAGACACGTGTTCAGGTGTGTCCCTAAAGCGTCCTGCGAAAAAGAAAAAAGAAGAAATTGACACACCATGTGGCGTGTCCGACATGTGGACATGCATGTCCAACGCAGGCACATTTCCAATACAGTGAATTTCTCAATCATTCATTGGATGAATGATTATACAAAACTTTAGGGTTTTGATACTTTGACTTGTAAAGAATAAGGCCAGGTTTGGCATGTCCAGAAAAAGCTAAAAAGTCAAAAAGTTACTCAAAAAGTTAAAAAGTTAACACTATTCACCAAAAGTCAACAATTACGGCTGCACAACTCCCAATCCTAATTTTCTCCTACAAACCAATTTTTACAATTTTTTATTACACATTTTTCCATAAAAAGTCAAAAAGTTAACCCAAACATCTATATTTTCTTTCTCAATTTTTTAGTCCAAAAAGACAAAAAGTACACTTATTTAGGACACCCCAAACAACCCCTTAATTATGTGACATGTTTTATTTTATTTTTATTTTTTGTTTGGGTATGTATTATACTTTTTATGTATAGTTTGTGTGCAATACTTTTGTATATGTTTCTGAATTGAATTTTAAAAGTGTTATATTAATATATATAAATACTAGAGTATGAAATACACAAACAATGGAATAATTGTAATTAAGAGCTTACATGAGTGGGAAAATTTGAAAGTTAAATGACTGGAAAAAACACTTTGTTATTTTAAATTATTGTTAAGGACAAAAACGAATCTTGAGGCATAGGCAAAAGTTACATTAACAATATGTAATGGCATTGTATGAGTTATTATTATTATTATTATTTTTTTGATAAAAGGGTGTTTGGACTAGCTTACGCACACCTCAACTAATCCTGGGAGACCAATCCCACCGCCCACTTGTTGCGGCCCCATTTAAAGTTAGGGCAAACGCTCTGCATGGACATGGCCCTAAGGAACTAATTGCTGTTAGTGGGTATTGAACTTGAGACTTAGAGTGAGCCAAGGTTTTAAAAAGCGGCCGCAACCGTTACGTAATGCCATTACGTAATGGTTGTGGTGGTTACCGCCACTTGTTACGGCCGCTATAGCTTTGTGACGGAAATTCACATGTGTAACGGTCGTTTTGGTGTTACATAACGACCGTAATAGTCCGTTAGACACCGTTACACCCAAGGTTTCAAAATGCGGCGTTACGTAATGGTTGTAGCGCTAGGCAACATGCGTTACCCCCGCTTTTGCAGTGTGATTAAGATTCACAGGTGTGTCGGCCGTAGCGGTCGTAACGGTGCTGTAACGGCCGTAACGGCCTGTTACGCACCATTATATAACAGTTTTGAACTACTTCTTTCGAAAAAAAACAAAAAAGCTGAAAATGGGGGAAGAGGGATAGAGAGAGAAGAGGGAAGATGGAGGAGTAAGATATAGAGAGAGAGAAGAGGGAAGATGAAGAACATGTTATTAATTTTTTGAAGTTGTAAGATCTATGCTATTCTATTCGGCTGCTATCACTCAACCATTTTGTTTGTGTTTCTATCTATATATTGTTTGATAATAATAATAATAATAATAATAATAATAATAATAATTGTGGTCATTATCTATTTGGTTTGATTAAAAAATTTATATATATTTAGGCTCTTATTTATTTTCTTACTTTTGTCATTGTTTATTAGGGGTGAGCAGCGGATATACCGATCCGCCAAAACCGACCGAACCGAACCGAACCGATCCGCCGCATTTTGGACGGATGCGTGATGACGAGCGGACGGTTGCGGATTGAATTTCTCCAATCCGCCAATTTGGCGGACGGATGGCGGATTTGAGGTTCTTTTGGCCGCAACCGAACCGCCAAACCGCGAGCACCCTTAGTAATTTATAAGATTTTGTATTTTTAATTTGTTTAAATATTTTGTTTGTGTTTTCAATTGAAAAAGAGTTTAAATATTCTGTTGAAAAAAAGTTTTCAACTTGAATATATTTTTTGAATTGAAAAAAATAAACGTATTATTTATCTATATTTTTTGGTTTTTAAATCTAACTCTAAAAGTAATAAATAGAAAATATGATATATGTTGGTTGGTTTTTGTTTTCAAAAACATATATAAATGTAACAATATATAGACATACAATCTCTACTATTACTCTGTTCATGGTTTTGGTGCTTTGAATTATTTTTATATTTTAAGAACCACATATTGTAATATTTTATGTGGATGAGGCATGCTGTGATTGTAATATGTGGATGAGGCATGCAATGATTGTGATATTCTAAAGTTTCAAACTTTCTTTCTTTGGATGAGGTATGCGGTAATTGTAATACTTTTTTAAGTCATTGACTGTAATACTCCTTTTTTTTTTTTTGAGGAAGTGCACAAGTTGAACTATGTTGAAAATTTATAAAATTTCAAACCGCCAAACCGATTCGCATCCATCCGCTAAACCGCCAATCCGCTCAATTCACATCCGCCGGATTGGCGGACGGATGCGGATTAATTTTCTCCAATCTGCCAATCTGGCGGACGGATGGCGGATTGAAGGTTCCGTGGCCGCAACCGACCCGCGCCCACCCCTATTGTTTATCTTATATATAATAGTTAGTGATTGATTTTTTTTGTAAAATATCTAAAAAACATAACACTTATAATTATATATTAATACATATTTTATACATGTCAATTTTTTTTGATTAGTTTATTTTATTTTTATTTTTATTTTTATCCAAAAAGAGAATGAATATTCAAGTGATCAAAAAAAAAAAAAAAAAAAAAAAAATCTTTATAATTTTTTAATTTTTATATGATTACATTAGCATGTATAATTTATTTTTTAAAACTATTCAAGTTAAAATTTGCATATGCTTCCACAAGTATAATAATTAAAAAAATAATTTTATACATCTAAGTCCAATAACATTTTTTTTTTTGCCACAAGTGTAATATGGATTTATGACATATAAAGTCATTAATTATTAAAATAAAATGTAAAAACTCAGTTTATAGTGATTTAAAAATATGAAATTTATTGGATCATACTTAAAAATTTACAAAAATTGATCAATATTTATTTTAAAACCTAATAAATATGATTATGGAAAAAAAAAATATGCGTATCGGTAAGCTTTTTTCAAATTGTGTGAAAAATAAAAAAATTTACTGTTTTAGTTACCGCAATCGTTACGCTATGGCCTTTACACCATCCAACCGCACCCGCAACCGCACCCGCACCACCGCCACTATTACGGTGACTGCAACCACTTTTCAGAACCTTGGAGTGAGCACACCCTTAGGTCCCAAGTTTTACCCACTAGGCCAACCCTTGAGGTTACATTGTATGAGTTATTATTATGTCTGGCAAATAGGGAAAGGGGTTTAGCCATAGAGGTGTTACATGGAGGGTGACAGTAACTAGCCACCGATTTATTTAAGGTTGTGGCTTAATGTAATTAAATTTGACTTGTCCAATGAAATATATGCTAGTTGGTTTGCCGTCTGTTCAGCATTTACGTTTGTGCTATGATTTCCTTGCTAACCTTACGCACTTCCAAATAAATGCACGTAACACTTTGAAGGAAAAAGAGTACAATTGCAGGCACCTTACAGAGTTATTCCCAAATCTCTTGAGGGGTTGATATATATAGATGAAACCAGGATTCCTCACATGTTATAATAATTGTGTGGAGATCAATTATTTTGTATAGTAACAAATTTTCTGGAAATATCTGGCATAAGAAATGTATAATATAATCATTTTTATCAAGATTGGCAATAATCGCTTACGTAACCTTTTTATTTGCAGTACTTTTTTCTGACATCCATCTCCAGTCATGAAGTAAAATTGATGCCGTATTGATGTAGTAAGATCTAGTGGTGTAGTTATGTTTTTGGCAATATAAGAGGTGGTTGGGTCTTTTGGCCTATAAATAGGTAGTTAGGGTCTTGGAAAAGGAGTTCATGATATTTTGATAGTGTACTTCGCGAGCTTAGAGCTCTTGTATCTCAATATTGATACTTCATTCAGAGTGTCAAGACCTTGACAATGTGTTATTTACATTTTCTGCATCTAAGTTGGAATTTAAAAGATTTTAATTGGTGCAAGTTGTCCCATAAACTAAATTCGAGGCAGTGTTTCATTCTGTTTCCCAGATTTTGAACACCGTAACATTTTAGTACTGAAATTATACAACTAAAAATGATGCTAATTTCCAAAAATAGTATAGTTAACTAGAAACTCTTTTATTTATTTATTATATTATTAAATTTAAATTATAAGCATTCTCAGGTGTGCAAAAATGGCACCAGTTAACTGTGTAGGACTTATTACTTCATTTTGATCATAAATAGACCGTTTCCATGTCAAGGGATCATTTTCTCCGGAGAGAAACTATTTGCACAGAATGCATTCACAAAATGGTTCACAAACAAGACACAAGGGATCATTTTCTGTGAATGGCTAACAGTGCATTTAACAGGATTTCCTAATGTTGACTGTCATCAATCTGTAGTGTGCAGTGATACAGTTACCATCACAGACATTGCTGTTATCTGTTTCCGATAAAGCCTGCCGCTTGATTGGAATGCTTTTCCCTGGGGTAAGATGTTCTTTCACATAGTTTTGTCATCTATACTGAAATTAAGTTCAATGTGGATCACATATGAAACCGTGCTTTGTATTTACAATTCATACTCCGCTTACAATTAATTGTTGTGTGGGTTTAGGATATGGTTGTGTTCAAGCCACAGATATCAAGTCAGCAGCAACAACAGCAACAAATGCAACACCAGCAGCAACTTCAAGCACAACAGCATCCACAGTTGCAACAGCAACAACTTCCCCAAATGCAGCAACAAGCAGCGCTTCCACAGATGCAACAACAACAGCAAACGCTTCCGCAACAAATGCAGCAACAACAACAAACCCTTCCACAAATGCAGCAACAGCAGCAGCAACAGCTTTCACAGATGCAGCAACAGCAACAACAACAGCAACAGCAACAGATTTCGCAGTTGCAGCAACAGCAACAACAACCGCAGCAACAACAGATGGTTGGGACAGGAATGGGTCAAGCTTATGTTCAAGGTCCGAACCGGTCACAGTTAGTATCTCAGGGACAAGTATCATCACAAGGGCCACAAAACATGCCTGGAGGAGGGTTTATGAGTTAAATAACTAATTTCAGAAGATGAGCATTCGTGTTATGCTTGAATCAATCACCAATATAATTATGCTTTTAGGCTTGTTCTTTTAAGTTGGTTAGTGATAGCTAAGGCACATCAAATTAAGATTTTTAAGACCCATACTTGAGTGCTTGCATTATCCTTTGGAAGTTTGAGATTTGCTTGTGTGTTTTATATACTATGATGCTTATAAAGTTATTGGGAGAAATTTAACTTTCAATATCAATGTTATTTTTGTGAGTTCCATTTACTGCTGGCCGTATATGAGATTATGAATAGTTTTTGAGATTATGAGCACTTTATGAGATTTGTATATTTGTATAGCATTTTCCTTTTCGCAAAAGTTCTTGCAGAACAGGAGGGAAAAGGTTCTTCTGGAACCAACAAGATGTTACCCCATCGGTCTGCAAATCAAGAACAGTAAAGCTTATTGTAACTTAGGATTACTTAAGGTATGTCTTTTTGACAGACTTCATGATTTCATTGTTTGAAGATGATGAGTTGACTTGAACAACAGAAGGGAGAAAAGAAGCCCAAGAACTGAGCATTTGTGTCGTATATTCTCAGCCTGAGGGGCTCCACAAGTATATGTGCACACTTGAGAGTAGCGCTCTCCTTGTTGTAAAATCACCCTTTAATTTGCAGGCCACATCATTAAGTAATTCTATTTGCACACTATGTTTTCATTTCAATTTACACAATTTTTGCAGCTTTGATATCAACTTTTGAACAAAAATTGATTGTTCAGATATCAACCACTGAGCAGTGTATTTGTTTGGAATATATCTAAATAATTGATTTTTGTTTTAAAGTTGATATCCAAAGGGTAAAATTGTGTGAATTGAAACAAAGTTTGGTGTGCAACTATAACCACCCCACATCATAGGTTCCACCAGCGTGCATGATTGATGCAAATGAGGATTTTCGTTAGTACTGAATCATAGGAAAATGACATCAGAAAGATTTCATTGCTGTTTATTTTCACTTCTGAATTAATACACAACATTACAAGCTTTTTAAGCATGTAATGTAGTTGCACAATGAAGCTCAGTATCTTTGTAGAACTTCAATGCAATGTTTATTAATGATGTATTTTTTACAATGAAATGGTTAAAACAGTCTTTTATATGTCCTCAAAAAAGGTATCCGTTCCCTTAATTTTTGTATTCATAATCATATAATTTAATTTTTAAAATTAAATAGTGTAATTGTGTCTAATGAGATTGGAGGACAGACACTTTTGAGATAGGCTGATGAGGTAAAATGAAGAGACATTTTTGGATTGAGTTTCGACTCATGTGTAGTACGTATATATTTTATAATTTTTAAAAGTGTATATAGTTATAAGAAAAAAGATTGGGAGTTTTAAATTAAGAGCTTTAATAGTTTTAATTGGTGCGTGGGTCTCATGTGATGTGATGTTTTGACTTTGATTTTTTTTTTTAAAATTTTTTTCACATCATTAATATTCTTTTAGAGCTCTCAAATTAAAGGGATGTATCATTTCTGATAACTATAACTAGTCTATCACCCGTGCTATGCACAGAATAATTATAGATATTTATATTTGTTTTAGATTTTTTGTTAATATATAAATTATGTTTTTTGAGATTTTTTATAAAAATAATTTAACAATCTTATCACTAATCATAGTGTATGAGAGAAGTTGAAAAAGGTACTGCAGTAACTATGTATGGATTGTATCTATAATTATTTGTATGAAGGGATTTTAAATGTTAATCAAGAGATTTTGACAAATCAATAAATGCAGGCATGTGGAAAGACATGTAAATTGGAAAAAATTAATAAATGCTAATCAGGAGATTTTGACCAAATCAATAAATGTTGAGGCTTTTTTTAAAAAAAAAAAAATCAAAAAATTAAAAAATTTAGATTGAAATATTAGAGTTCCCACTAGGCTTGGGTTAGAAACCCCTTTTCCTTAATATATAGACTAGTCTATTACCCGTGCTATGCACGGGATAATTATAGATGTTTATATTTATTTTAGATTTTTTTTAATATATAAATTATGTTTTTTAAGATTTTTTATAAAAATAATTTAACAATCTTATCACTAACCATAGTGTATGAAAGAAGTTGAAAAGGGTACTGCAGTAACTATACACAGATTGTATCTATAATTATTTTATGAGGGGATTTTAAATGCTGATCAGGAGATTTTGACCAAATCAATAAATGCAGGCATGTGGAAAGACATGTGGATTGAAAAAGTTAATAAATGCTGATCAAGGAATTTTGACCAAATCAATAAATACTAAGTTTTTTTTTCTTTTTAAATAAAAAATTTAGAAAATTCAGATTGGGATATTGAAACTCCCACAAGCTTTGGGGGTTAAAAACCCAATTTTGCTTAATATATAGTATAGATATATATATATATATATATATAGATAGATATATAGATAGTGGTAACCCGTGCTATGCACGAAACTTTATAAATTAAAAAAAAAATTATTATAATTATTAGATAAGCTTTAAAGATTTTTTTTTTAGTTATTTTTTATTTTTTATTTTTTATGTTATAATATAATATATAAGATATAGATAGATATCTACAACTTTAATAAAAAATATTATCTAATTTTTTGGGGAAGAGAAAACGAATGCAAGTTTTAATTTTAATTTTTTTTGAAATTGGTGAGAGAGATTAGGAGGGAGAGATTATGAAATATTTTTGTTATTAAATAAATAAATTAGTTAATATTTTTTTAATCTATTTTGTAAATTAAAAAATTAATAATTTTAGAAAATTGATTAATTTGTCCCATTAAGTGATTTAAAATTTTGATAGATATATATAAAAAAAATACATAATTATATTACTAAATCATAATTCAAATTTAGATGTTATATTTTTTTGAGATCTATAACTAAATTCTTATCTTCTTTATTTTTGTGTGTAACCATAGTGTATGAGAGAAATTGAAAATAGTTTTGTAGTAATTATGAGAGAAGTCAAAAGGGATTGTGGGTTGAGAGAAATTAATAAATGTTGAGGTTGGTTGGGAGAAACAATAAATGCTGATTTTTTTTTTTTGTTAATCAAAAAATTAGAAAATTTGAATTAGGATATTAGAGCTCTCACAAAGCCTGTGAGTTAAATACCCCATTTTACTTAATATATAGTATAGATGTAGATATATAGATGGTTTTGTGGTGTGTGATACCTTAATGCTTACTTTCCTCTTGTTTTATTGGGGGGTTCATTCAAGGACTTTTTTTCAATTTTTTATTTTTATTTTTTTAGTTTGTTTAATTGAATAAAACCCAAAAATATAAAATTTTATGATGACTTTTAAAAAGTCCACTTAAAAAAAAAATCATAAGAAAAATCAAACCAACCCCAAACAAACATCTGGTATAAAATATCGCTTAATTCATTAAAATTGTATTGATTTGTAGCAATTTGTATCGTTTAATTCATTAATCATAGATTAAATTATAAATTTTACAACCAGCTTTGAAATGATCCTGTTCCTTTATAGATAATATATATATATATATATATAAAATATTTTTTAATCTCTAATAAAGTGTTAAAATAAAATGAGTATGAGAGATTTAAGACGTCAAATTTATTAAAAATTAATTATTATGCATATAAAAATATTATATAAAAAATATTATGCAAATAAGGAGAAACGCAATCCTCGAGCAACAGATCCAGCCGTTGACAATAATGTTAAAAATCCTCATTTTGTTGTTCTAATATCAGAGAATTTCATGGAAGAAGTTTAGCACCCAGTCAGAGTCCCGTAAAGCTGGACATAGCTTCTTCAGTTCCTTCAGGTTTGTGAGCTCACTTGTTTACATCTATATCTATTTGATCCTATCACTGTACAAGAGGTCTACTTACCCTTTTTTTTGGATTGATAACCAGGTCCAGGGGTGGTTAATAATTTGCAACATCAACATCTTTTAGGTTTCTAGATTCTGTGTATACAAAGATAACCCCCTTGACTTAAAATTTTTAACCATTTACCAACTAGCCTCATTTGTTTTTTAAACCGATCATCCCTTTCTCATATTATATGCTAACAGGGGATGCATGTTGCTAGTTAGGTTGGCTGCACAAATCCTGTTTCTTATCAGGGCCCACACTTATTGTTAAATCACACAACACAACATGATGTTCTCTCATTCCCTCACCTGTCTTTTTTAGTCATCCTTTGTCCTTGACAAGCCTTCATACTGGTACAATTATTGGTCTTCACTGCATATAGCAAAAAACTGTGAATCAACTTTTCTCTTTCTCTCTCTGTGTGTGTATGTACATACATTTATTTTCTGTTATTGATGTCCACTTTTTGAATTTCTTTCTCTCAGATTTTTTCTAGTGCTTGATCTTGTAATCTTTTGGCACAAAACTATTATTTTATACATGGGTAGTAGAAGAAAAGAATTATTTGGAATATGGAAAAGAACATTCATAGAATTCCTCTTTATGTGTTCTCTTGCTTTGTAATGATTTTAGGCACTTCGGTTCTAATACCATGGCTTGGGTTCTTTGAAAATGTGTAGTTTGTGTGGTGCTATGGAGATTTGGTTAGAAAGGAATTCTAGAATGTTTGAGACAAAATCAGATAATGTCAGGGCTTTGTAGGATAGAATTTGTTATTTGGCTTCCCTTTGGGCTTCTTTGCTCCTAGGTCAGTGTCTTCTAATTTCAAGGGCATACCCTTATTTTTTATTAGTGGAGTTTGGACAGCTGTGTGTGATATGTAATTTTCTTTTATTAGTAGAGATTGGACAGCTGTGTGTGATATCTTTCTTTTCCTTCTATTGTAATTAATTTTCCTTTATTGCCAATAAGAGTATCCTGGAAAAATTCTTTAAAGTCTGATATATATATATATATATACTACCCCCATGGAACATCTGTAGAAAGGCCATAAAAATAAGAGGCTTTGCTTATAAGTTATATTGTTTAGGCAGTGGTAAAATTAGTGGTAAGCTAGCAACATTGCCACTGATGAAAACTTATCAATAATTTTCTTGGTGGAATTCTTACATTTTCCTTTGTAATCTCAGTAAATGGACCTATCAAATGGACCTGTCATGAACTGGCAGCCAATCTTGGTTGGAAACATCACCCCTGCAACTGTCAAAGTTGTAAGACTCATAACTTCTTTATTTATTTATTTTTTAAATAAAGGTGGTTTGCATTATGAATCTTGTACTGTAGAGCTCATGATCTCTTAACATACTTGTTCAGGAGCCCAGCACTGTTGGTTCTATGGTATCTGGTCCTTCTTTTCCGCACATGCCGTCTGTTCCTCGAGCGGCTTCTCAAGTAGTCCCAAGCTTGCAGGCATCTTCCATGTCCCAACAGACATCAAGTGGGTTGCAATCTGCCCAGTCTAGATATGTGAAAGTTTGGGAGGTAAGACCACCATATTTTGGAAAGAAATGAGGTTGGATTTACAGTCTGCAGATTCCAGTGCTTAAGAAACTTTCCTATATCAAACCTTGCATTTTCCAAATGATAGTTGGGTTTTCAGTTTTGGACTATCCTTTTAATAATGATTCTGATTTATTGTTCTTAATGTTGAAGTACATGGATTAAATTGGTTTCTGAATTAATGTTTTGCAATTTAACTTTTTGTGGATAATTATAAAGAGGACAGTTCGGATTTGTTTTAGTTTATGGAAATCTCAGCACATAATAGTCAGTCATTCTTTTTCTTTCACCATGTTTTTTTATTTATTTTTATTTTATATTTTCTAATTGTTTGGCATACATAAACACCATTGTGCCAAATAAAGCCCATAAGTACATTTAACAATTGTTTATATTAATAATTCTCACCCAAGATACTCTGGTTTGAATATTTGCTGAATTTGCATGGTCCCTGTGAAGCTTTCCTTTATAGGAGGAGACATTCTCTATTCAATGCAATCTTATTTCTGGCCAATTATTCACCGAAAAATTGGATGGTTTTGAAAATATCAGTAAATAATTGACTCTGTCATGGAGACACACCTGATAGTTATTTGGCATGAGCTTTTTGTTTAATGCTCCACATTCTTGTCTATGTATATTGAGTCATAAACTGAATGACCTTTTGTACTACGATCAGTTGGATGCACTCTGATTATATATCTACATGTCAATTCAAAATTACCGAACGTTCTCTTCATTTATAGCCCCCAAAGCCCTAGGAACCACTGGGATATCCGTAGTATCTATACTAGTGTACCATCTGTCCTCTAATTTACTTGTGTTATTCGTTTCCTTTTGCTCTATGGTAAGATCTTTACCAGGCTTCTAAACTTGCCATCATCTCTTTTGATATGCTCTGCCTGCACCACTGTTCCACAATAGCTTTAGTCAATCTCATTGGGTTAAAAAGGCCAACACAGTTGAAGTTTCTTCTTTTCCTAAAACACTTTCATCCACTTAACAAGTGAGGTCAATGCAATTTCTCCATGACCCTGTTAAAGTGTCTTCTCCACCAAAGTTCTCCATTGTTTCCTGTCTGGTAAGAAATGGTGATGTTTGAACTAGTTTTCCTACTAATGCTTCCATAATTCCCTCCACCTAAATTATCAAGCAAAAAAGAATAATAACAAACTAATTTACTATGCAACAAATTGGAGAAATGCAAAAGTACTTTTGCTGACTCTTGCAACAAATGATATTGAACAATATCATACCTTGTTTGTTGTGGAGTAAATTCCGTGAACTTGATTCATATAACACTGTTGTTTATAATAATATAACTAGTGTCTGTTAAGTGCATTTTTAATTCCGTTCAGAATGAGTGAGTACATCTTGAAACTGTCAATGGGCAATGAATACTTGGCCAATTTTGTCCTTTCGTATATTTTCTTATCCTCCCATCGCTTATGTTTTGCTGAATGATCTAAATGATGCAGGGAAACTTATATGGGCAGAGACAAGGCCAGCCTGTTTTCATCACTAGACTGGAAGTATGTTTTAGCTTGCCTGATAAATGATTACTTTCAATTGTGATCCATCTAGTTAAATTTTTTCTTATTTTTACGTGTATTTTAACAAGGAATGTACAAATATAGATTATGATTATTTGTACGCATGATTTTAAATAATAGTATCGGGACATGTATCAATGTCAACAATGCAGTCGTATATTGGTTAATAATATCAGCCCATATATCTATCAATGACTGTATCGAAAGTCCGAAAATCCATGGTGTGTTTGTTTGGAAGAATTGGAGGGGGGGCGGGGGATTGGACACCATGTCCATTGGATCATGGAGTCCATTGTTTGGTTGCAGATTCATAGGCCGGACTAGGAGTCCGATTGGACTATCAATCCCACATATGTGAGATTATTGTATCCTAGAGGGGGCATGGGATAGAATTGGTGGAATAACTATCCCATGGGATTAAATGATAAAATGACATATTTGCCCTCCAAGTATTTGATATAATTATGTATTATATTTAATAAAATTTAAATGTCTCAATTTAAAAATAAAATAATTTTATTTAATTTTTATTGATGTTTTATTTAATTTCATTATTTAAATTTTTATTGATATTTTATTTAATAATTATTATTTTTTAAAATAAATTTATTTAAAATTTTATTTTAAAAAGTAACACAATTTTTTATTGATATTTTATTTATTTAATTTTTAAAAATAAATTTATTTAATTTTAAAAATAATAAATAAAATTTATTTAATCTAGCCCAAAAAAATTAAAATATTAAAGACATGATTAATATTGATATTATTTAGTAAACAATTTGAAAGGACAAGATTGTCTTTTGAACATTTATATTTCGTAATATCTCAAACAAATATAACATTCAATGAAATAGTCATTTCCTTGCATCTAATCTCATGACTAAACAAACATGGGATACACAACCTATTCAACTAAATAGTACGGAGACTATGTATCTCAGGATTAACAGTCCGATGGATTACAATTCCCCCTTATCTAGTTCGTGCAAACAAATATAACCTATATGTAATGGGTGATATGATATGTAACGGCTGTATTTAAAACAACTTCAATTAGTCACATTGAATGTGATGTAATTTTTTGAATTTCAACACTTGGCCAAGTCTTTTTTCATTTTTATCTTCACTTATAATCCTATGTTTTTATTTATGTATGGCAGGGTTATAGGAGTGCATCAGCTTTTGAGACGTAAGTTGACAGACTAATTTTTGGGAAGTTGGTTTAAATCAACTCACCTTTTCTATTAATATAACTTCGTTTTCAAGTTTGTGATATGTTGTTCATATCAAATCTAAATAGTTAATTAAAACAAATTCATGCTGAACTTTACTTGCTTTTGTTTACTGGTGATTCATTGATGCAAACTCAAGTTTAGTTTCAGCAAGATATGACTTGGCAGACATATGATTCAGTGGTGTGGCTTTACTTCGGAGCTCTGAATAGTCATGCGTTTCTCAATGAAAACATTATTCTGCATCAGAATATATGTTGGCTTAGTCTCGAGTAACCTGTTGGAGCTGTACAAGGGAACTCCATTTTGTTTCTCAAATTGTGATCATGTTTGTTTCTTATTAAAGCCGTAAACATTCTATATATGGATATATTTTAAACTTTGCTCATTCTTGAATCAAATAGAATGGTAATAGCTTTATTACTTGGAATTATTAGTATTTATCAAAAAAACAAAGGAACTATTAGCACTCGATGCTTAAATACGTAGCCTGTACAACTTTAAAAGACTCTTTTTGCTCAGACCACGGTCTTTTTCTCAGTTGTAGGAAAAAAATACCTATTAAATCCTGACTTTAAGTTGTGTTGCCAGCTGGAATAGCTGTCTGCTAATATTACGTCTCAATCTATTCTGGTTTAGTTTATTTATTAAATTGTTTTTGGTATTAGCCTTATAGAAGCTTATTAAAAAAGAAATCTTAGTATGCAAATCAGCAAAATGCAGTTTTAGGATGAATTAGTGTTTTTCTAGTATTAGAATGATTCATCATGTCCAAGTAATCCTGTCATAGCATATCTATGAGTACATCCTCCTGATATCTATGCAATGTATTCAAAATGGATGACCTCAGTATTTGACGTGTACAATCTCATCTGACCTATGTTGGTATTGTTTTTAATGTTTATCTGGCTTCCCTCATGGGAAGATACCCTAAATGTCTTATTATGATGTATTGTCCAGTTGCATCATATTTTTCATTTTCCATTTTCCATTTTCCATTTTTCTTTCTTTTATATTATTATTTACTTTTTCCTTGGTCTCAGGCTTGTGGCAAATTGGCCACCAACAATGCAAATAGTTCGGCTTTACTCTCAGGACCACATGAACAAGAAGTACTGTCTACTAAGTGAAAACAATCTATTTGCTTTAGTATCTTGCTCATCTCTAACCAAAGGAAAATTTTCCTTTATTTGATAATAGGCAATATGTTGGAAAGGCAGATTGTTTAGTTTTCCGGGCGATGAATCAGCATGGTTTTCTTGGACAGCTACAAGAAAAGAAGCTTGTAAGTGGTCTCAAGGCTTATCTTATTATTTATTATGAATTAGTCAAAGGCTTGAGCAAAATGTGAAAGTAATTGAGAGAAGTATACTCGTTAATTCTGTAAGGCTATGTTTGGATGGAAAGAATCAAATAGAAGGAATGAGAATCCAGAATCCCATAAAAAACAAATCTCATTGTTATTTATTAAAATTTTTTAAAAAAAAAAAAATCTCATTTCTAGTAATTAGATTCCTGTGTCGATGCAATTCAAGTGTTTGATTTGGTTAGGAATACAGGGAGATAAAATTTTTAATATTGTGGGCTCATTTAAATATTTTACTCTTAAATGGTTCAACATACCTCATGGAATGTGAGATTCCATCTCAGTGTGGCAAATAGGATTGCCAGTGGCAATCTTTTTCTGCCTTGTGAAGCTAACCATGAATCACTTTCCATTCTTTGATGCACCAAATGACGGAATAAAGGAGATTTTGAATGACACCCCAATTCTGTGTCTCCATTCCTTCCATCCAAACATAGCCTAAAAGAAGTGTTTGCAACAATGAGAGAATTATCTATGTAGTAAAACTAAAGCCCGTAATATTAGAGGATATGGTCATGAATCCACCTCAAGAAGAGGAGTCTCCCCCTAGGGTTTTATCCTAGTAATTTCATAATGTGCGTGGAACAGCGAGATTGCATGTACCTGGGGACTTCTTGGATACTTGAAGAGGCCGAAACACCTCACCTCATGAGAGAGAGAGAGCATTATTGTCTCTATGTATGCATGTATGTGTGGGTGTATACATATGCACATACGTTAACCAATGGCATTGTTGTTATCTTTAATTAATATTAAGGACAAGGTTGGTATTAGGAAATTTTGTTTTTGTATTAGGGAATGTAATTATTGTCATTATTGTGATGAGTCAACATTTTATCTGTAACTATTGAAGTCAAGAATTTAAATAGATTTTTATTTCTTTCTCATGCAAGGCCTTTAATGATACGGATGGGGAAAAAATGTGTGACAGTACAAGTTGCTATAGCACTGGGTACAAAAGGAAGAATTAGGATAAAATAAAATTTCTAAATGAAAAAATTGATGTAGTATCTTGTGTTGTGTCTAAAGGGGAGATATAGGGTTCAAGTCGTATTTTAGAAATAGATGCTTGTGTTTGACTCATCAAAAATATGAAATGGTAAAACTGGGACACTGGTTGGTGCACCCAGAATATTGGCCTGATAGGGCAACATTAAGCCAAAGGGTTGTCTTTTTATTCAAAAATAATAACTCATACCAACAAAAAAGTAAAAACAATATGTTTTATGTATATATAGATGTAAATATCAGTGAAACTTAAATTCGAAATTTATTAGCAACCAACTAAATCAACAGATTTGATAGAGGGGAATTGGTTCATTAGTTGAAACTTAGCTTATTAACCTTAAGGTTATTGGTTTGAACCCGAGAGCAGCCACTTCATGCCAATAATGCGGAAGGTTATTGGGTTGGACACTCACACAAGAAGCTTAATACCAATTGCTTTTCTCAAAGGAGAAGACCAAATTGCTATTTGATATAGCAATGGCTATTTGTTATAGCAATGGTGTGTTATGTGGAAAATGGCAGAGGAAAGTATAGATAATTTATTTTTGCATTGCCCCATTGTTCTATCCTTATGGTGGAAAATCTTACGTCTAGTGGGAGGTTGACGGGGTTATTCCACCATCGTGTGAGCTTGTGTTGAGCATTAATTTGAAAGGCTTTGGTTCTACTGTTAAAGCTTGGGTCCTTTGGAGGTGTGTGGTTCTTTGGGTCGTATGGATTGAAAGAAATATCCAAAATTTTGTAGATAAAAGTTCAAGACATCGAGAATTTGTAGGAGACAATTTTTTGGGAGCTTCTTTTTGGTTTGGTGGCCCTTTCTTTGAAAGAGATGCTACTTTTTTTAATTGCTAGGGATAGGAAAGGTGTCTGTAGTTTGTGAGCTTTTTTCTTTTCAGCTTCTTTCTCGATGTTGGTGGACCTCTTGATGTTTGTAGTTTGTGAGCTTTTTTCATTATTTACAAAATTCCACTTTGTTGTCGTCCAAAGAAAAAAAAAAAAAAATGAGAGTAGAGATTTATTGTTGAAAGAAAAGCAACATATAAATGGAGAGAGGGAGATGGAGTAGAGAGAAATAATTAGGTGAGGACTTCACCACCCACTGAAAGGCAACAAAAATTGAACGAGTGGTAATATGGATTTCTTGTAATTTCAAGAAGTGGATTTGAGAGTGAATTCTATAGGTTTTTAATTTAAATATTCTACAGAGAAAGGTGAGGTTTTAAAAGTAAAATGGTGGACATGAGTATTATGTCACTTTTTAAGTTGTCTATGTGAACATGGTACGAACAAGCATTGTGGTTTTGACCGAAGTCCATGGTTGTAGGGATTTTGATGAAAAGATTAAGAGACAATAATGACTATAAAAGATTTAAGGGCAAATATGAAATTTTATGAGGGCAAATAGGATATTGTTTTGCAAGTTATAGGGAATAGTAGATATTTTTAGTTTTGAAGGAGGCAGCTGCCCCCTCTGGTCCTTATGTGCCTTCACCATTGGACATGTTAGGTATTATGGATAAGTTAGATGGTAAAGGTGCACTAAAATAGTAATGGTGGTGTTCAGTGTTACATGAACTCTTCTGTTCTCCCCATTTACCCATGTTCACCTAATATGACAAGGGTTAGGGTATGTGATGAGTGTCCAATCCCCGTACCTAAATTAGATATTTGAATTCTTGAATTTTTAATATATTTGAAGACGAATAAGTTCACATTCAATAATAAAGAAAAATTTATAGTGTCTCACGTGAATGGGAGATAGAAGCTCTTTTTTTTATTTTTTATTTTTTCTAAATACGATTTAATTTCAAGTACATCCCTAAACAATTTGGATGATCTTATGTTGGAATATTATATAATATGCAATGTATATGAGAATTTATATTGTGTATATCTATATCTTATTTTTTGATACATATCCCTATATTATAAGATTTAGGCTTTAGATTGTATGACATTTCACACATACACACACCTGAGTCCATGTAACATAGGTGGTGTTATTGTTAGTTAAAAAGAAAAAAATTAGGATGTGTTGGGAATCTTGTGGTTTTTTTGAAGCATTAAAATGGAATTAAAGCTTTTATTCCTCCAATCCCATATTTTTAAATGAGTGTGAATACATTTAATGGTGTTAAATAGTGGGATAACTTTTAAAATCAAGGCTCTACAGTTAGGTGTGAACACATTAAATGCTAAGAAGGATGGAAATGGACATGGCGATTTTGAAAAAATGAGAATACAAATATAGTACGAATATGGGAGAAAAATATCTTTATAATTTTTTATTTGCCATGTATATAAATATAAATTTAGGGCATAGAGATATAAGAGGCATCAATGATGTACATACATGTGGGTGTATTTATTTTTATTTTTTTCACATTTTTCTAAAATTATAGAAAATAAACTCATAAAGGTGTCATGTGGCGTGTCCAAACTCAAGAACGTGTTCGGGATGTGTCCCCAAAGCATCCTGCAAAAAAGAAAAAGAAGAAATCGACACACCATGTGGCATGTCTGACGTGGAGATGCGTGTCCTACATGGGCACGTTTCCAACACATTGAATTTCTCAATCATTCATTGGATGAATGATCATACAAAACTTTATTTTTTATGTACATCATTTTAGTCCCTATCGATTTTGTCTTTGAATTTATGATTTTGTTTCAATTATCAATTTGATCTAATTGATTACAACTCTTAGCATTTTTTATGGAAAATACGCACATAAGTGTTACGTGCCATATTTTTAAGGACAAAATTATAAAATTACTCAACTCAGTCAGTTAACCTCAACCAATTTAGTGATAATTTTCTTTAAAAAACACTAATGATATTATTAATTGGCCAAATTGAAAAAAAATCTAAAATTAAGGGTCAAAATTGAGCCAATTGAAAGTGTAGGGACCAAAATGACACAAGGGTTAAAATATAGGGACCACCGTTGTAATTTGCCTTACTTTTTATGTATAGTTTGTGTGCAATACTTTTTTATATGTTTCCGAATCGAATTTTAAAAGTGTTATATACATTTAATATATACAAATACTGGAGTATGAAATACACAAATAATGGAATAATTGTAATTATGAGCTTACATGAGTGGAAAATTTGAAAGTTAAATGACTGGAAAAAACAGCTTAAGCATAAGTGTAAGCATAAGCAGTGGTACTCTGTTATTTTAAATTATTGTCAAGGACAAAAACGAATCTTGAGGCATAGGCAATAGTCACATTAACGATATGTAATGGCATTGTATGAGTTATTATTATGTCTGGCAAATAGGGAAAAGGGGTTTAGCTGTAGAGGTGTTACATAGGGTGACAGTAAATAGTCACCGATTTATTTAAGGTTGTGGCTTAATGTAATTATAATTGACTTGTCCAAAGTTTTGAAATATATGCTAGTTGGTTTGCCGTCTGTTCAGCATTTACATTTGTGCTATGATTTCCTTGCTAACCTTAGGAACTTCCAAATAAATGCACGTAAAGAGTACAATTGTAGGCACCTCACAGAGTTATTCCCAAATCTCTTGAGGGGTTGATATATATAGATGAAACCAGGACTCCTCACATGTTATAGTAATTGTGTGGAGATCAATTATTTTGTATAGTAAGATATTTTCTGGAAATATCAGGCATACTAAATGTATAATATAATCATTTTTATCAAGATTGGCAATAATCGCTTATGTAACCTTTTTATTTGCAGTCCTTTTTTCTGACATCCCTCTCCAGTCATGAAGTAAAATTGATGCCACATTTTAGTGGTGTAGTTATGTTTTTGGCATTATAAGAGTTGGTTGGGTCTTTTGGCCTGTAAATAGGTAGTTAGGGTCTTGGAAAGGGAGTTCATGATATTTTGAAATTGTACTTTGTGAGCTTAGAGCTCTTGTATCTCAATATTGATATTTTCTCTCTAATGAAATCTCTTTACTAAATTGGTTTCATCACATATTATCCTTCGAACAAATAAATTCCTCAAAACTGCAATTACATTTTTTTATTGCCTCCCAAAATTTAGCATGTTTATTTGGTTGATTTCATTCAGTGTCAAGACCTTGACAATGTGTTATTTACATTTTCTGCATTTAAGTTGGAATTTAAAAGATTTTAATTGGTGCAAGTTGTCCCATAAACTAAAATTTGAGGCAGTGTTTCATTCTGTTTCCCAGATTTTGAATACCGTAACATTTTAGTACTGAAATTATGTTACTAAAAATGATGCTAATTTCTGAAAATAGTGTAGTTAACTAGGAACTCTTTTATTTATTTATTATATTATTAAATTTAAATTATAAGCATTCTCAGGTGTGAGAAAATGGCACCATCATTTTGATCATAAATTTCCATCTCCAGGGATCATTTTCTCTGGAGAGAAAAACTATTTGCACAGAAGGCATTCACAAAATGGTTCACAGACAAGGCACAAGGGATCATTTTCTGTGAATGGCTAACAGTGCATTTAACAGGATTTCCTAATGTTGACTGTCACCAATCTGTAGTGTGCAGTGATACAGTTACCATCACAGACATTGATGTTATCTGTTACCGATAAAGCCTGCCGCTTGATTGGAAGGCTTTTCCCTGCGGTAAGATGTTCTTTCACATGGTTTTGTCATCTATACTGAAATTAAGTTCAATGTGATCACGTATGAAACTGTGCTTTGTATTTACACTTCATACTTGGCTGAAAATTAATTGTTGTGTGGGTTTAGGATATGGTTGTGTTCAAGCCACAGATATCGAGCCAGCAGCAAAAGCAACAACTTCCCCAAATGCAGCAAGAAGCAGCGCTTCCACAGATGCAACAACAACAGCGAACTCTTCTGCAACAAATGCAGCAACAACAACAAACCCTTCCACAAATGCAGCAACAGCAGCAGCAACAGCAACAGCTTTCACAGATGCTGCAACAGCTTTCACAGATGCTGCAACAGCAACAGCAACAGCAACAGCAGCAGATTTCACAGTTGCAGCAACAGATTTCACAGTTGCAGCAAATGATTTTACAGTTGCAGCAACAACAAATGGTCGGGACAGGAATGGGTCAAGCTTATGTTCAAGGTCCGAACCAGTCACAGTTAGTATCTCAGGGACAAATGTCATCACAAGGGCCACAAAACATGTCTGGAGGAGGGTCTATGAGTTAAATAACTAATTTCAGAAGATGAGCATTCGTGTTATGCTTGAATCAATCACCAATATAATTATGCTTTTAGGCTTGTTCTTTTAAGTTGGTTAGTGATAGCTAAGGCACATCAAATTAAGATTTTTAAGACGCATACTTGAGTGCTTGCATTATCCTTTGGAAGTTTGAGATTTGCTTGTGTTTTATATACTACGATGTTTGTAAAGCTATTGGGAGAAATTTGACATTCAATATCAAATGTTATTTTTGTGAGTTCCATTTACTGCATGCCGTATATGAGATTTAAGAGTAGTTTATGAGATTTGTATATTTGTATAGCATTTTCCTTTTCACAAAAGTTCTTGCAGAACAGGAGGGAAAAGATTCTTCTGGAACCAACAAGATGTTACCCCATCAGTCCACAGATCAAGAACGGTAAAGCTTAGTGTAACTTGTTACCCCATCGGTCCACAAATCAAGAACGGTAAAGCTTAGTGTAACTTAGGATTACTTAAGGTATGTCTTTTTGACAGACTTCATGATTTCATTGTTTGAAGATGATGATTTGACTGGAACAACAGAAGGGAGAAAAGAAGCCCAAGAATTGAGCATTTGTGTTGTATATTCTGTTGGAATAATCTTCGGTGTATAATAAATAACTTGAAACAAATCAAATAAACAAAATAAATTACTTACAGAATTTATTAACCGAAAAAACTTAAGAACAAGAATGATCAAGTTGGGTGTGTGACACTTTATCTTTAAGATAGATTTGCCCCGCTCAGGTGCTTACAGAATAATGTCGTCTATTTTTTAGGATACAATGATCTTTCACAGATTGTATTAATACTAAAAACAATTTGTTTCGGCGAATTAAAATGTGTTTTATACTCAGAAATTTGTCTAAAATTAATATGAAGAATATATACATGCAAAAGAACAAAACGAAAGACAACAAGAGAATTTCAGATGATTTTAAACTGCTTGAAGAGGGTTTAAATTTATAGGTAAAGCGGTGCCTTTTCAGAAGACCTGAACAGGTCTAACATCGAACCGAACAGGTGCAAATTAGATTGAATAGGTGCAGAATTCAAATCTGTTTGAAAAAAGTGTGATCTGCTAGAAAATGGAAGAGAATTTTGGATCGGAAGAGCACTGTTTGGATAGAAAAAGTGAATTCAAATTTGGCGCAAAATTTGAATTAATTAATTTCGTTTGGAAATTCAAATAATTTTCCCACAAGAATTCGAAAAAATTCAAATAAATTTTGTTCAAAAAATTAATGTTAGGACCTGACCCAGCACGGCTGACGGCGTGTGTGGTGGTTTGAGTGAAAGCCCACTTTATCCATAACTCCCTTCCACAAAACTTGGGGTGCCCCTTAGGGCCCAACCTAGGTATGTCTACCTAGAGCGTATATATTCACATAAGTTTTCTTAAAGTTTCAATGTGAGACAACTAATTTAAGGAAACCCACATTTGACTCTTGAACTTCCCATTCCACGAACCCGAAAACAACGTCAACTTTCCATTTAATCATAAATGGTATTGACGAATCATCTGCACCGTGTGACTTGCCATGCGGTGAGGAACACGTTATTTCTTTGGACCCACCCCAAAAAACGTGTGAGTCCCATTCAAATTTGGGCTCAAAATTGGCCCAAAATAAACCTATAAAACCCATAATTTCCAACATATTCTCAGCCTCAGGGGCTCCACAAGTATATGTGCACACTTGATAGTAGCGCTCTTGTTGTTGTAAAATCACCCTTTAATTTGCGGGGCACATCATGAGGTAATTCTATTTGCACTCTACATTTTCATTTCAATTCACAAAATTTGTGCAGTTTTGAGATTAACTTTTGAACAAAAATTGATTGTTTAGATATCAACTATTGAACAGTGTATTTGTGCGGAAGATATCTGAACAATTGATTTTTGTTCTAATGTTGTTCTAATGTTGATATCCGAAAGGTAAAATTGTGTGAATTGAAACAAAGTTTGGTGTACAACTAGAACCAACCCACATCATAGGTTCCACCAGCCTGCATGATTGAAGCAAATGAGGATTTTCGTTGAGTACTGAAAGATTTCATTGGTTTTTATTTTCACTTCTGAATTCATACAACATATGAGGTGAAAATTTGATTGAAATTGATTTTTCGATGATATATTACGAGCTTTTTAATCATGTAGTTGCGCAATGAAGCTCAGTATCTTGGTAGAACTTCAATGCAACGTTTATTAATGATGTATTTTTTACAATGAAATGGTTAAAACAGTCTTTTACATGTTCCCAAAAAAGGTATCCGTTCCTTTAGTTTTTGTATTTATAATTATATAATTTAACTTTTAAAATTAATGTGTAATTGTGACTAATGAGATTGGAGGACAGACACTTTTGAGATTAGCTAATGAGATAGAATGACAGAGACATATATTTACAGTGAGTTTCAACTCACGTGTAGTACATATATATTTTAGGGTAAATTATAATTTAATCCCTTGTAGTTTGCCCAAAAAACATGAAGTCCCCCTATAATTTTATTTGTAACACTTAAACTCCTATACTTCATACCAGAGTGTAATTTCTGACTGACGTAACAGAAATTTTAAAAAGTCATAAATGTCACTAGATATTTTATAAGAATATGTCCAGAGAAAAAATAAAAATACAGAAATTGACGCTTTGAAATCACAATTGCAGACAACAATAGATAAGCTGATTTTTGTTTTAAATCAAAATATCTAGTTTACTGCGATTCTCTATTGAGATCAAAACAAAATCAACTAAAACACAATGTGATCCGATTGTCATCCACTAAACTAAAAATTGCCTGACACAAAGCCCATGTTGCTTGGCTATAACACAGTTCTTAGAACACATGCATTTTACACAAATCTGTTAGACAGTTCATAGAGAACAGGTGCATTTTACATAAAGATGCATTTCAGTCCTTGAGCCCTTGACCTAAGATGAGTTTTTTAACTGATTATATATGAATTAACTGGAAAGAAAGTGAATTAACATGTACGAATAGAAACATATGAGAAGCATTTGTAGGGCTGTTTATGTCTGAAAGAGTGCAAATCACCACCGAAACAGTACTCCATCACCACGCAAGAGAAATGGGAGGCTTCAAATTTGGTGTAAAGCGTTGGCAAGAAGGGGTGGTCCAGCATCTTTAGAATCTTCTTCTCCATCTCCGCCCTCTGAATCTTCTTCTTCACAGCCAAAACCTCTCCGTCCACCACTTTCAGGGTGCAGAAGCTGCCGCCGCCCCTGCGGAGGTAGCAGAGGAGGACCCTCCCGATGTCGCCGCTCCCGATTTGGCGTACGAGGCCAAAGTCCCTGAAACCAAGCCCCACTTTCCGCCGGAACGTCAACGATTGTATGGCTTGCCACGAGGAGTTCGACGATTAGTGTGGCTTTAGCGACAGAGTCTCCGGCGACTTCGATCTCAGTTCTAGATTTTCAAAGCACAATCGGTTGAAACTAACGCAACTGTCACTACTAATCATATTTTTTTTTTGTTCTTTGTTTAAGATGTGTATATATATATAGAGGATATTTTGGTCATTTGTCATATATTTTTAGGCGGAAAAAATTGCTCTACTCACCATTCATAGTTGTGTAATACACGCTTTGTTTAAACAAATAGTTCCGTCAGAAATTATACTTTGGTATAAAGTATAGAGGTTTAAGTGTCACAAATGAAACTATAAGAGACTTCGTATTTTTTGGGCAAACTACATGGAGTTAAATTATAACTTACCCTATATTTTATAATTTTTGAAAGTATGTTTAGCTATAATATATAGATACTTTTGTGGTGTGTGCAATAACTTAATGCTTACTTTCCTCTTCCAAAAGCAACACTTCGGAGGCAAAGAATAAGACCTCCCAATACTTTCACAAAAATATACCTTCTTCGATCAAATCAATGATTACTCATGAAACTATTGCTACTTTATACAGCCAAGTGTAATGATTCAAAGATAGATGTGTATAGAGTGGCCTACCAACAAAATATTCCCATTTGGTTCAATCCTGAGAAGTACATAATTGACCACTATGTCCTTACATTCAAAGAGGAGGCTTCATTGGGTTGTGCTTAACTTATGGGTGCTTCTATGGTAGTTCATTCTGAATCATTGTCCACAACCTTCAAGTTGGGAAACTACAATCACAAAAACTATGAGACAATTGATGAGCTAATCATGAAATATTTTTCCACATTGGTATTTCTTTCCAATAGAGAAAAGGTAGGGATCATAAAAAAAACTTTCATGAAAATGATCATGAAAGATTTATGATAATTGGATTATCTTGATTAATGTGTGGTGCTTTATTTTAAGTGTAATCCAATGGTCATAAATCTTTCATGATCATTTTCATGAAAGTTTTTTCATGATACCTAGTATTACTCTTTGCAATAGTACACATTAGAAAAGTGGATGACATTAGACTCTCTTATCATAATCTCTCATGTCTTAGATCATTTGGATATAATATATCAGTATCTTTGACTTTAATCGTATGGATTTAGAATAAGTGGACAACGTTAAGCACTAAGTCCTGTTTATTTTTAGAGGTAGTCTTAGGATTGAGTTAATAACCTGACGAAAAATAAATAATTTCAAATTTGGCCAAAAAAATTAGAATCTGTACTAATAGTCTACTGGGACATAGTGTCACCTATGTGGGAGACTATTAAATCCCAAGGACGATTGAGGGTGTTTTGGGAAGTTGGTAAAAAATTGGTTTTTGGTTTTTTACCAAGCTTTTTAGCTTTTTGGAAAATGATTTGGGAAGTTGGTAAAAAGCTGACTTTTGGCTTTTTGGTTTAATATTTGTTTATGGTGTCAAATCAAATTAAAATGACCAAAATATCCTTACCCAACATTTGTTTTTACTTTTTTACTTTTTTTGTCATAGGTCCCAATTTGTAATTTCAACAGTTGCGTTTTTTGGTTTCCCAAATGAATTTTGTGACGTTTTTGGCCCGAAGCTTTTTTTTCCCTTGGATAAAAAATGTGGCGTTTTACCAAACTTCCCAAAACGGCACACAAAATATGAGAATAAGGAGATGTTCAGATTAATTAGTTAAATTACAAAATTGATAAGATTTTGTCAATCCCTCCTTATAAATCCGGGGCTAATTCAAACATAGAATTGGATATACAATTTAATGGGATTCAAAAACTAACAATTCAAAAAAATTAATCCTATCTAATTTAACCCGTCCAAACAAACATCACTTAAAATTATTAAATAGGGATGACAATAGAATAACAACCCGGAAATTAAATTATCTTTTAATTTCACATCAGTATTATTTAAATGGGAAAGTAGAATTTATTTTATAATTTTATATGTAATTTTATAATTGGGATTAAAATATATGATTTTGTAAAAGAGGGTAATTAGTAATGTAATTATTACAACTTTTGGGGCTAAAGTATAAATAGTGAAAGTGGAGCTGCCACCTTGATTATGTGCAATACATTTGGCTGAGCAAAAAATCCGTATAATCCGTAATCCGATCTGGTTCAATCCAATCCGGTAAGTTTAGATTAGTTTTTTGAATCCATGATTTGGTTTCGGATTGGAAATTTAAAAATCTGTAGGCCACAGATTGGTTTCGGATTGAACTCCACGGTTTCAGATTGGAACCGATCCAGACCATATACAAATAGTCTATATTTATATGATAGATCCCACAAAATATCATTTCTTATTTCATATAAAAACTAAACCAGTTTTCTTATTGCTTTTGTTTGATACTATGTTTAGTTTTAATATAAAGGAGAACTTTGCTTTGTGTAATATGTATCCAGTTTTATTGCTTTTGTTTGTTGCTTTTATTTATTATTTTTGTTTGATGCTACGTTTATATTTTTATGAAATTAAAATGTTGTATATTTTTTTGTTATTTAATTATGTGAATCTATGACCCTAAACCGATTTAATCTGTGTTTAAATGGATTAGTTTAGATTGGCTCCATGATTTAAACGAATTGGATTGATTTTAATTTTTCAGAAATCATAAATAATAGATTAATCTTGATTTTATCTTAATTTGGAGCAATCCAAATCATGCTCACCCCTATTTCTAGATGGCTTTTAGCATGTAAACAACACATTGATATATGAAGAGTGATTGAGGGTTGGTTTGGGAAGTGGGTTGACTTTTTGGCTTTTTGATTTTTTTGGCTATTTTAGCCTGGGTTAAAAAGCTTGGTTTGGGAAGAATTTTTTGACTTTTTGATTTTTTTGACTTTTTTTATGAGAGAAGAGTGTAATGATTATGAGTTGGATGTGATGTTTTGTTTGTTGTGACTAAAATAGCCTATTTTGTCTTTTGTGGCTAAAATAGTCAAAAAAACTTACAAAACCACTTCCCAAACGGTGCCTGAGACCCCCTCAAAACTCCCACCCTCACCACCCCACACACACGTGGGGGTTGGGAATTGAAAGAGAAAAAAAAAAAAAAGAAAGATTGACTAATCAAAAAGCAAAAGGGGTTGTGGGGTGACCCTAAAAGGGGTCTAAATCTTTTTTCTTGATATATATAGAGCTTTGAATTTAGTAGGCAGAAGAAAAAAAATAGTAAAGGAAAAGAGTGGAAGAGCGAGCGTCATAAATAATTGATTGGACGTTTGAGGGGATGATTGGATGGTTAATGGGTGTTCATAATTTGATATATAGGTGAGTTTTAAGCCACCTTAAATTATTTTATGTTAAATTATATTTTGTAAACTCGATTATTATTTCAAATGTATTATATGTTATTTGAACATTATTTGTGTGAAAAGAGATGTTGGAACAATCTTCTGTGTAAATAAAATAAATTGAAATAAAGTCAAACAAATAAATAAATAACGTACCATATTTATTTATCGAACTTAATTAAAAAATTCAAGACCAAGTCAAGTGTGTGATACTCTATCCTTAAGACAGATTCGCCTCGTTACGGTACTTACGGTTGAGTGGCGTCTATCTCCTAGCATACAATGATCTTCACAAATCTGTAGAAGCACTTCAAACAAATTTGTTTGGCGAATCAAACCTGTGATCTATAGTCTCTTTAATTTATTCTAAAACTAAATATGAAGAATAAATGCACTAGAGAAAAATTGGACAGCAATGAGACAAAATAATAGACTGAATTTTTCGACTGTTTTTTCCCGACCCAAAGACTGCTGGAAATAGGTATGTATATATAGCCCACTTGGTAACCTTAAAACTTACCCGAACAGGTATTCTTTGAAAAGAACAAGTGCACCACTTATTCAAACGTTGATTTTGACCGTTGTAACTTTTGAACATATTTTTCAAATAATGAAAAGTGATCCGTTGGTCAAACACAATAACTGTTTGGAACTTCATTTAATAACTATTTCAAAATATATATATATATATATATATTAAACTAATTGAATATATATATATATATATATATTAAACTATTTGAATAGTATAATAAACAAAGGAAGATGTACAAACTTTAGGAAACTACTTAGGAACTTAAAATTTGAATTTAGAATTAAATTAAATTCCCACAATTACAAACTTTAGGAAACCACTTAGGAATCCAAAATTTGAATTTAGAATTAAATTAAATTTCCACAATAATTTTTATTGAAAAAATTCAAATGAATTTTATCTAAAAAATTTATGTTAGACTCGAAAAACGACGTCAACTTCCCATTCACTCATAAATGGTTTTGACGTTCTGTCTTCACCTCTTCGGACCCACCCCAAACAACGTTTGGGACCCACTCAAATTTGGGCTAAAAAATATGCCTATATTAAATCATTTTTCCAACAAGAGAAACCATAAATATAAATGTTGATTAAATATGGATTTGATAATGATTTGATAAATGATCATCTAAATAAATATTTTTTGAGAGGGTAATTTATGTGAAAATTGGGCCGAGCTAGAATAAGTGGGCCGATCTATGGGCCGTACTGAAGAAGCCTAGAACATGGGCCGCGGACAAGTAGTAGTTCGGCCCAGAGAAAGAAGTTCGTCGCCGGATGAAGAGAGGGCTTAGTTCGGTCGACCGTTGCCCCTCACTAAGATGGCAGTTCGGTCCTAAGTGTGTTAGACCGGTCCCAAAGTTTAGACCGGTTATGGCGCAGTAGGTTAGTCTGGTCTAAGGGCCTTTTTAGTACTTAGCTCGGTTGTTGAAGGAGAACCGAGGTAAGGATCGTAATTAAAGAGCCGGACTAAGTATAGCTCGGTTGAAGATTACATGTGCCTTGCTTACTTGGTGTCAGAGTTACTTCGGCTTAGCTCTCTTATGGATAGCTCGGTTTTAGCGTGTGAAAGCCGGGATAAGAGAAAGGAAGGTTACAGCCGAAGTGACAGTGGTCATATAGTAGTTCGGCCGTAAGAAGAGCCATCTCACTTGGCTTAAGCAGTGAGGAGGGTGTTGGAGGATAAGCATTATCTTCCAGCAGTATGAATCCTAGGAGGACTCTACGCAAGGAGGAGTAATCCTGGAAGGACTCTACTTGGGGGAATAAGAGTCCTACCAGGATTGTGCCGCACGAAACCTATATAAGCTCACCAATATCACCTTTGGAGAGGTAATGCAACTCTACTCCCTGAATTCATAGAGCTTTTGTCTATTTGTCAAGCTTACTGACTTAGGCATCGGAGAGGTTTCCGGCACACACCCGCCGGCTAGCTCACGTGCGTATTTTCAGGTGGTCGAACGACATCGTACGGAGGAGTGCAGACTTGGTCAACAGGATTATACGAGAAGGTGTATTTCTTTCCCGTACAATTGGCGCCGTCTGTGGGAACTCAGACAAGAACAACCTCTTGATCAAGCTTTTTCTCCTAAAAATCAATGGCGAACAACGAAGAATTACCTCAGTCCGCCGTCGACGGACTAACTCCAGAAGGGGGTGCAAGGCGCGAAGGCCTGCCCGTGGTCACTCCCATGGCAACCTGGAACCACACAGACAAAATTCCAGGAGGGATGCAAGGGGACGAAGGCGGAATAACAGCCCTCATCCCTCTCGTTCGCAAAGCCCAGAAAGACAAAGACGCAGAATTGATCCTCAAACTTTGGAAGATCGCGTCAGAGAACAAGACGAATTGATCCGTCGGATGGCGGCAGACATGGAATCCCTAAAGCGCCAGGTGAAAGGAAAAGAAGTGGCGACAGGAGAGGGGCGCACAAACAAGACGCCCCTCGCCACTCGGAAAGTCGTAGTAGGAATACTACACCCTCACAAGGGGAGAACAAGAGCCTCAGGACAGGCGACACGCAATCCAGATCTTCCAGAACTCGTCACTCCAGGTCTGAGAGGGCGAGGTCTGAAAGGTCACACACCGGGGGAAGCACATACTGGCCCTCGCATACGCACCAGACAAGGTCCAGGCAGACAGAGTTGCCCAGATCGTCCGACCTACGGACCGTGCTAGAAGAGAAAGCACGGTGGAAGGAGGACGCTAGAGCGCGCGATCCACACAGAGTTTCTGCCTTACAGCGGTTGGCTCCTCGGACGCATGGAAGCGTCGAGGTTGGAATGCCAATACCGCGCCCGGCCTACGAACCAGCGGACAAGGCATTGGCGAGGCTGCAGACCTCACCATTCGTCCCAGCAATAGAGAACGCGCCCCTACCGTCAGGCTTCCTACAGCCCAAATTCACAACATATGAGGGGAAGACGGACCCTTACTCACACTTAAGCCACTTTCGCCAGGTCATGGCTGTATACCGGCGGAATGAGGCCTTGATGTGCATCCTATTCCCCTCAAGCCTAGGTGACCTAGGCTTGACTTGGTTTGAGAAGCTTCCAGAGGGCAGCATAGCCTCCTGGGCGCAACTGGCGGAGCGTTTGTAACGCGATTCAGAACAAACACGAAAACCCCAGTGGAGATCGACCAGTTACTCTCCATCGACATGGGTGATAAGGAGACCTTGAGGTCATATAACAGTCGCTACTGGGAGACATTCAACCAGATTGGGGACTGCCCAACCAATCTCGCCATTGCGCAATATAAAAGAGGCCTCCCAGTCGGGAACAGACTTAGGGATTCTATCACCATGACGCCACCCCTCACCATGGAGGCCCTGATGGAGAGAGTGCACCAGCACATCAGGGTGGAAGAGATGGCGCTCGTGCCAAAGCAAAATCTGGCACGGTCGCAGCACCAGAAAGAAGGCCTCAGCAAAGGTCAACACAGTAGACCGTCCGAACAGAAACGGACGTGGCAAAAGAGACAACGGAGAGGACCAAGATAAAAGATGGCTGAGAGTCCGCACTGCCATCACCACGGTCTTCAAGAAACCAATCTACCGTATACTTAGCGAAATTCGAGACGAGCCTTTCGTCAAGTGGCCAGCTAAGTTAGGCGAAGCCAGAAGGACTACGATGACAGATCGAGGTGCACCTTCCACAAAGAAAAGGGGCACCGCACTGAGAACTGCACACCATTGAGGCAGCATCTGGAAGAGTTGGTGGCGCGGGTCACCTGGACAAATACATAGAAGGAGGGGCACAGCCAGCCCCCCAGGACCAGAATATGCCCAATGGAATGCCAAACGACGCCCCACCTCAAGGCGTCATCAACGTAATACATGGAGTCTTTGAACCTGAGCGTGTATGCGAGCTCAGAGGTTCAATCAAAAAGGCTGAGCACTTCAGAGAGGTACTAAGTGTCCAACCAGTCGCCAAAAAGGGAAGATAGAGGCCACAAATGTCATGTCCTTCTCAGATAAAGACTTGGCAAGGATTTATTGCCCTCACAACGATGCCTTGGTCGTCACTCTTCGAGTCAAGGATTTTGACGTCAAGCGGATTCTGATCGACCAAGGTAGTTCCTGTGAAATCATGTATTATGAAACCTTCAAGCAACTAAAGTTGCAGGATAAAGACTTGGCGCCTGCCGTATCTCCCCTTATCGGATTCAACTCTATGCCAGAATGGCCCGTCGGCAAAATTATCCTCCCAGTCAGAGCAGGGAGTGTAACGAAACAAGTGGAGTTCTGGGTGATAAAGGTCCCCTCCACCTACAACGTTATCTTGGGCAGAACATGGCTGCATGCCATGCGCTCAGTGGCATCCTCCTACCACCAAGTGATGCGATTTCCCAACGACACCGGAATAATAGAAGAAGTATATGGGGACCAGATTATGTCCAAACAATGCTTCGTCACAACGAATGGCAGCCGCGCTGCCAAAGGATATGTTCATTCGGTTGAAGAACCTGAGAGTAATGAACTGTTCGCAGAGGTTGGCAAAGCGGCTGATCAGAAAGCGGTGGGACTTGGTGGAAGTAAGAATCGACGAAGAACCCGGAAAAGTTCTTCTTGCTTGATCGTCGTTGTCCAGCACTGAGAGGTTGGAAGTCTGGAATTCTGACCTTCCAACATCGAAGTGTTTGCCTGGACGCCATACGACATGCCAGGCATTGATCCAACTTCATCTGCCACCAACTCAATGTCCACCCTTCTGCTAGACCATCATTCAACGCACCCGCAGATCGGCACTCCACCACGCCGAAATAGTGGCAGAAGAAGTGGGAAACCTGCTGGAGGCAGGGCAATCAGAGAGGTCCATTACCCTAGATGGATCTCCAACACCGTCGTAGTGCCAAAGAAGAATGGCAAGTGGCGCGTCTGCGTCGACTACAAGACGGTCAACAAAGCATGCCCGAAGGACAGTTTCCCCCTACCAAGGATAGATCAATTGGTGGACCTAACAGCAGGGCACAGCAGGCTTAGCTTCCTTGACGCATACAGAGGCTACCATCAGATAGCCATGCACGAACCAGATCAGGAAGTAACATCCTTCACCACTCCAAGAGGACTATATTGCTACAAGGTCATGCCCTTTGGCCTAAAGAATGCAGGGGCGACATTTCAGAGAATGGTCACAAAGATGTTCGAGCCATTGTTAGGCAGAACAATGGAGGCTTACATCGACGACATGGTGGTCAAAAGCAAGAATGCGGATGACCATCTAAAGGACCTAGATGAGATGTTCAGATCCTGAAGAAACACAAGCTGCGCCTTAACGCTTCTAAGTGCGCATTCGGTGTAGGGTCTGGCAAGTTTCTGGGTTTCCTGGTAACCAACAGGGGTATTGAGGCAGACCCCTCCCAAATCAAAGCAATTCAGGAACTAGAGAGGCCTAATTCAGTGAAAGACGTGCAGCATCTCACCGGCATGGCAGCAGCACTTAACCGATTCATCAGCCGATCTTCAGATAGATTGCGTCCATTCTTTCAGTCATTAAAAGCTAAGTTTGAGTGGGACGAAGAATGCGACCAAGCTCTGGAGAGCTTGAAGGAATACATGTCTTCTCCACCCCTACTTGTTACCCCAATACCTGGAGAAGAACTCTTCCTCTACTTAGCAGTCTCTCAGCACGCGGTAAGTGCAGTATTGGTCCGAGCAGAAGGAATCCAACACCTTCCAATCTTCTATGTCAGCAAGACATTGTTAGGTGCCGAAACGAGGTATTTGCCACTGGAGAAACTGGCCTTGGCCCTAATGATGGCCTCTAGGAAGTTGTCACATTACTTTCACGCCCACACCATAGTTGTTCTCACAGCCTTCCCACTCAAGGCTTTATTTGAAAGGGCGAACTTTTCTGGGCGAATTCTGAAGTGGGCAGTGGAATTGGGACAATACGACATCAAGTTCCAACCCAGAACCGCAGTAAAAGCCCAATCTTTGGCAGACTTCGTCGCAGAATTCACTCCTGGAAGCCACCAAGTCTGCCCAATCGACCTGACTGACACAACCGAACAAGGGATGGAGATTGACGCCGGAATAGCGCAACCCCTAGTGCAGGTAACTCAGCCAGAACCTAAGGCAGACCAGAGTAGAAAAGGCGAGGAGGAAGCAGACCTTACTACACCAAGTCAAAACTCACCAACAACTAATGACTTGGTCCAATCAGAAGACAAGGGGCAGACTGCAACTATGGATCATGAAGAAAGCCCCAGCGACATTCCAGACCCCACAACATCATCTGATCCCTCCACATGCTGGAAGTTGTTTGTAGGAGAATGTGGAAGCTCTTTGTGGATGGAGCATCCAACCGACATGGAGCAGGACTCGGCATAGTCCTCATCTCTCCCGACGGCTTAGTAGTGGAGCAAGCAATCAACTTAGGCTTCCCAGCATCAAATAATGAAGCGGAGTATGAAGCGCTTCTAGCAGGTCTCAAGTCAGCATTCCACATGAAGGCCACCGAGCTAATGGTCTACAGCGACTCACAGCTAGTGGTGAATCAAATATCTGGCGACTACGAGGCAAAGGATGATAGAATGGCCAAGTACCAAGAATTGGTCAGAACAGAGATAAAGAAGTTCGAAGTGGTGAGGATTGAACAGATCGGCAGAGAGGAAAACAGCAGAGCAGACGAACTAGCAGGCTTCGCCTCAATGGCCAACACCTCCATTCCTCACCCACTGCTAATCGACTACCTGCCTAGACCAAGTATTGAAGACCCAGAAGTAGAAGAGGTATGTTGCGCAGAGTTAGGCCCTTCTTGGATGGATCCCATCATACTGTTCTTGAAAGACGGCACCTTACCGGAAGAGAAGAAAGAAGCCAACAGAATAAGAGCAAAGTCGCAGCGATTTTGGCTCTCTCCATCCTTGGCATTATACAAAAAGTCGTTCTCAGGACCTTACTTGAAGTGTGTTCACCCCAGCAAAGTGGAAGCATTCCTGTTTGAAATACACGAGGGTGTTTGTGGCAGCCATCAAGGAGGAAGATCATTAGCGTATAGAGCAATCTCACAAGGATACTGGTGGCCATACATGCAAGCAGATTCAGAGAAGTATGTCAAAAAATGCGAAAAGTGTCAGAAGTTTGCGCACCAAATACACCAACCTGCCAGAGAACTACTACCATTAACCAGTCCATGGCCTTTCGCAATATGGGGGTTGGACATAGTAGGCCCACTTCCAACAGCTCCAGGCAACAGGAAGTTCTTTCTTGCCGCAACCGACTACTTCACAAAGTGGGTAGAAGCAGAAGCCTTGGCGTCAATCAAGGAAAAAGATGTGAAGAAGTTTGTCTGGCAGAATATCATCACTCGATTTGGCATACCAAAGGCACTGATCTCAGACAACGGCACTCAATTCGATGGTAGGATTTTCAGAGGCTTTTGTGAAGAGTACAAGATAGAGTTCTACAATTCTACACCGGCATATCCCAAGCAAATGGTCAAGCAGAGGCCTCAAACAAAGTCGTCTTGGACGGATTGAAGAAAAGGTTAGAAAGAGCAAAAGGCAAGTGGGCAGAAGAGCTCCCTCATGTTTTATGGGCTTACCGTACCACGCCGCGACGGTCAACAGGAGAAACACCATTCTCCTTAGCTTACGGCATGGAGGCAGTCATCCCATTAGAAGTTGGCCTCCCCACAATCCGAAGCGAAAACTTTGATCCAGACTTAAATGGCGAAGCCATAGCATTAGAGCTTGACCTTGCAGAAGAAAGAAGAGACAGAGCATTGGTTCACATCGCCTCCTACCAACAAGAGTTGTCTAGAAAGTATAACAAAACAGTGCATCCAAGGCAATTCAAGATCGGAGATTGGGTACTGCGCAAGGTAATGGGGAACACCTTAGTTCCAGGAGATGGCAAGTTAGGACCTAATTGGGAAGGACCTTACAAAGTGGTCGGATTAGCAGGCAAAGGGGCATACCACTTGGAAGATGAGGACGGCAAAAGAATTCCCAGACCATGGAATACGGCAAATCTCAAGTTGTTTTATTTCTAGCTTTTTCCCTTTTAAGTATGTGTAATTTTTTACTTCCTCAATAAAACAATTCGATTCTTTTTCAGTATAATTGTTTTCAGTAGACAATAGCCTTAGTAAGTTAGTAGCATTGTAAACATAGTTGGCCGGATTAAACCAACACCCTTCCTAAGCCCCGGATAAGGATCCAGGCTGCAGGACGTTTGGTCGAAAAACCAAACATTTGATTCTAAGTTGGCTGGAAAAACCAACTTAGAGGTTGGCTGGATTAAACCAACACCCTTCCTAAGCCCCGGATAAGGATCCAGGCTGCAGGACGTTTGGTCGAAAAAAACCAAACATTTGATTCTAAGTTGGCTGGAAAAACCAACTTAGAGGTTGGCTGGATTAAACCAACACCTTCCTAAGCCCCGGATAAGGATCCAGGCTGCAGGACGTTTGGTCGAAAAAAACCAAACATTTGATTCTAAGTTGGCTGGAAAAACCAACTTAGAGGTTGGCTGGATTAAACCAACACCCTTCCTAAGCCCTGGATAAGGATCCAGGCTGCAGGACGTTTGGTCGAAAAAAACCAAACATTTGATTCTAAGTTGGCTGGAAAAACCAACTTAGAGGTTGGCTGGATTAAACCAACACTTTGTACTCTTCAGCCGAAGTAAGCTATATCGGCTGAAGAGTGGTTGGCTGGATTAAACCAACACTTTGTACTCTTCAGCCGAAGTAAGCTATATCGGCTGAAGAGTGGTTGGCTGGATTAAACCAACACTTGTACTCTTCAGCCGAAGTAAGCTATATCGGCTGAAGAGTGGTTGGCTGGATTAAACCAACACTTGTACTCTTCAGCCGAAGTAAGCCATATCGGCTGAAGAGTGGTTGGCTGGATTAAACCAACACTTTGTACTCTTCAGCCGAAGTAAGCCATATCGGCTGAAGAGTGGTGGCTGGATTAAACCAACACTTTGTATTCTTCAGCCGAAGTAAGCTATATCGGCTGAAGAGTGGTTGGTTGGATTAAACCAACACTTTGTACTCTTCAGCCGAAGTAAGCTATATCGGCTGAAGAGTGGTTGGCCGGATTAAACCAACACTTTGTACTCTTCAGCCGAAGTGAGCTATATCGGCTGAAGAGTGGTTGGCTAGTAAGTTAGATAGCTAACCGAGATCACAGTACAGATGAGTTCATGGAAAAATGCATAACAAGTACAGGCATACATACAAAACCGGATAGAGATTGAAGGAAAATTTTTCATTCAAACAACAGAGAAGTACAAATTGGGGGGGCTTCAGCCCGGTTACAAGAGGTTCAAAAGGAATCAAAGGAAAAAGACAATCAACGAAGGAGATCTTCAAATTCGGCGTCAAAGTCGTCAACAGCATCCGTACGGAGTCCGGTGTTGGTGGGGGGACGGTCTGAGTTGGGAGTCCGGTTGAAGCAAGCACATCGGCTCCAGTTGACTGCGCTTCAGTGAGACCCTCAACAACCGACTCCGACCGGACTGTTTGCTCGTTCGGACGATCATTGACGGCCGGAGTATCCGTTGACTCGTCCTCATCGTCTTCTTCGTCATCAGATGACCCCAGAAATTGCTTCTGGATATCGGCAGCATAGTCTTGCAGTGAAGCCGGAATAAAGTACTCGGAGAGTTGTAGACCTCGGTTTCAGGTCCACAACCGATCTTCTCCACTGCACTTCTCCAGCCACACTTGAAGAACAAGTCTTGGCTGCTTCGCATTGTTGGGAATAGCCGGCTTCGGCTTCTTTGAAACCTTTTTCTTCCACTCCGCTATTTCGGCGTCCTTTTTACTCTCCAGATGCGCCATTTCCCACAAATATTTATCTTTCGTCTCGGTCACGGCCCGCTGTTTGTCACTATCAGCCGAGGCAACCAGTTCGGTCAGGCGCGCTACCTCGGCCTCTAGTTCGGCCGACCTTTGCTTCGACAGTGCCAGCTCGGCCGTCCTGGCTTCGGCATCCTTTATTGCGTGCCTTGTTGTTTTGCGAAGCTCCATTACTTGCTTGTGAGCTATTGTGCTCTTCTGAATAGCCTGCAAAAGTATAATGAGTTCTGTCTTAGCCGTGCTCAAAGTTGGAAAAAAACAAAAAGAGAACAGTGATGCTTACCAATATCATGGATTTGGTGGCAGACCGAAGGGACTTCAGCTCGGTGTTGAGCGTTTGCTGTGGTGTTCCATGTCTTTCGGTAGGCAAACACCCCTGGCCAAGTTAAAGGCCAGCAGGTGATCCTCCTCAGCGACAACCGAGTCACTGTCGAGGATATCTCGGTCGTTGAACACGAGGGGAGGAACCCATTTGTTGGTAGGCACAGCTCGGTCAGATGACTCCGGTTGCAAGTTGGGTTCGGGGTTCGGCGGAATGATGGTGTCGTCCTCATCAACCAAACGCAGCTCGGTCTCGGTGGTCCGGGCGCGCTTAGCTCGGCGAGAGGATGATGGCTGTTGGGATGGAAGAGCGACCACGGCTTCAGTAGTTTGGTGGGATGGTGGCACTTCGGCCCTGGTGGTTGCGGTAAGCATGGCTTTCATCCGGTTCTTCTTCGCCATCTCTTGTTCGGCTGTTAGGGGCACGAGCACAATTTCTGGCAAGGTTGGGTCCGGTTCTGGTGGGTTTTCAAGGAGGAAGTCGGTCACCCTCGCTTTTCGGCGACCGGAGTAGCGGTAGGTCGGTTCAAAGTCGAGGAGTTTACCCCAACTCCTTTCTCGAACTCGCAGTGCGGCGCGGAGAACACCTAAGTTGGGGTAGCCGTATTGGGAATGGAGGAAAGCTAAATCTGCAAAAAATATTACAAGTGTTAGTTCGGTTATAGAGAGAAAAGCCGAAATAAAGAAAATAAGGAATACAACCGAAGTATGAATACCGGGCTCTCCTTTCTTCCAATTTATTCTTCGGCCTGGGATTCGGGCTTGGAAGTCTTCAAAATTCCCAGAGACCCAAAGGAAGTCGTCGTCGTTTAAATCCTTATCCGGTGTGTGTTTGATTATTTTTTCTCGGCTTCGGCGTATTCTAAGGTAATAACACCAGCCATCGTTTTTGGAACCTATTGAGTACTGGTGGAGTATTTCGGCTAAGCCTAGGTTTAGACCGGTTTGCGGTTTAGGGCATCTATGCCCATTATTATTCGGTATGTATTGGTGGAGAGTTGGGTGGGGCAAAGTCTGGTTTGCCTAAGAAACTCGCAAATTAAAGGCTGGACGGGAATCGTAGTCCGGTCTCTATTATTGATTGAAGTGTAAATGGGACGAAGCCTTCATTGTCCCAAGGATCTATCCTGTTCGGCTAGGACCAGGTTTACATCGGCTGGGATTTGGTAGTCCTTGAATTCGGCTAGGCCCCCTGGGGTTTCTACAAGACATCTATACTTCCCCATTTTATTGTATAAATTAAATAATTTATCTCGGTTGTAAGAGGGTGCTCGGTAGCTCGGTTGAGTGCGCAGAGGTATCTGGGCAACCTAAGTCTGCAAAGTTGAAAAACAAGGTGTTAAGCACAGATCGAAGACCGTGCTACCAAAACAAAGCAAGAAAAGTCTAGTCTTATTTCGGTTCGGCAGGGCGCTATGGTAATTACATCGGTTTCTGAAAGGTTCTCACTATTTCGGTTTCACCTGTGGTATTTCTTATTCCGGTTAGGCCTAAAGGGGCAGTTTTCTCAGTTCGGTTCAGGAACTTAGAAAGCTGGTTAGGCCCCAAGGCTTAGCTCGGTCAAAGGCCAGAGTTTCTAGTTCACAAGTGTGTTTTTATTTCGGCTAGAGTGTATCAAAGGGGAACCTGTGAATACTACTACTGCTGTGTTGTGTATAAGTTCTAGTCTCAGTCTGCCTAGATTTTTATATAGCAAGAACAATATTCTAGTTCGGTTTAAAACATGTACAAGGATCAAAAAGGCGTTCTACTTGCTAAATCAGTGTGTTCAAAGTGTTCTTGCGAAGTTCTTCAGAAAGTGCAGATATGGTAGAAGAAAAACAAAGTGTTTTGTAGCAACACGTAGCATGAACAACTATGGACTAAAATGAAAGCCAAAAAACAGAAGAAACAAGAATGGATTCGTGTACTTACCAGAGAAAGAGAGAAGAAACTGGAAGATTGAAGCAACAGTATAGGAAGGCACGAGCTTCAGACAGCAGAGAGAGAGAGAAGATGAACAGAGGTGAGTGTGATTCAAGAATGAGGAATGTGTTTTGTGTAAAAGACAAAAAGCGGGAACTATTCAATTTTTTCGGAGTACGAGGGCGGCTGTACAGCTGTGGAGGACAAACCAGAGCATGCCACGTGTCAGAGGAAGGACAAGCGTTTCAGTTTCTGCAACTGAAGAGACGTTTGACCGGACGTGCATAGCTCGGCTTGAGTTTAGCTCGGCTGGAGAAGCTAAAAGGTTTTCAGCTCGGCCGGAATAGCTAAAGGATTATAGCTCGGTTGGATAAGCCAAAACTTTAGCCCGGTTTTATGGACAGGTAATCCCAATCATGCTGTGCAGATAGAATTAAGGGGCAATTGAGAGGGTAATTTATGTGAAAATTGGGCCGAGCTAGAATAAGTGGGCCGATCTATGGGCCGTACTAAAGAAGCCTAGAACATGGGCCGCGGACAAGTAGTAGTTCGGCCCAGAGAAAGAAGTTCGTCGCCGGATGAAGAGAGGGCTTAGTTCGGTCGACCGTTGCCCCTCACTAAGATGGCAGTTCGGTCCTAAGTGTGTTAGACCGGTCCCAAAGTTTAGACCGGTTATGGCGCAGTAGGTTAGTCTGGTCTAAGGGCCTTTTTAGTACTTAGCTCGGTTGTTGAAGGAGAACCGAGGTAAGGATCGTAATTAAAGAGCCGGACTAAGTATAGCTCGGTTGAAGATCACATGTGCCTTGCTTACTTGGTGTCAGAGTTACTTCGGCTTAGCTCTCTTATGGATAGCTCGGTTTTAGCGTGTGAAAGCCGGGATAAGAGAAAGGAAGGTTACAGCCGAAGTGACAGTGGTCATGTGGTAGTTCGGCCGTAAGAAGAGCCATCTCACTTGGCTTAAGCAGTGAGGAGGGTGTTGGAGGATAAGCATTATCTTCCAGGAGTATGAATCCTAGGAGGACTCTACGCAAGGAGGAGTAATCCTAGAAGGACTCTACTTGGGGGAATAAGAGTCCTACCAGGATTGTGCCGCGCGAAACCTATATAAGCTCACCAATATCACCTTTGGAGAGGTAATGCAACTTTACTCCCTGAATTCATAGAGCTTTTGTCTATTTGTCAAGCTTACTGACTTAGGCATCGGAGAGGTTTCCGGCACACACCCGCCGGCTAGCTCACGTGTGTATTTTCAGGTGTTCGAACGACGTCGTACGGAGGAGCGCAGACTTGGTCAACAGGATTATACGAGAAGGTGTATTTCTTTCCCGTACGGTCGTCACTCTTCGAGTCAAGGATTTTGACGTCAAGCGGATTCTGATCGACCAAGGTAGTTCCTGTGAAATCATGTATTATGAAACCTTCAAGCAACTAAAGTTCAGGATAAAGACTTGGCGCCTGCCGTATCTCCCCTTATCGGATTCAACTCATGCCAGAATGGCCCGTCGGCAAAATTATCCTCCCAGTCAGAGCAGGGAGGTGACGAAACAGGTGGAGTTTTGGGTGATAAAGGTCCCTCCACCTACAACGTTATCTTGGGCAGAACATGGCTGCATGCCATGCGCTCGGTGGCATCCTCCTACCACCAAGTGATGCGATTTCCCAACGACACGGAATAATTGAAGAAGTATATGGGGACCAGATTATGTCCAAACAATGCTTCGTCACAACGAATGGCAGCCGCGCTGCCAAAGGATATGTTCATTCGGTTGAAGAACCTGAGAGTAATGACTGTTCGCAGAGGTTGGAAAGCGGCTGATCAGAAAGCGGTGGAGGACTTGGTGGAGTAAGAATCGACGAAAAGAACCCGGATAAGTTCTTCTTGCTTGGTTCGTCTTATCCAGCGCTGAGAGGTTGGAGGTTATGGAATTCTTGACCTCCAACATCGAAGTGTTTGCCTGGACGCCTACGACATGCCAGGCATTGATCCAAACCTCATCTGCCACCAACTCAATGTCCACCCATCTGCCAGACCAGTCATTCAACGCACGCGAAGATCGCACTCCACCACGCCGAGATAGTGGCAGAAGAAGTGGGTAACCTCTGGAGGCAGGAGCAATCAGAGAGGTACATTACCCAAGATGGATCTCCAACACCGTCGTGGTGCCAAAGAAGAATGGCAAGTGGCGCGTCTGCGTCGACTACAAGACGGTCAACAAAGCATGCCGAAGGATAGTTTCCCCCTACCAAGGATAGATCAATTGGTGGACCTAACAGCTGGGCACAGCAGGCTTAGCTTCCTGACGCATAAGAGGCTACCATCAGATAGCCATGCACGAACCGATCAGGAAGTAACATCCTTCACCACTCCAAGAGGACTATACTGCTACAAGGTCATGCCCTTTGGCCTAAAGAACGCAGGGGCGACATTCCAGAGAATGGTCACAAAGATGTTCGAGCCATTGTTAGGCAGAACAATGGAGGCTTACATCGACGACATGGTGGTCAAAAGCAAGGATGCGGATGACCATCTAAAGGACCTAGATGAGATGTTCCAGATCCTGAAGAAACACAAGCTGCGCCTTAACGCTTCTAAGTGCGCATTCGGTGTAGGGTCTGGCAAGTTTCTGGGTTTCCTGGTGACCAACAGGGGTATTGAGGCAGACCCCTCCCAAATCAAAGCAATTCAGGAGTAGAAAGGCCTAACTCAGTGAAAGAAGTGCAGCATCTCACCGGCATGGCAGCAGCACTTAACCGATTCATCAGCCGGTCCTCAGACAGATTGCGTCCATTCTTCCAGTCATTAAAAGCTAAGTTTGAGTGGGACGAAGAATGCGACCAAGCTCTGGAGAGCTTGAAGGAATACATGTCTTCTCCACCCCTACTTGTCACTCCCATACTTGGAGAGGAACTCTTCCTCTACTTGGCAGTCTCTCAGCACGCGGTAAGTGCAGTGTTGGTCCGAGCAGAAGGAATCCAACACCTTCCAATCTTCTATGTCAGCAAGACATTGTTAGGTGCCGAAACGAGGTATTTGCCACTGGAGAAACTGGCCTTGGCCTTAATGATGGCCTCAAGGAAGTTGTCACATTACTTTCACGCCCACACCATAGTTGTTCTCACAGCCTTCCCACTCAAGGCTTTATTTGAAAGGGCGAACTTTTCTGGGCGGATTCTGAAGTGGGCAGTGGAATTGGGACAATACGACATCAAGTTCCAACCCAGAACCGCAGTAAAAGCCCAATCTTTGGCAGACTTCGTCGCAGAATTCACTCCTGGAAGCCACCAAGTCTGCCCAATCGACCTGACTGACACAACCGAACAAGGGATGGAGATTGACGCCGGAATAGCGCAACCCCTAGTGCAGGTAACTCAGCCAGAACCTAAGGCAGACCAGAGTAGAAAAGGCGAGGAGGAAGCAGACCTTACTACACCAAGTCAAAACTCACCAACAACTAATGACTTGGTCCAATCAGAAGACAAGGGGCAGACTGCAACTATGGATCATGAAGAAAGCCCCAGCGACATTCCAGACCCCACAACATCATCTGATCCCTCCACATGCTGGAAGTTGTTTGTAGGAGAGATGTGGAAGCTCTTTGTGGATGGAGCATCCAACCGACATGGAGCAGGACTCGGCATAGTCCTCATCTCTCCCGACGGCTTAGTAGTGGAGCAAGCAATCAACTTAGGCTTCCCAGCATCAAATAATGAAGCGGAGTATGAAGCGCTTCTAGCAGGTCTCAAGTCAGCATTCCACATGAAGGCCACCGAGCTAATGGTCTACAGCGACTCACAGCTAGTGGTGAATCAAATATCTGGCGACTACGAGGCAAAGGATGATAGAATGGCCAAGTACCAAGAATTGGTCAGAACAGAGATAAAAAAGTTCGAAGTGGTGAGGATTGAACAGATCGGCAGAGAGGAAAACAGCAGAGCAGACGAACTAGCAGGCTTCGCCTCAATGGCCAACACCTCCATTCCTCACCCACTGCTAATCGACTACCTGCCTAGACCAAGTATTGAAGACCCAGAAGTAGAAGAGGTATGTTGCGCAGAGTTAGGCCCTTCTTGGATGGATCCCATCATACTGTTCCTGAAAGACGGCACCTTACCGGAAGAGAAGAAAGAAGCCAACAGAATAAGAGCAAAGTCGCAGCGATTTTGGCTCTCTCCATCCTTGGCATTATACAAAAAGTCGTTCTCAGGACCTTACTTGAAGTGTGTTCACCCCAGCAAAGTGGAAGCATTCCTGTTTGAAATACACGAGGGTGTTTGTGGCAGCCATCAAGGAGGAAGATCATTAGCGTATAGAGCAATCTCACAAGGATACTGGTGGCCATACATGCAAGCAGATTCAGAGAAGTATGTCAAAAAATGCGAAAAGTGTCAGAAGTTTGCGCACCAAATACACCAACCTGCCAGAGAACTACTACCATTAACCAGTCCATGGCCTTTCGCAATATGGGGGTTGGACATAGTAGGCCCACTTCCAACAGCTCCAGGCAACAGGAAGTTCTTTCTTGCCGCAACCGACTACTTCACAAAGTGGGTAGAAGCAGAAGCCTTGGCGTCAATCAAGGAAAAAGATGTGAAGAAGTTTGTCTGGCAGAATATCATCACTCGATTTGGCATACCAAAGGCACTGATCTCAGACAACGGCACTCAATTCGATGGTAGGATTTTCAGAGGCTTTTGTGAAGAGTACAAGATAGAGTTCTACAATTCTACACCGGCATATCCCCAAGCAAATGGTCAAGCAGAGGCCTCAAACAAAGTCGTCTTGGACGGATTGAAGAAAAGGTTAGAAAGAGCAAAAGGCAAGTGGGCAGAAGAGCTCCCTCATGTTTTATGGGCTTACCGTACCACGCCGCGACGGTCAACAGGAGAAACACCATTCTCCTTAGCTTACGGCATGGAGGCAGTCATCCCATTAGAAGTTGGCCTCCCCACAATCCGAAGCGAAAACTTTGATCCAGACTTAAATGGCGAAGCCATAGCATTAGAGCTTGACCTTGCAGAAGAAAGAAGAGACAGAGCATTGGTTCACATCGCCTCCTACCAACAAGAGTTGTCTAGAAAGTATAACAAAACAGTGCATCCAAGGCAATTCAAGATCGGAGATTGGGTACTGCGCAAGGTAATGGGAACACCTTAGTTCCAGGAGATGGCAAGTTAGGACCTAATTGGGAAGGACCTTACAAAGTGGTCGGATTAGCAGGCAAAGGGGCATACCACTTGGAAGATGAGGACGGCAAAAGAATTCCCAGACCATGGAATACGGCAAATCTCAAGTTGTTTTATTTCTAGCTTTTTCCCTTTTAAGTATGTGTAATTTTTTACTTCCTCAATAAAACAATTCGATTCTTTTTCAGTATAATTGTTTTCAGTAGACAATAGCCTTAGTAAGTTAGTAGCATTGTAAACATAGTTGGCGGAAAAACCAACTTATGGCTGATTAAACCAACACCCTTCCTAAGCCCGGATAAGGATCCAGGCTGCAGGACGTTTGGTCGAAAAAACCAAACATTTGATTCTAAGTTGGCTGGAAAAACCAACTTAGAGGTTGGCTGGATTAAACCAACACCCTTCCTAAGCCCCGGATAAGGATCCAGGCTGCAGGACGTTTGGTCGAAAAAAACCAAACATTTGATTCTAAGTTGGCTGGAAAAACCAACTTAGAGGTTGGCTGGATTAAACCAACACCCTTCCTAAGCCTGGATAAGGATCCAGGCTGCAGGACGTTTGGTCGAAAAAAACCAAACATTTGATTCTAAGTTGGCTGGAAAAACCAACTTAGAGGTTGGCTGGATTAAACCAACACTTTGTACTCTTCAGCCGAAGTAAGCTATATCGGCTGAAGAGTGGTTGGCTGGATTAAACCAACACTTTGTACTCTTCAGCCGAAGTAAGCATATCGGCTGAAGAGTGGTTGGCTGGATTAAACCAACACTTTGTACTCTTCAGCCGAAGTAAGCTATATCGGCTGAAGAGTGGTTGGCTGGATTAAACCAACACTTTGTACTCTTCAGCCGAAGTAAGCATATCGGCTGAAGAGTGGTTGGCTGGATTAAACCAACACTTTGTACTCTTCAGCCGAAGTAAGCTATATCGGCTGAAGAGTGGTTGGTGGATTAAACCAACACTTTGTACTCTTCAGCCGAAGTAAGCTATATCGGCTGAAGAGTGGTTGGCCGGATTAAACCAACACTTTGTACTCTTCAGCCGAAGTGAGCTATATCGGCTGAAGAGTGGTTGGCTAGTAAGTTAGATAGCTAACCGAGATCACAGTACAGATGAGTTCATGGAAAAATGCATAACAAGTACAGGCATACATACAAAACCGGAATAAGAGATTGAAGGAAAATTTTTCATTCAAACAACAGAGAAGTACAAATTGGGGGGGCTTCAGCCCGGTTACAAGAGGTTCAAAAGGAATCAAAGGAAAAAGACAATCAACGAAGGAGATCTTCAAATTCGGCGTCAAAGTCGTCAACAGCATCCGTACGGAGTCCGGTGTTGGTGGGGGGACGGTCTGAGTTGGGAGTCCGGTTGAAGCAAGCACATCGGCTCCAGTTGACTGCGCTTCAGTGAGACCCTCAACAACCGACTCCGACCGGACTGTTTGCTCGTTCGGACGATCATTGACGGCCGGAGTATCCGTTGACTCGTCCTCATCGTCTTCTTCGTCATCAGATGACCCCAGAAATTGCTTCTGGATATCGGCAGCATAGTCTTGCAGTGAAGCCGGAATAAAGTACTCGGGAGAGTTGTAGACCTCGGTTTCAGGTCCACAACCGATCTTCTCCACTGCACTTCTCCAGCCACACTTGAAGAACAAGTCTTTGGCTGCTTCGCATTGTTGGGAATAGCCGGCTTCGGCTTCTTTGAAACCTTCTTTGAAGCGTCCTCAGCCTTCTTCTTCCACTCCGCTATTTCGGCGTCCTTTTTACTCTCCAGATGCGCCATTTCCCACAAATATTTATCTTTCGTCTCGGTCACGGCCCGCTGTTTGTCACTATCAGCCGAGGCAACCAGTCCGGTCAGGCGCGCTACCTCGGCCTCTAGTTCGGCCGACCTTTGCTTCGACAGTGCCAGCTCGGCCGTCCTGGCTTCGGCATCCTTTATTGCGTGCCTTGTTGTTTTGCGAAGCTCCATTACTTGCTTGTGAGCTATTGTGCTCTTCTGAATAGCCTGCAAAAGTATAATGAGTTCTGTCTTAGCCGTGCTCAAAGTTGGAAAAAACAAAAAAGAACAGTGATGCTTACCAATATCATGGATTTGGTGGCAGACCGAAGGGACTTCAGCTCGGTGTTGAGGCGTTTGCTGTGGTGTTCCATGTCTTTCGGTAGGCAAACACCCCTGGCCAAGTTAAAGGCCAGCAGGTGATCCTCCTCAGCGACAACCGAGTCACTGTCGAGGATATCTCGGTCGTTGAACACGAGGGGAGGAACCCATTTGTTGGTAGGCACAGCTCGGTCAGATGACTCCGGTTGCAAGTTGGGTTCGGGGTTCGGCGGAATGATGGTGTCGTCCTCATCAACCAAACGCAGCTCGGTCTCGGTGGTCCGGGCGCGCTTAGCTCGGCGAGAGGATGATGGCTGTTGGGATGGAAGAGCGACCACGGCTTCAGTAGTTTGGTGGGATGGTGGCACTTCGGCCCTGGTGGTTGCGGTAAGCATGGCTTTCATCCGGTTCTTCTTCGCCATCTCTTGTTCGGCTGTTAGGGGCACGAGCACAATTTCTGGCAAGGTTGGGTCCGGTTCTGGTGGGTTTCAAGGAGGAAGTCGGTCACCCTCGCTTTTCGGCGACCGGAGTAGCGGTAGGTCGGTTCAAAGTCGAGGAGTTTACCCCAACTCCTTTCTCGAACTCGCAGTGCGGCGCGGAGAACACCTAAGTTGGGGTAGCCGTATTGGGAATGGAGGAAAGCTAAATCTGCAAAAAATATTACAAGTGTTAGTTCGGTTATAGAGAGAAAAGCCGAAATAAAGAAAATTAAGGAATACAACCGAAGTATGAATACCGGGCTCTCCTTTCTTCCAAAGTTCGGCCGAAGTACAGCCATCTCACTTGGCTTAAGCAGTGAGGAGGGTGTTAGAGGATAAGCATTATCTTCTAGGAGTATGAATCCTAGAAGGACTCTACGTAAGGAGGAGTAATCCTAGAAGGACTCTGCAAATGGAGGAGTGAGAGTCCTACCAGGATTGTGCCACGCGAAACCTATATAAGCTCACCAATATCACCTTTGGAGAGGTAATGCAACTTTTGTTCCCTGATTACACAGAGCTTTTGCCTATTTGTCTTGCTTACTGACTTAGGCATCGGAGAGGTTTCCGGCACACACCCGCCGGCTAGCTCACGTGTGTATTTTCAGGTGTTTTAACGACGTCGTACGGAGGAGCGCAGACTTGGTCAACAGGATTATACGAGAAGGTATATTTCTTTCCCGTACAATTGGCGCCGTCTGTGGGAAATCAGACAAGAACAACCTCTTGATCAAGCTTTTTCTCCTAAAAAAATCAATGGCGAACAACGAAGAATTACCTCAGTCCGCCGTCGACGGACTAACTCCAGAAGGGGGTGCAAGGCGCGAAGGCCTACCTGTGGTCACTCCCATGGCGAACCTGGAATCACACACAAAATTCCAGGAGAGATGCGAGGGGACGAAGGCGGAATAACAGCCCTCATCCCTCTCGTTCGCAAAGCCCAGAAAGACAAAGACGCAGAATTGATCCTCAAACTTTGGAAGATCGCGTCAGAGAACAAGACGAGTTGATCCGTCGGATGGCGGCAGACATGGAATCTCTGAAACGCCAGGTGAAAGGAAAAGAAGTGGCGACAGGAGAGGGGCGCACGAACAAGACGCCCCCTCGCCACTCCGAAAGTCGTAGCAGGAATACTACACCCTCACAAGGGGAGAACAAGAGCCTCAGGACAGGCGACGCGCAATCTAGATCCTCCAGAACTCATCACTCCAGGCCTGAGAGGACGAGGTCTGAAAGGTCACACACCGAAGGAAGCACATATCGCCCTCGCATACGCACCAGACAAGGTCTAGGCAGACAGAGTTGCCCAGATCGTCCGACCTACGGACCGTGCTAGAAGAGAAAGCACGGTGGAAGGAGGACGCTAGAGCGCGCGATCCACACAGAGTTTCTGCCTTACAGCGGTTGGCTCCTCGGACGCATGGAAGCGTCGAGGTTGGAATGCCAATACCGCGCCCGGCCTACGAACCAGCGGACAAGGCATTGGCGAGGCTGCAAACCTCACCATTCGTCCCAGCAATAGAGAACGCGCCCCTACCGTCAGGCTTCCTACAGCCCAAATTCACAACATATGAGGGAAGACGGACCCTTACTCACACTTAAGCCACTTTCGCCAGGTCATGGCTGTATACCGGCGGAATGAGGCCTTGATGTGCATCCTATTCCCCTCAAGCCTAGGTGACCTAGGCCTGACTTGGTTTGAAAAGCTTCCAGAGGGCAGCATAGCCTCCTGGGCGCAATTGCGGAGGCGTTTGTAACGCGATTCAGAACAAACACAAAAACCCCAGTGGAGATCGACCAGTTACTCTCCATCGATATGGGCGACAAGGAGACCCTGAGGTCATACAACAGTCGCTACTGGGAGACATTCAACCAGATTGGGGACTGCCCAACTAACCTCGCCATTGCGCAGTACAAAAGAGGCCTTCCAGTCGGAAATAGACTAAGGGACTCTATCACCATGACGCCACCTCTCACACATGGAAGCCCTGATGGAGAGAGTGCATCAGCACATCAGGGTAGAAGAGGATGGCGCTCGCGCCAAGGCAAAATCTGGCGCGACCACAACACCAGAGAAGAAGACCTCGGCAAAGGTCAATGCTGTAGATCGCCAGAACCGAAACAGACAGGGCAGGAAGACAACGGAGAAGACCAAGACAAAAGATGGTTGAGAGTCCGCACTGCCATCACCACAGTCTTCAAAAAACCGATCTACCGTATACTTAGCGAAATTCGAGACGAGCCTTTCGTCAAGTGGCCAGCTAAGTTAGGCGAAGCTCAGAAGGACTACGATGACAGATCGAGGTGCACCTTCCACAAAGAAAAGGGGCACCGCACTGAGAACTGCACACCATTGAGGCAGCATCTGGAAGAGTTGGTGGCGGCGGGTCACCTGGACAAATACATAGAAGGAGGGGCGCAGCCAGCCCCCCAGGACCACAATGTGCCCAATGGAATGCCAAACGACGCTCCACCTCAAGGCGTCATCAACGTAATACATGGAGTCTTTGAACCTGAGCGCGTATGCGAGCTCAGAGGTTCAATCAAAAAGGCTGAGCACTTCAGAGAGGTACTAAGTGTCCAACCAGTCGCCAAAAAGGGGAAGATAGAGGCCACAAATGTCATGTCCTTCTCAGATAAAGACTTGGCGAGAATTTATTGCCCTCACAACGATGCCTTGGTCGTCACTCTTCGAGTCAAGGATTTTGACGTCAAGCGGATTCTGATCGACCAAGGTAGTTCCTGTGAAATCATGTATTATGAAACCTTCAAGCAACTAAAGTTGCAGGATAAAGACTTGGCGCCTGCCGTATCTCCCCTTATCGGATTCAACTCTATGCCAGAATGGCCCGTCGGCAAAATTATCCTCCCAGTCAGAGCAGGGAGCGTGACGAAACAGGTGGAGTTTTGGGTGATAAAGGTTCCCTCCACCTACAACGTTATCTTGGGCAGAACATGGCTGCATGCCATGCGCTCGGTGGCATCCTCCTACCACCAAGTGATGCGATTTCCCAACGACACAGGAATAATTGAAGAAGTATATGGGGACCAGATTATGTCCAAACAATGCTTCGTCACAACGAATGGCAGCCGCGCTGCCAAAGGATATGTTCATTCGGTTGAAGAACCTGAGAGTAATGAACTGTTCGCAGAGGTTGGGAAAGCGGCTGATCAGAAAGCGGTGGAAGACTTGGTGGAGGTAAGAATCGACGAAAAGAACCCGGATAAGTTCTTCTTGCTTGGTTCGTCATTATCCAGCGCTGAGAGGTTGGAGGTTATGGAATTCTTGACCTCCAACATCGAAGTGTTTGCCTGGACGCCGTACGACATGCCAGGCATTGATCCAAACCTCATCTGCCACCAACTCAATGTCCACCCATCTGCCAGACCAGTCATTCAACGCACGCGAAGATCAGCACTCCACCACGCCGAGATAGTGGCAGAAGAAGTGGGTAACCTACTGGAGGCAGGAGCAATCAGAGAGGTACATTACCCCAAGTGGATCTCCAACACCGTCGTGGTGCCAAAGAAGAATGGCAAGTGGCGCGTCTGCGTCGACTACAAGACGGTCAACAAAGCATGTCCGAAGGATAGTTTCCCCCTACCAAGGATAGATCAATTGGTGGACCTAACACAGCTGGGCACAGCAGGCTTAGCTTCCTAGACGCATATAGAGGCTACCATCAGATAGCCATGCACGAACCTGATCAGGAAGTAACATCCTTCACCACTCCAAGAGGACTATACTGCTACAAGGTCATGCCCTTTGGCCTAAAGAACGCAGGGGCGACATTCCAGAGAATGGTCACAAAGATGTTCGAGCCATTGTTAGGCAGAACAATGGAGGCTTACATCGACGACATGGTGGTCAAAAGCAAGGATGCGGATGACCATCTAAAGGACCTAGATGAGATGTTCCAGATCCTGAAGAAACACAAGCTGCGCCTTAACGCTTCTAAGTGCGCATTCGGTGTAGGGTCTGGCAAGTTTCTGGGTTTCCTGGTGACCAACAGGGGTATTGAGGCAGACCCCTCCCAAATCAAAGCAATTCAGGAGCTAGAAAGGCCTAACTCAGTGAAAGAAGTGCAGCATCTCACCGGCATGGCAGCAGCACTTAACCGATTCATCAGCCGGTCCTCAGACAGATTGCGTCCATTCTTCCAGTCATTAAAAGCTAAGTTTGAGTGGGACGAAGAATGCGACCAAGCTCTGGAGAGCTTGAAGGAATACATGTCTTCTCCACCCCTACTTGTCACTCCCATACTTGGAGAGGAACTCTTCCTCTACTTGGCAGTCTCTCAGCACGCGGTAAGTGCAGTGTTGGTCCGAGCAGAAGGAATCCAACACCTTCCAATCTTCTATGTCAGCAAGACATTGTTAGGTGCCGAAACGAGGTATTTGCCACTGGAGAAACTGGCCTTGGCCTTAATGATGGCCTCAAGGAAGTTGTCACATTACTTTCACGCCCACACCATAGTTGTTCTCACAGCCTTCCCACTCAAGGCTTTATTTGAAAGGGCGAACTTTTCTGGGCGGATTCTGAAGTGGGCAGTGGAATTGGGACAATACGACATCAAGTTCCAACCCAGAACCGCAGTAAAAGCCCAATCTTTGGCAGACTTCGTCGCAGAATTCACTCCTGGAAGCCACCAAGTCTGCCCAATCGACCTGACTGACACAACCGAACAAGGGATGGAGATTGACGCCGGAATAGCGCAACCCCTAGTGCAGGTAACTCAGCCAGAACCTAAGGCAGACCAGAGTAGAAAAGGCGAGGAGGAAGCAGACCTTACTACACCAAGTCAAAACTCACCAACAACTAATGACTTGGTCCAATCAGAAGACAAGGGGCAGACTGCAACTATGGATCATGAAGAAAGCCCCAGCGACATTCCAGACCCCACAACATCATCTGATCCCTCCACATGCTGGAAGTTGTTTGTAGGAGAGATGTGGAAGCTCTTTGTGGATGGAGCATCCAACCGACATGGAGCAGGACTCGGCATAGTCCTCATCTCTCCCGACGGCTTAGTAGTGGAGCAAGCAATCAACTTAGGCTTCCCAGCATCAAATAATGAAGCGGAGTATGAAGCGCTTCTAGCAGGTCTCAAGTCAGCATTCCACATGAAGGCCACCGAGCTAATGGTCTACAGCGACTCACAGCTAGTGGTGAATCAAATATCTGGCGACTACGAGGCAAAGGATGATAGAATGGCCAAGTACCAAGAATTGGTCAGAACAGAGATAAAAAGTTCGAAGTGGTGAGGATTGAACAGATCGGCAGAGAGGAAAACAGCAGAGCAGACGAACTAGCAGGCTTCGCCTCAATGGCCAACACCTCCATTCCTCACCCACTGCTAATCGACTACCTGCCTAGACCAAGTATTGAAGACCCAGAAGTAGAAGAGGTATGTTGCGCAGAGTTAGGCCCTTCTTGGATGGATCCCATCATACTGTTCCTGAAAGACGGCACCTTACCGGAAGAGAAGAAAGAAGCCAACAGAATAAGAGCAAAGTCGCAGCGATTTTGGCTCTCTCCATCCTTGGCATTATACAAAAAGTCGTTCTCAGGACCTTACTTGAAGTGTGTTCACCCCAGCAAAGTGGAAGCATTCCTGTTTGAAATACACGAGGGTGTTTGTGGCAGCCATCAAGGAGGAAGATCATTAGCGTATAGAGCAATCTCACAAGGATACTGGTGGCCATACATGCAAGCAGATTCAGAGAAGTATGTCAAAAAATGCGAAAAGTGTCAGAAGTTTGCGCACCAAATACACCAACCTGCCAGAGAACTACTACCATTAACCAGTCCATGGCCTTTCGCAATGGGGATTGGACATAGTAGGCCCACTTCCAACAGCTCCAGGCAACAGGAAGTTCTTTCTTGCCGCAACCGACTACTTCACAAAGTGGGTAGAAGCAGAAGCCTTGGCGTCAATCAAGGAAAAAGATGTGAAGAAGTTTGTCTGGCAGAATATCATCACTCGATTTGGCATACCAAAGGCACTGATCTCAGACAACGGCACTCAATTCGATGGTAGGATTTTCAGAGGCTTTTGTGAAGAGTACAAGATAGAGTTCTACAATTCTACACCGCATATCCCCAAGCAAATGGTCAAGCAGAGGCCTCAAACAAAGTCGTCTTGGACGGATTGAAGAAAAGGTTAGAAAGAGCAAAAGGCAAGTGGGCAGAAGAGCTCCCTCATGTTTTATGGGCTTACCGTACCACGCCGCGACGGTCAACAGGAGAAACACCATTCTCCTTAGCTTACGGCATGGAGGCAGTCATCCCATTAGAAGTTGGCCTCCCCACAATCCGAAGCGAAAACTTTGATCCAGACTTAAATGGCGAAGCCATAGCATTAGAGCTTGACCTTGCAGAAGAAAGAAGAGACAGAGCATTGGTTCACATCGCCTCCTACCAACAAGAGTTGTCTAGAAAGTATAACAAAACAGTGCATCCAAGGCAATTCAAGATCGGAGATTGGGTACTGCGCAAGGTGGGGGAACACCTTAGTTCCAGGAGATGGCAAGTTAGGACCTAATTGGGAAGGACCTTACAAAGTGGTCGGATTAGCAGGCAAAGGGGCATACCACTTGGAAGATGAGGACGGCAAAAGAATTCCCAGACCATGGAATACGGCAAATCTCAAGTTGTTTTATTTCTAGCTTTTTCCCTTTTAAGTATGTGTAATTTTTTTTTTTTTCAATAAAACAATTCGATTCTTTTCAGTATAATTGTTTTCAGTAGACAATAGCCTTAGTAAGTTAGTAGCATTGTAAACATAGTTGGCCGGATTAAACCAACACCCTTCCTAAGCCCAGGATAAGGATCCAGGCTGCAGGACGTTTGGTCGAAAAAAAACCAAACATTTGATTCTAAGTTGGCTGGAAAAACCAACTTAGAGGTTGGCTGGATTAAACCAACACCCTTCCTAAGCCAGGATAAGGATCCAGGCTGCAGGACGTTTGGTCGAAAAAACCAAACATTTGATTCTAAGTTGGCTGGAAAAACCAACTTAGAGGTTGGCTGGATTAAACCAACACCCTTCCTAAGCCAGGATTAGGATCCAGGCTGCAGGACGTTTGGCCGAAATAACCAACATTTTATTCTAGGTTGGCTGAAAAACCAACTTAGAGGTTGGCTGGATTAAACCAACACTTTGTACTCTTCAGCCGAAGTAAGTTATATCGGCTGAAGAGTGGTTGGCTGGATTAAACCAACACTTTGTACTCTTCAGCCGAAGTAAGTTATATCGGCTGAAGAGTGGTTGGCTGGATTAAACCAACTCTGGTACTCTTCAGCCGAAGTATTATATCGGCTGAAGAGTGGTTGGCTGGATTAAACCAACTCTTGTTACTCTTCAGCCGAAGTAAGTTATATCGGCTGAAGAGTGGTTGGCTGGATTAAACCAACTCTTGTTACTCTTCAGCCGAAGTAAGTTATATCGGCTGAAGAGTGGTTGGCTGGATTAAACCAACTCTTTGTACTCTTCAGCCGAAGTAAGCTATATCGGCTGAAGAGTGGTTGGCTAGTGAGTCAGATAGCTAACCGGGATCACAGTTGTACAGATAAGTTCATGGAAAAATGCATTACAAGTACAGGCATACATACAGAACCGAAATAAGGGTCGAAGATTTTTTCATTGAAGTCAAAACCAAGTACAAGGCAGAAGGGTCGTAGCCCGGTTACAAGTTCGAACAAAAAAAAAAGAAAAAAAGAACAAGTTCAATGAAGAGATCATCTATTTCGCGGCATCCAGATCGTCCCAAGATCGTACCGGGCCTACTCCGGTATCTGCAGTCGGAGCAGTCTCGGTCGGGAATTCGGACACCGCATTTTCAACCGTTGCCTCCAACCGAGCTGATGGGTCACCGTTTGCTCTTGGTTAGCCGGAGTCTCAGTTGCTTCTTCCATCATCATCATCATCATCATCGTCATCTGATGAGCCGAGAAATTGTTTCTGGATTTCATCAGCGTAATCTTGCAGTGAGACCGGAATGAAGTGCTCCGGAGCGTTGTAGGCCTCGGTTTCAGGCCCACAACCGATCTTCTCCATTGCACCTCTCCAGCCGCACTTAAAGAACAAATTCTTCGCTGCTTCGCATTGTAGGGTGTAGCCAGCTTCGGCCTCTTTGAACCCTCCTTGGAGGCATCTTCAGCCTTCTCCTTCAACGCTGCTATTTCGGCGTCTTTTTTTGGTCTGCATTTGCGCCATCTCCCACAGGTATTGGTCTTTTACCTCGGTCACGGCACGCTGTTTGTCACTATCAGCCGAGGCAACCAGTCCGGTCAGACGGGCTACCTCGGCCTCCAGTTCGGCCGACCTTTGCTTGATCAGTGCCAGCTCGGCAGTTTTGGTTTCGGCTTCCCTCATTAATTGCCTTGTTTTTTTTCGAAGATCCATCACATGCTTATGAGCGATGGTGTTCTTCTGAATAGCCTGCAAAAAGAAGAGTTCCTTTGTTACCCGAGCTAAAAGTTGGAAAAATTAGACTGACTGAAAGAGGACAGCGCCACTTACCAGGATCATAGATTTTGTGGACGACCGGATGGCTTTAAGCTCGGTATTCAGTTGCTTGCTGTGGTGCTCCATGTCTTTAGGGAGACAAACACCCCTGGCCAGGTTGAAGGCCAGTAGGTGATCCTTCTCAGCAACAACCGAGTCGCTTTCTTGGATATCTCGGTTGCTAAAGACGAAGGGTGGAGCCCATTTGGTATCAGCTCGGTCTGCCTGCTCCGGCTGGGGGCTCGGTACGAGGTTCGGTTGAGAGCTCGGCGGAAGGATGGTGTCGTCCTCATCAACCAAACGCTGATCAGTCTCAGTAGTCCGGGCGCGCTTAGCTCGGCGAGAGGAGGATGGCTGCTGAGAGGGAAGAGCCACCACGGCTTCAGTGGTTTGGCGGGTTGGAGGCACTTCGGCCCTGGTGGTTGCGGTAAGCATAGCCTTCATCCGGTTCTTCTTCGCCATCTCTTGTTCGGCCGTTAAGGGCACGAGCACAATTTCTGGCAGGGTTGGGTCCGGTTCTGGTGGGTCTTCAAGGAAGAAATCAGTCATCTTTGATTTTCGGCGACCGGAGTAGCGGTAGGTCGGTTGGAAGTCGAGGAGTTTAGCCCAGCTTCTTTCTCGAACCCGAAGTGCGGCGCGGAGAACACCTAAGTTGGGGTAGCCGTACTGGGAGTGGAGGAAAGCTGAATCTGCAAGAAATAGAACAAGTGTAAGTTCGGTTATAGAACGGGAACCGAAATCAACAAAATCAAGAAATGCAACCGAAGTATGAATACCGGGCTCTCCTTTCTTCCAATTTATTCTTCGGCCTGGGATTCGGGCCTGGAAGTCTTCAAAATTTCCAGAAACCCAAAAGAAGTCGTCGTCGTTCAAGTCCTTATCCGGTGTATGTTTTATTATCTTTTCTCTACCACGGCGCACTCTCAAATAGTAGCACCAGCCTTGGTTTTTGGATCCTATTGAGTACTGATGTAGTATCTCGGCCAGACCTAGGTTCAGACCGGTTTGTTGGTTCAGAGCATCTATGCCCATTATTATTCGGTATGTGTTGGTGGATAGTTGGGTTGGGCAAAGTCTAGTCTGCCTAAGAAATTCGCATATAAGGGGCTGAACGGGGAACCTGAGTCCGGTCTCGATTATTGACTGGAGGGTGAATGGTACGAAGCCTTCTTCATCCCAGGGGTCTACTCCTTGTTCGGCTAGGACCAGGTTTACATCGGCTGGGATTTGGTAGTCCTTCCTGAATTCGGCTAGGCCCCCTGGGGTTTCTACAAGACATCTATACTTCCCCATTTTATTGTATAAGTTAAATAATTTATCTCGGTGTAAGAGGGTGCTCGGTAGCTCGGTTGAGTGCACGGAGGTATCTGGGCAACCTAAGTCTGCAAAGTGAAAAGACAAGCTTTTAAGCACAGATCGAGGACCGTGCTACAGAAACAAAGCAAGAAAAGGCCAAACTTATTTCGGCTCTACAGGGTGCTATGTTTTCACATCGGTTTGCAAAGGATCATGTTATCTCGGTTTGACAGGGCATTCGGTTAGCTCGGTTTTACTATTGGTTTCGTCATTCCGGCTGAACGTCAAGGGGCAGCTTTCTGAGTTCGGTTTGGGAACTCTGAATGCTGGCTTGGCCCCTGGAGTTTCAGCTCGGTCAAGTACTACGGTTTCTAGTTCGGTGGGTTTTGTTTCGGCTATTATGGATCGATTAGTGACCTATTGAAACTACTTTGATGTGCGCAAGTACTAGTTCGGTTTCAATTCTCCTATATCTGTACATACATCGCAAACATTGTTCTAGTCCGGTTGGGGCATGTGCAAAGATCAAAACTACGTTTTACAGGTTGCTTCATGGCATTCATTGTGTTCTTGTGATGAATTTTTTCAGAAAGTGCAGGCTTAGCATAAAAAGTGTTTCTAAAGGGAAAAAACAACAACATAAACAGTTTGCTAGGGATTCAATAAAAGGAACAATGAAAGCAGAAACAGTGAAAAGAGAAGCAGATTTGATAAATACTTACCAGGAAAGGAGAGAAGCTGGAGGCAGAGGTAGCAACAGCAATGGAGGGCACGAGTTCTTGAGATACAAGGAAGAAGGGCAATAGAACAAGAGAATTGGGCAAAAATGAGGAATGTGTTTTGTGTAAAAGACAAAAAGGCGGGAACTATTCAATTTTTTCGGAGTACGAGGGCGGCTATACAGCTGTGGAGGACAAACCAGAGCATGCCACGTGTCATGGGAAGGACAAGCGTTTCAGTTTCTGCAACTGAAGAGACGTTTGACCGGACATTCTCAGCTCGGCTTAAAGTTAGCTCGGCTGGATAAGCTAAATGGCTTTTAGCTCGGCTGGCGAAGCTACTGGGTTTGTAGTTCGGTTGCAAAGGTTTGCAAATTCTAGCTCGGCTGTATGGACAGGTCGGTTTGATTACGGGTAATCCCTATCATGCTGTGCAGATGGAATTAAGGGGCAATTGAGAGGGTAATTTATATGGATAAATTGGGCCGAGCTAGGCATTGGGCCGTAGTGGGCCACAGCCGAAATGGGCCGAATGAAGTGGCCATTCATGTTACTTCGGTCTCATGAACAGCTTGGAAGTTAGTCCGGTCTGAGAATGGGCTAAGGTTAGGCCGGTCCAGGTACTTCGAGGGCATAGACCAGTTTTGAGGTTATATCGGCCTTGCATGCTAGTCCGGTCTCAAGTTGTTAGTTCGGTCGAAACATGTGGGACCGAGGTATGTTAAGTCCTGGAGAGGACTTGTTCTGAAGATAGTTCGGCGCGTTTCTCTTATGGATAAGCTCGGTCCTAGCATAGGAAAGCCGAGGTAAGAGAAGGAGGTTAGGACCGAACTAGGGGTTACTTCGGCCATAAAGGAGTTCGGCCGAAGTACAGCCATCTCACTTGGCTTAAGCAGTGAGGAGGGTGTTAGAGGATAAGCATTATCTTCTAGGAGTATGAATCCTAGAAGGACTCTACGTAAGGAGGAGTAATCCTAGAAGGACTCTGCAAATGGAGGAGTGAGAGTCCTACCAGGATTGTGCCACGCGAAACCTATATAAGCTCACCAATATCACCTCTGGAGAGGTAATGCAACTTTTGTTCCCTGATTACACAGAGCTTTTGCCTATTCGTCTTGTTTACTGACTTAGGCATCGGAGAGATTTCCGGCACACACCCGCCGGCTAGCTCACGTGTGTATTTTCAGGTGTTTTAACGACGTCGTACGGAGGAGCGCAGACTTGGTTAACAGGATTATACGAGAAGGTATATTTCTTTCCCGTACAGAAATGGTATAAAAAAGACCATGCTTGTCACAAAAATTATAATATTCTTTTACGGAGGAAAATATTTTAACATATTCTTTAATGTTAACAATAGTCCTTACTTTCATAGAAAGTACAAAAAAGTCTTGACTAATATATAGCTTTATTACCTTTAAGCAGCCACCTCGTCCACTATCACCTAGTTCATGAATAATTGGATATTGGCATGGAATTCTTTATTTTTAAAATTTAAAGCAGCCACCTCCTCCAGTATCACCTAGTTCATGAATAATTGGATATTGGCATCGAATTCTTTATTTTTAAAATTTCTGTCTTGTTGTTACCTTGTCCTTCGCATGACGAAAGTTTAAAGATTTTCTATTTTTTTTTTTCTCTAAAGACACTCATAATCGTCGGATCATGTAAAAATCTTGACATACAAAAATTTGAAAATATAATCTAGTGATTATGAGTGTTTTAGAGTAAGGAACAGGGGAATGTAGGATAGAGAATTCTATTCTACGATAGGATGATATGTATTTTTAAAATAGAAATTAATTAATCTATCACATGGAGAAGGGCACACCGACAAAGCAACAGGGATTTTAAGGACAGAAAATTCGGTGTCTATGATGTTTAGCTTTCAAAAAGGTTGAGCCTTGGACCACCTTAAACTAGTTGGCTTTACTAATGCAAATACTGCCTACATTTTTTTTCATTTGAAATCTTTGGAGGTTTTTTTGGTATTCCAAGGCATGACTTTCCAACCAAAGCTGCAAGTTAAAGATTTAAAAAAGAACCTGCTTTATACATATTGAATTCACAGTGGACGCAGTAACTACTACTTGCACAATAATAAAATCAATTTTTTTTTTTTTTTTTTTTTTTTTTTTTCCTGATTGGCAAAATAAAATTTATTGATGTGCAAAAAGAGTACAAGGGGTACACAGAAGACATCAATAACAAAAGTTGAGGCAAAAAAGCATCATTGCACTAAGAACATTTTTCAACTAGGTTGGCACATTAGCCAATGCCAATCATGCTAGGCCAAACAACCCAAAGAAAAAGAAAGAGAAAGAGCACTGGAAAGGAGAAGAGAAATGGGAAAAACCAGTAAAGAGCAACAGAAAGCACTGGGGGACCCAATTAAGCTGGGGATATGATATGATCCTCTTCTTAGACTTGATTCTCCTCACTTCTTTGATATGAAATAAAATATCGTGAATAGAGAAGTTTCCATATTTAGAATTGAACTTGATCCAAAAGGTTGCTTGGAGCTTAATGTTGTCAATCATCGGTTGTTTGCTATCGAAGATCACACTGTTTCTACCAAGCCAAAGGAACCAACAATTGCATGGAAAGAGAGCCCCCCAAATGAAGTTTTTGAGATTTTTTTAGTTTGAATTAAACCAACAAAAGGAAAGTGAATGAATAGAGTTTGGACAAAGCCAATCAATTCCTCACCAATGAAGGATTGTAAACCAAACCAACCCAGATTTCTGACAGACGAAAGGATATGATCCACAGATCTAAATCAAAACCAAAAAATACACGAGCTGATAGAGTTTGCTGGGAGGATTTGCCTTCCGATCAGAAGACTTTTAACTTTTGGGGGAGTCACATTCCTCCAAAGATGCTTATAACAATCTGGATCACCACCCAATAGTGACTCAAAGTGAGAGCAAAAAGATTTAACAGAGAAAATGCCCTGTTTGTCAATTTTCCAATGTAAAAAATCTGATCTGCTAGAATGGGGACTGAAGATGTTTATCAATTTTAAAAGCCCTCCAAGATTTTCAGATTCCCGGGCACTCTTTTATCCTGATAAAAGATTCCAGCAGGGTCAGTCAGAAGAAACAGAGAAAATTTTGCTGAAGGGAAAGAGAAAAAAAGTCGAGGAAAGGATACATGTAAGGGGATGTTACTCGTCCAAGGGTCACTCCCTGATCCCAAGTTTAAGACAAGGTTGTTGAGAAGAACATGGCTAAATTCATGACTGAAAGGCCAATCCTCAAAATATCCTTCCGTAAACAAGAAAAATTAGGTAGCCAACTATTAGGCCTTAAACCATATTTTTCAACAATCACTTGGCAAGTTGTGGTCTTGTGGGTTTGGTACAAAGAAAATCAAATCACATAATGAATGACCCCAACAAAACCTTAAGATCACTTGGATGATTGGATTTATGACGACAACATTCATCAATAGTTCTATTACCATGTTTAAAACACAACCAAACATGATTTTAAAGAAAAAGCATCCATCAATAGATAGAAAATATTGATAGACCATAACCTCCTAGCTACAACAAGGTGCCTAATTGACCTTCCTTTCAAGCATATGCTTCTTCTGCAAATAACAAAGTTTGCAAGTTTTATTTCTTCAACTATCACATTTACTGAAGTTCAATATCAAATGCTGTCATGTAATGGGTTTCTGATATTGAGTAAAACATTGCATCATTTTCTTCGCCTAACAAGCTCTCCATCCCTTCATCATTTTCCTGAGCTTCAAAGGTGTCATGTGATTTCATAAGCCCATCGAGTTGTTCAGCCACTTCCTTCATTGTAGGTCGTTCTATACCGCTGCTGTTGAGACATCTGACAGCAAGCTCAGCCACCGCTTCAATTTGCTCACTTTCCCTCCTGTCAACATCCTCACAGTTCATCAAAACCTGAGAAATTTTTTTTTGTTCCACCGAGGAAATGAAATATTGAATGAAGTTCACATTTTCCTCCGGATTTCTTCGCCTAAGAATTGGCTTCTGTCCTGTCAATAGTTCCATAAGGACAACCCCAAAGCTGTAAAGGTCACTCTTTACTGTTAATAAACCTGTAATTAAGTACTCCGGGTCCAAGTACCCATGTGTTCCATGTATTTTGGTGTCTACAACACTTTGACCAAATGGAATCAGGACAGAAGCTCCGAAATCAGAAACTTTTGCAGTGAATTTCTCATCCAAAAGTATGTTCATGGACTTAACATCTCTGTGGATGATTGGTGGGTCAGCAAGGGAGTGCAGATAGTCGAGTGCTAGTGATATCTCTGCAGCAATCCTCAGACGATTTGCCCATGATTTTAGCATCGCTGAACGCTTGACATGGAGGTGGTCGAATAGTGATCCATTGGAGATGAACTCATAAATTAGTGATGGGAACTTTGTCTCCAGACACAACCCTAAAAGCTTCACCACATTCTTGTGATTGACCTGAGAGACTATGCTGATTTCATGTTGAAACGCTTGCTTTATTACTTCTCTTTGGAAGTGTTTGATTTTAGTCTTGTCTGCTACATTAGGCTTCTTAACAGCTACTAGTGACCCATTTGCAAAAACTCCTTTGTACACTGCACCAGAGCCTCCTCGGCCGAGAAGTCGATTATTATCATAGTTCTCAGTTGCCTTCACAAGCTCTTTTTCACTGAAGATTCTAATTTTTTGATTCTTTAACAATGAACCTCCATTTTGTTGGAAATTTCTATGTTTTTTTCTTCTCTTGCACTCTATCCATGCTACAATTATCATAAAGGCCAGAAATATGATCATCCCACAACCTGCATTGCAATGGTTAACAAGTTTAGTTCCATATTAATTAAATGAAGTAAATAAAATAAAGAGGATTTGCATGCAAACATAATTTTTTATTCAAAAATCTCATCAAGAGTGGTGGTGATACTTTTGATATGAAAAATGATACACACATACAGTGGCAATGATATTTCCAAAATTATGAGCCACCAAAAAAGTGAAGAAGAGAATTAGATTCAGAATTAAGGGGAAAAAAATAGGCAAATTATACTGGTAGTTCCTATCCTTTGATTCTTATGTCATTTTGATTAATGTAATTTAAATTGGCTTGATTTTGATTCTGAATTATGATTTTGTTTCAATTTCATCTAATTAATTACAAGTTTTAGTATTTTTGACGGAAAATGCACATATAAGTAGTATACGTCATGTTTTTAGAGGTAAAATTATAGACTTATTCAATTTAGTGAGTTAACCTCAACTAGCAACTATTTTCTTTTAAAAATTCTAATTGATGTTATCAATTGAATCAAATTGACAAAAAAAAAAAAATTTAAAATTGAGAGTTAAAATCGAGTTAATTGAAACGATAATGACCAAAATGATAGAAGGAACTGATGTAATTTGTCCAAAAAATAAATAAAAAATAAGAAAAGAAAAAGAAAAAAATAGTAGTGTTTGGAAGTTACCTGCAACGATAGTAGTAACACGAAATCCTCGGCAAGCAACTTTGCCATCACCAGACATGCCGAGTGGGCAGTGGCAAGTGTAATTTCCTTGGGTATTCGTGCACGTCCCTTCGCAACGATGCATTGTTTGATCCAAGCATTCATCTATGTCTGCAACATCAAGTATACCAATTCAAGTTTCAAAATTATGAAAGCAAATCCAATTCATCCCAATTAGGTTGGCGCAACAAGAATCGCAAAAAAATGTCCAAGCACCTCCACAAAAAAATAAACAAACAAGAGCAGAGTTAGTTAGTTAGCAACAAACACTAGAAAAAAATAAAATAAAAACAACAGAGCTGAACCATACATACTGCAGGCAGCAAGAGACACTCCAACTGCCCAAACTAACTACCAACATACACTTCCACCAGCCATAAATGCACTCCACCACACCTAAAGACCCCAAGCAACCAACCGCACCTCTTGAAAATTTTGCATCAGCAAACACAAGCCCTCATAGAATAATTCTGATGTTATGAAACTGAAAAAGAAAATAATTTACAGAAAATTCTTTGAACTTTGATTTTGCCTTAACCCAAAAAGCAATTCTCATCAAAATAAAATCTAGTACACATTCCCATTGACACTGAATCTTATTAAACGCCAACTCATTTCTTACATTCCATATGGTCCAAAAAATAGTGAAAGAAATCGTATCCCAAATGAAACTTTCCTTATTTCTAATGTGGACTCCTTGCCACCAAGTCAATAGACCACTGATAGAACTTGGAGATACCCATACCACACCCCACCACTCAATACATGTTGCCCATATTTATATAGCCATTCCCAAATCCAGATACATGAGGAGGATTGTGTTACGATTGTCAGTATGTAAAAATCTTTGTCAAATGCCTTATGAATATCAGTCCTAATTAGGCCTATAAAATCAGCCCATTGGCCCACGGCCCACCTAAAGTCTGGCTGCGGACCACTGTGGCCCGACCCGATTAGATCCGGCTCAGTCCGAGCCTGAGCCCGACTTGGGCATGGGCTGCCTGTTTTGAGGCCTAAATCGTAAGCTTGATCCGTTAGGCCTGACTCAAGCACAGCCCACTGGCCTACCCAAGGTCCACTCTCATTTCCAAACTATTTTGGTGGGAAAAAAAATAAAATTTTGGTGGAAAAAAAAAAAAAATGGTCAGGGGCTCAAGCCCGAACTCAAGCCCAAACCCAGTGGCCTGCCCAAGGCTTGGCCCGCCAGCCTAGCCCAAGTACCATTGGGCCTAGGCTGTGATTTTGCGCTTGTGGGCTAGCCCGGCTCGGCCCGATTTTTGGTAGGAGCCCATTAGGTCCGAGCAGGGCCAAGCTAGGCCATTTTTACAACCCTAATCCTAATATGATGGTGAAAATAATTCATGTAAGTAATCCACTTGATTAGGACATACTTAAATTTGTTTGATTTGGTATAACAATATTTTTTGCTTACATTTTAACTCACTAAAGTACATAATAATAATATTTTTTGCTTGCAGTTCTTATGACTAAGTACAAAAATTAGATCCCATTTGTATTTATTAAGAGTACTATTATACATCGTTGTATTCATCACAACTTTTTCTTACATTCTAGATGTTGTATAAGCTACTGGAGTTTAATAAATGACATGGATCCCTAAACGTCTATGATCTGAATTAGATGGGTAATGTTTGTGTCTGTGGAACCTATTATAGGTATTATTTCAATAATCTCTAAACCGTTTATTATAGAATTTTTCATGCATATCATCCATAAAAAAAAATTAAGTCAATTTAATATTTGCAGCATATTTAATTTATCGCATTTGTTATTAAAATTGATAAATTAAATGATAAGATAAAATGATAAAAATAAATGATGGCTAACATTACTCTTTTAGAAATATCATCATTTTTTACATTAATATTTGTATAAAACTTCAATTTGTAATCATTATCTAAAGGGGATATGAATACAAGACCTTTGCATCCTTGTGCTTCAGAAAGGTAGGGGTTGCCTTGGTATCCAGGCTTGCATACACAACGATATCCAGGGCCATTGTTGGAGTTGACGCAGTTAGTATTAGGTCCACATGGGTAGATCGAGGACGAGGCGTAGGACAGATCCATTGATTCGCATGTTTCTTCTCCTACAGCCCAATCGAGTACTGTGGGTGGCTTTCTGTCGACATTCGTGAGACTTATGAGATCTATGCTTGAGAAGTCGAACCAATCTTTCCTGGCCAAGAAAATATAGTTGCATGGACCAAAGTACCTCGAATTTTCATAATTGAAGGGCAATGCCTGGATACTCATGTTGAAGGTCTTGACGCCATTAGGGATTTGGGTTTGACAGCATCCGACCCCTGAACAAGGACCCTCACGGGTCAGGTTCACTGGATGGTAGCAGATGGAGACACACCCGCTTCCAAACCGTGTGGCATCGGAGTCCCGAATGTATCCCAAAGCATCGCAACCAATCACAACGAGTCTGTTTTCAGTGGCAGAGACGGTGAATGGTGTTCCGGTCAAGTTCACTTGGTATGACCAATAGTCCAGCCCAGCCCAACTCATGTTGTAACAGTAATACGGCACGTATGTGGAGACTGTAACCGTGCCTTCCTCCACTGATATATTAAGTACCTGCAACTGCAAGTCCCCGAGTAGGAGCTTGGAAGAAGAATTCGATGACTTTGAATGATTGCATTTTAGCAGGAAGCTTTTGTTCAAGCAACACCGGGGGTTTCCTATGCCGAAAGGGTAAGGGATGGTGATATTGCCGCATTTTTTAGGGCAGTTGGGCTTCTCCGTTGGAGTTGCCGATGCTGCTATCCATAGCCATGGCATTGGCAGCAACAACAACCAGCACAACTGGACTATTTTCATTTTTAATGTTTCCCACCAACTTTCTCCTCTCAAAACTCAAATTTTACTTGTTTTCAGCTTTTGCCTTCATTTTTGATCAGCAAGCTTTTGCCTTTTTGATGAGCACATATAGAATAAGGACAATTTTTGGGGAAAAAAATCGGTGATGCTCCGGAGCTCTAAAAGCAGAGCACTAAAACAGCATTATTTTATCTTTTTCTGTTCTTTTTTTTATCATTACTTCACTTTTTTTTTTTTTTTTCAATTGCTGACAGCTCATTAGAGCTGTCCTTTGTGAGCTCTAATTAGAGCTCTTAGGCATTTTCCGAAAAAAATTTCCAATATGGCGTCTTTCAAGCATTTACAACCATCAAAAAGTTATTTCCGATATGGCGTCTTTCAAGCATTTACAACCACACAAAAAAAATAATAATAATAATAAAAAAAAAATTTAAAATAAAAAAATGGTTAAAAAATTATATAAGCATTTTTTTTTAAAGAATTTATTAGAAAATCCTTTTTCAGGTACTTGTGTCTCATTTAGTTTATAAGATATTATTGTATTCCAATAAATTCTATTATTTTGAACATTTGATCCATCAAATTCTAATTATCATATTTGAGGTATTTTATGGATAATTTTACTATTACAAATATTTTTTGAACCCGTAACAACTTAGTGATGTGAATATTCAGATTAAATAAATTTAATAATGCGAATGTTCACATTATAAAACATTCACACTATCAATGTGAACATTAATGTGCGCTTTACCCTATTATTAAAAGTATTTTAATAATTATGTCAGCTATAGGATTTATTAGAACATAAGAAAATAATTTGGACTAAGTGAAACATAAGTAGGTGAAAAGAGAGATTTAATAATGAATGTCTCATTTTTTTTTATCAGTGTTTATAAAATGGGTTACTACTATATATAACTATTAAAATTTAATTAAATATATAACAAAGTTTACAATAAAAACAATGATCAAAATAATTAGATCTTAAGTAATAAATAAAAAGTGAACAAACTGTAATAAAATATCACTTGAATATCACCACTCTCACATTTTTAACTGCAAAATTGATAATCAAATTTGCATGATCTATGCTATCAACTAAATCATTTTTAATGGATAAAATTATTAATTTATTCAATATTTCTTGTGACATAATTTACCGAAAATAATATTTAATCAATTGAAAATTCGAAAAGTTTCTTTTTTTTAAAAACAACGTTAATTGATATAATTAGTTGCATTCTATACATAATTCATATATTTGAGAAATAACCCTCTATTAATCTTAAATAATTCACCATATCAATAAGTTTTTTTAATTTTTTTTGGATAAAAACAATTATTCTTAGTTTTAAATAATTCACTGCATCAACTATCTATTAGCTTTGAATTTTCATTAATTTTTTTTTTTTGAGTTATAATAATGAGAAAATTAGTCTAAAGTCCCTATCTCATTTTTAGTAATGGAAGAGATCCACAATATTATTTTATGATATCTAAAGTCCCTCAACTCCCACACCCATATATCACAGAGAAATTTGATTATCTAAAATTAAACCTCATTTTTTTCCCCCTCTCTCTCTCTCTCACACACACACACACACACACACACACTCTCTCTAAACTCTCTCGGAATGAATACAGATGATGTTCTTACCAGAGAAACAGATGATGATGAATTCAAGGGTAGAAGTCGTGATCTCGAATTGAAATCTAGATTCGAAGTCGAAGAGTGACCTGCGAAATTGATTGATCAAGCTTCAATCAACGACGAATCAAGACCCAAATTACCCTTGTGAACTTGAATCACCCATATCCATCGAATTGAAGTTGCGTAGAACTTCGAATTGCAACTGTGTCCTTCGTCGACTAGGGTTAGCTGCAAACCAGAGCTTGAATCAAGAAGAGAGAGCTTCGGATTCTAGCGTTAATCGAAAGTTGAACACGAATTGCAACTAGGAGGACTTGAATTTGTGAAGTCGAATTTCAACAACGACGAAGGCTTCAAATCAGATTTGTCCTCAATGTTCGCACTTCATATTCAAATCAAAGACCCCTAGTTAATTGTGATTTGTTTTCAGACTATTCTTGCATTCGAATTTGCGATTTGAATTTCAATCGGTCCATTTTGCGACTCAAGATCAACCGTGCTTGACTTGGTCTCTCGTTCATCCGTTGACCAGCAAATCCACTGTTGTAAGTCAATTCTATTGAGTTTTTGAACGACCTTCATTGTTACAGATTGTGTAGACTGGTTTGTTACTGAAAGTCGATTCTTGATACACTTTGGAGAAAGAATTTCTCTGGAGTGGTTTAAATAATAGATTAGGTAAGAACAAAGTAGAGAAATTTTAAATTTCTCTGGAATAGTTTGAATTTTCTCTAGATCAGGTAAGAACAAAGCAAAGAAATTTTGAATTTCTCTAGAGTACTTTGAATTTTCTCTGGATCAGGTAAGAACAAAACAGAAAAATTTTGAAGCCTTGTGAATGCACCCTGCAACAAATAACAGATTTATAGTCTAGAGAAATTCTCAATAATTCAAATTTATAGTCCAGAGAAATTCTCAATAATAATGAAGGCTTGTGAACCAGAATTTCTCTGTGAAGTCCAGAGAAAATTCGATAAGAGAAATTCTCTGTGAAGCAAAATTTCTCTATGAAGACCAGAGAAAACATCATCATCATCATTTCTCTCTCTCTCTCTCTCTATATATATATATATATATATATCTTCATCCTCAATCTCTATCTTCCTCTATCAACTGGTTCGAGATCTTGTATAGTTCTTTCGATTTCTGAAGATTATTGAATCAAGGTTCATTTTCCTTCCAATTTCCCAAGGTATTGTTGACAAATCTTGTAACACCCCAGCCAATGTGTGAACCATGGAATACATTTTGCCTGAGGTTTATGATTTTCAACCAGAAAAAATTGTGATAGGGAATTTCTCTGGGTTGGAGAGGGAAAATTTCTCTAGTTTGAGTGAATTTTTCTAGATTGGAAGGGGATTTTATCTGGATTTGAGTGAATTTCTCTGAATTAGAGTGGTATTTTCTCTGAGTTTGAGTGAATTTATTTGAGTTTGAGGGGGATTTTCTCTGGGTTTGAGTTCTGGAATTTTCTTTCACAGCAACAACGGCTTTGCTCTCAACTTCTAAAGGATCAGTTTTAAAGGATTTCTATGAAAGAAGAGCTCTCACGGTATTGTGATTATCCAACTGACTCCCACTTACCCTCTTGCTATTACCCAGTTATGTCTTTAAATTTCTTTCAATGGACTGTTTGGCTTTTGAGAAAATTAGAATTTCTTTGGGAAGAGAATTTTTCTGGGAACAAAATTTTTCTGGGATGGATCCAGAATTTCTCTGGGATGGATCTAGAATTTCTCCGGAGAGAATTTTCTCTGGATTGATATTGTAGGACCTTAGACATTATGAAAATATTAAATGTCTTTTATGCTATAAAATCTTAGTGCCAGAGACCCTAAAACAAATCCCCTATTATAATAGCTAAAAAAATTCATTAAAAATCATTTTATAGGTCCAAAGTGGCATGCCGGTAGAATGTAGGTAGATGATATGAGTTCAAATAGAGTGAGAGTGGGGTAGTGACGGTCCCATAAATTTTGATCATAGTATTTAAAAGAATTTAATTTAAATTTATATAAAATAAGAGAAACTCTACTAACCAGAATTCGATTCAAGAAATTTACCTAAAAATAAATGTGTGGTTTACATTAGCTAGTGTATTGTGGGATCCATAGAAGAAATTTGGGCTATATTAGATTTTTTGGGTAAAATTGTTTGTAAAAATTTTAAGTTTATATCATCGTTGATAAAATAAATCACTCGTATTTGTATCTGTCGTCCATTTCTAATAAATCTTTTAATTTCAACTTTTCAAATCATAATATATATTGATACTATTATTTTAATATAAAATAAAATAAAATAAATATGGTGGTGTTTGGGAAGCAAGTTCCCAAATTTTTTTCTCATTTTTTTCACTAAAAGACAAAAGTTTTGCAAAACCAAAAAAAACACATCCAAACAAAATATCACATCCAACCCCATAATCATTTCACTTTTTCTCTCACAAACATCACATCCAACCACATAAAAACCCAACTATCTTCCCAAACACCAAAAATTTTTTATCTCATAAAAACCTACATCTAATAAAATCTACATAAAAACTTACTTCCCAAACACCATCAGAGTTCCACTACAATATATAAGAAAAGTGAATTTTATTGTCAAAACAATAGAAGACTAATTTTTGCCATCATGTCGATAATAATAATAAAAAAAAAGGGTTTCAAAAAGTCAAAAAATTAATCTTTAGCAATAAAATTTGAAAATGTTGCAAATAAATTCATTTTTATGGACAAAATAATATTATGCCAAAGAAGTTTACTTTATTAGATGAAAATTTTGATCACAAAAAGATAATAATTCATCCCTAAATATCTAATTTTGTCGCTAAAAATAAAAATTGACACTTTTAATAATTAAAATATTGTCTCTAAATTTTTATCTCTAAAATATTAATTTGTAGTAGTAGTGTACAATTGTTTTGAACGAGTCATACTACTCAGCTTAGTTTTGATGAAACTTGAAAGCATTTGTTTTAAGTGTTAAATAAGTTGATTTTTTTACTTCTTACAAAAAAATATACAAAAAATTGAGAGACGGATGTGACCTAAATAAGTCAAAAAGTCAATAAACTGGCTTATAAGCCACTTCTCAAAAGAGTCTTAGAGTCATAATTTAACATAATTATCTTTAGGGTATTATTTTTTTTATTTTTGATCTAAGAATAGCTCTTCTATTTTTTGTATTTTTTTTATTAGCCAAAAAAAGAAAAAGAAAAAAAGACTATTGATAAAAATCAAAATATAACCTTATAAAGAAAAACGAAACATGCTATTAAGCATTAAAGCATCACTCACTCATCCTAATTAACTTGGTTGACAGAAGAGAGGAGATACCCAAATCATTTGTAGCCCAGTCCACCAACAAAGGTTGAAGAGTGTTCAACTGACAAAAGATTAGAACAATCACCATTTTCCAACCAAACTACAACAATCTTTGTATATTATTATGTATGGAGAAAAGTATTCAGAAAATAAAGTGTATTTATTAGACACATTTTAAATGTGGCTCACATCATTCTAACTTTAAACTTATTTCATAATCTTTTTTTGAATATTTTTATCTAGCTACGTAGTGTTTTTTGTGAAGGAATTAAATTCATATTTGAAATAGATTGTGAATAAATTAGGGAGTTAATGTGCAAGATTTGAAGCAAGTAATAACTTGACCGTTCAAGATTTAAAAAATAAGTACTCAAAATATATCAACTTAAGTGTTCAAATTACAAGGAATAGATTGATTAACACATGCATTACATATATCTATCTATATTATATATAAAATCAACCACTCATTTAGTGATGTTCTAAATTCTTTTGTCAAGTATATATATATATATATTTTCCATTAAAAGAAGAAAAAAAATCATATAATAATGCAAACAAAACTTGAACCAAGGTCAAATAAACAACACCGTTACTACTTAAGCAATATATATTAATACATTATATATGTACTTTTAGTTTAAAATTAAAATTTATATTTTATATATTTAACAGCAAATTTATCGAATGGGCACACACTATCTAGTATAAATAAAAGAAAAGAAAATTAATTTGAGATCCTCTCCATTATTAGAGAATTGAGTTTTTTTCTCAAATTCAAATCTCAATTTGTATATCATGTAAGTCTAATCTCAATGTCACATTATATTCAATGTAATATATAAATAGTGGATTTGTGTTTTCTATCAGTGGTATTTTCTTATTTTCACTTGTAAAAAGTTAAAGAAAATGGTTAATAAAAAATAATTTTTATTAATTAAATGAATGCAAATAAATTTTTTTTCAAAATCTCACGCTTAAGTTAATTAATTTTTATTTAATTAATCTTTAAAAATCAGACGTGACATGTCGGATCCATTTATGGGGATGGAGTGGAAAAATGTGATAGGTCACATCAAGTTGGCACCCTCCTTAACTTGACAACCTCTTAAGACTTTCGGTAGGGAATAAACCGTTTTACTAATTTTTGATTTTTTTTTTTTTTTAAGATATGAGATAAAAAAATTTAAGAGCTCCGATTCGTAACTCAAATTCGGAGGCTCGAATTTGGCGCAGAGGAAGAAGAGAAGAAGAAGGAAGGAGGAGGAGGAGGAGGAGGAGGAGGGAGGAGGAAGGAGGAAGGAGGGGAGGGGGCCATAAAAATGGCTGGAGGAGGAGTCGGGGCCGGAGGAGGCGGGGCTTCTGGTTCAACGACGATTGGCGATCGGAGCTTCTGCTCGACGATCGGAGCTTCTGGTTCAACGACGATCGGCGATTCTGGTTCAACGACGAGCTGCGGCCCTTCTCTCCTCTCCTCTTCTCTCTCTCTCTCGACGATCGGCGGCGGCGTGCTGCCTGGTTCAACGAAGAAGAAGAAGAAGAGAGAAAGAAAAGCAAGAGAAAGAAAAAAGAAAAAAAAAAAAAAATTCGAGACCCAAAACGACGTCGTTTTGGGTCTCGAGCCAAAAATCGAGCCACAGATTCGAGCTACCAGAAATTTTTCAAAATTTAATATATTTGGAATGATTTTTTAATTTTTTACAAACAGATATATAAAAAGGAGAGAAATTTTTTTTTTAAAAACTTTTTAACATAGATTATAAACTTTTTAATTTTTAAAATAATTTTTTTCTAACTTTGAAACTAAGGGGTTGTTTGGGGTGTCCTAAATAAGTGTACTTTTGGTCTTTTTGAACTAAAAAGTTGAGAAAAAAAAGATGGATATTTGGGTTATCTTTTTTTCTTTTTACCAAAAAATGTGTAATAAAAAATTGTATAAATAAAGTGTGTAGGGGAAGAAAGTTGAGTAGATTGTATGGCTGTCCTGCTGGGACAGTGTGTCTTGCACAGCAAATTATTGTCTTCTTCGGGGCAAAGTGTTTGGATAGTGATGGTCGGTGTGTGGGGGCCACAATGGGTCCTATTTTAATAATCTGAACCGTTGAATATGTAGAACTCGTCGAGTATTATATGCCTGTAAAAAATCACGTTGATCGGATATCGATAGTTATACGATCGGATTAATTTTTTTTTTCAACAATTAACTATCACACCATTCGTTTTGTTTATAAAAAACTGATTTGATCATATAGTTAACGATATCCGATCAACGTGATTTTTTTACAAGCATATAGTACTCGATGAGTTCTACATATTAAACGGTTCAAATTATCAAAACAGAACCCTTAGTAGGCCCCCAAGGGCCCAACATTATCATTAAACTTTGTGGCTTTACATATGTAATTTTTTTTTTCCTCCCAAAAAGTGTATGACTTGCCTTCCTAGTGGGACAGTACGGCTGACAGTGTAATTTAAACTTTTGTATTACAAAAATATATAAAATATTTTTTATTTGTGAATAATAATAACTTTTTTACTTTTTGTATAATTTTTTAATTTTTTAAATTTTCTTAGACTTGCCAAACCTAACCTAAAATAAATACTTGTCAAACAAGACTTAAATAAAATTCTGATTTGGTCTTTATTTGGGTGCTACGGTGTAAGTTGGCTTTTGGCATCCTTCCGCATTTTTTTAACAGTAATGGTACAGAGCTCGAATATAGGGACTCGAATTTGGCTCGAAATTAGGGGGAAGAAGAAAGAGGAGGAGGAGGAGAAGAAGGAGAAGAAGAACTCGACTGGAAGGGCCAACAAAATCGGGCGGAGGTGGAGGTGGAGGTGGAGGTGGAGGCGGAGGGGGCCGCGGCGGCGGGCAGAGGCAGAGATGGAGGCGAGGCTGCGATGCTGACGAGCGACGAGGGATGAGCTGCGAGATCGGCCGACGAGCTGGGACGCCGACGAGCTGCGACGACGACGACGACCTGCGTTCTCGCTCTCGCCTCTGTGTTCTCTATCTTGCCTCTGTTCAACTCAACGAAGAAGAAGAAAGAAAAGGAAGAAAAGGAAGAAAAGAAAAGGAAGAAAAAAAAAAAAATCAAAACCCAAAACGACGTCGTTTTAGGTTTTGAGTCAAATTCGAGCTCATAATTTCGGGCCCTCAAACATTATTCTTTTTTAATGGGTCAAAAAATCAAAAAGCAACATTTATTTGGATGGTACGGAAGAAAAACATAAATGACAAGTGATAGGCTTCTCTTCGGTCTAATTGTGAATTATTGTACTGTTTGGTGTCAGTTTTGTTTATTTTTTAATTTTTGTGCGTAGGTCATCTTTAAATAAATAAAAAAATATAAAATAGAATTACATTGGTAATTGCTGAATTTTTCTCCTGTATAATTTTGGTTTTTATAATCTTTATTTTTTAATTTTTGTGCATAGGTCATCCTTAAAATAAATAAAAAATAAGATAAATTGCATTGATAATTTTTGAATTTTGTCCCTTGTATCATTTTGGTCATGATAATTTTAATCATCTCAATTTTGATATTTAATTTTAGATTTTTTTTTTTATCAATTTGATCAAATTGATAATATTGATTAGGATTTTTGAAAAAAATAGTTACTAAATTGATTGACATTAATCCATTGAATTGAACAAGTTTACAATTTTATTTATAAATAAAACATGTTGCTTATGTGTGTATTTTCAACAAAAAATATTAACAATTGCAGTCAATTAGACTAAGTCAAAACAGAATTATAAATTTATCGTCAAAATCAAATTAATTGAAATTATAAAGACCACAATGATATAAATACTAAAATATAGTGGGTACTAGTATAATTTATCCTAAAATATAAGACGGATCTTATTATTGTAACTTGGTGATTTATCATCTAGTGTATGTCATATTGGATTTTTTTTTTTCCTTCTTATTTTTGATTATAAATAATTCACACACAAGAATTTTTAAAATAGATAGAACAGATAGCAAATCCATGAGAAAAGTCATGAACTTAAACAACACGGCAAGTTCTTAAATAACGAGAAAAGTCATCAACTAAATACGTCGGTTCAGTCATTTTCAAATGAGAAAATTCATTAATGCGGTCTTTGTTTGGAAAATTTAGGAAGAAATTTGGAAAAAAAAATGAAAAATATAGGTAAAATATGAATAAAATATACTTATATTTTACATAATTTCACACATTTTTTTTCTTTTACTTTCTAAATCTTTTCCTAAATCCCTTAATTAAACACAGCATAAGATTGTGTTTGGTTGAAAATTTAGAGAGAGATTTGGAAAGAAAAATGAAAAAGATGTGTGAAACTAACATTACAAAAAATTAAGGTTTTAGAGACTAAAACTTAGTGACAAAATTATTTTTAGGGATCAAATATTTTTGTTGTAAAAAGTGTCGTTATTATATCTTTAGCAACGAAAATTGGACATTAGTGATGAATTATTATCTTTTTTGGACCAAATTTTTTGTCTCAAAAAATAAAATATTTTGAGAACAAATTATTTTGTTCCTAAATGTATATTTATTAGTGATATTTTTAAAATTTGATTGCTAACGACTATCCTTACAACGATAAAAATTGATCCCTAAATATTTTTTGTAACAAAATTTTCATTTTTAGAGATCAAGAAATTTGATCTCTAAAACTCTTATATGTTGTAGTATAAGTGAAATGTAAGTATATTTTATTTACATTTCACTTACTTTTTTTTCTTTTCTTTTTCAAATTATTTTTTAAATTCTTCAACAAAACACAATGTAACACAATCTAATCCTTCACCAATGGAAAAAAAAAAAAAAAAAAAAGACCTTAAACAACAAATTCCAGTCCTACTGGGAAAATTTATAAGATTGTGATCCAAGAAAAAAACAATTTGATAGCTAGAGGCTCAGAAATTAACTATGCTGATTATACGATTTGAATTGTCTTTATATTTACACTAGAAGGCACACCTATTCTATGCTAAATTATATATATAAGATGAAAAAATACGCAATTATAACTGTTTCGTCAGTGAAAAGTTTATGTTTTTTACTTATGAGTGAAATTAAAAAATTTCACTTAATATGTTAAAAAAAAATTTCAAAATAGCAAGTCAAGTGTTGAGTTTATATAATAGTATAAAAGAAGGAAATTAGTAGTCTCTACTACCACCAAATAGGGCCAGGGGTTACTGTTGTGTCTTGAAGGTACAATAGATTGTTGTGCTTCTTGTGGGTGTGAATATCGAGCCTATGTTGATGATCTAAACTGCTCATATTATAAGGTTTGTTGAGTAGTTCATCCTTAAAAAAAATCAAGTAAATTGGACATTTGTAACCATATCAAAATATCTTTGTTTTTTTAAAAATAAAAGGTAAACATGATTTCGATGATAAATTATTTATTTTTAAGGCTTTGATCATGTGGTTACACATGTTTGATCACCTTGATTTTTATCACAAATATTCTACTCGACAAACTCTATAATATAAATAATTGAAATTATCAAAATAAACGTGAAACTGACCCCAACGAGCACAGCAGTCTGCTGGGCTTAACTTTTCCCCAAATAGTTAACCATCAGGAGAAGCTAATCACTCGGATGGCACGAGAAAAATATCTCACGCGGTGGATCATTTCATAAAGCCCACAGCTTCAATAAATTTATGGAAAAATTTACGAAAAAAAAAGTTAATATGTTACTCTGGTAACAAAATAAATTTTTAATTTTATTTTTTTTAATTATTAATATTTTAAATTGTTTTCAATCTAAACAATTTGATATATTTCTTGGATTTGTTTTCAATCTAATTTATTCTTGGATTTATTTTTATTTTTTGGATAAATAACAAAAAAAAATAAAAAAATAAAATCACAGTGTAACCCGGATAACAAATCAAATCCTACCTTTTTAATTTTATCAATTTAAACTCTAAAATTTCAATAAGATTTCAATTCAAATCCACTAGACAGGTCTATTAACTTGTTTAACAAAATAAATAAATAAATAATAATAATATAACACGTGACATTACTTTATTGGTTCTTCTAATTTTATTTCAATCTCAATTTTTGATTTTGCCAACACCAATCACTGTCAAGAATGATCAACCATCAAATAAATCAAAGACCACCTATCGTGAAAGGTACAGTACATTAAATCATATGGGATCAAACCATTAGCACACTCAACGTTTTGTCATCTCTACTCAACTACTAGATCTTATGAAGTACGGATACTCCGAAATAGGTCACGTATGTGTATTGGATATGTATCGAATATGGATACGCGCTCGATACGGCGAGATACGTATCAGATACGGAAAATGAAGTATTCGATTTTTTTTTTTTTAATTTTTGAATTTCGGATACGTCTCGAATACGCGAGGATACGGTATGGATAAGGCGGGGCAAAAAAATAATTTAAAAAACTTAAAATGGGGTGAAATTGTAAAATATGAAAAAAAGATGAAATACAACACACAAAAAAAAAATAATAATAAACCAAACTCTCTCTTACCTAGGTCGAACAGTAGCCGCGAAGGAGGAGGAGAAGCAGCTCGCCGATCGTCTTGAACAGCAGCTCGCAGATCGTCGACCCAGGTTCGCGAATAGGAGCTCCACGATCGTCGATCAGGTTCGTCCCTCTCTCTCTCCCTTTCGTTCCCTCTGTCTGCCTTTTACGAACTCTCTCTCTCCCCCTCTCTCTCTCGATCTCGCTCGATCTGTCTGTTTGGTTGGAGATCTCGATCTCATCTCCCCCCCTCTTCGTCGATCTGTCTCTCTCTCTTCCTTACCTATGTCTGTTTTGCATATTTATTTCTATTATTTTAATTATTTTAATTTTTTATTTTTTATATGTAGACTCTGCAAATCACATAAGATATTAAAAAAAAAAAAAAACTTATATATTCGGTTTACTTGAATCTGATAAAACAAACAAATAAATAAACTTATTAATAAATAAATAAATAAAATAAGATAAAAAAAAACTTATTAATAAATAAATAAACTTATTAAAAATAAAATTTGTCAACTTATAAAATTATTAACTTCGTAAACTTATTAATAAATCAAATAAGGTAAAAAAAACTTATTAATAAATAAATAAACTTATTGATAAATAAATAAACTTTGTAAAATTTTTTCCCTTAATTTGGAATTGAATTGCATTATGGATGTTATGGGTGATGCTATATTGTTGAAATTTAATTGAATTGATGAAGTTTTATTGAATTGATGAAGTTTTAATTTAATTGATGCTATATTGGTGATGCTATGGGTGATGCATTATGGATGTTATGTATGTTACATTACTAAAAATTGGGAAAAAAATATTTTTTATGAACGTATTCCCGCCGTATCCGTATCCTACTTTTTCGAATTTTGTCGTATCGCCGTATCCATGTCGTATCGTACCCGTATTCCGTATCCGTATCCGTGCTTTCTAGACTAGATCTGAAAGCGAATGGCGATAGATTTGAGTGAGGTGGTGACGTAGCATCGCATCGCACTGTTTTGCATAAAAGTGAGATTAATGAATATTGAACATCCGTGTATTGCCAAGTCAGGTAATGAACCAACGCAACAAACAAAAATAACACAACTCAATAAGCAACAACAAGACCTTAACAAATTTACAACTCGATAAGTAAATTATAACAACTCGATAAGCAACAAAATACAACTCACAAACACCAAACGATTACAACTTAAACAAACAAACTTAAGCCCAAAAAGGATCAAAATAAGACTTTAAAAGGTGCAAATAACAGGATTCCACTGCAGCAAACAACTGGAGCTTCACCAACAAGGTCAGTGAGTATGACGTGACATGTCGGATCCATTTATGGGGAGAGTGGAAAAATGTGATAGGTGTCATCAACTTGGCGCTCTCTTTTAACTTGACAACCTCTCAAGACTTTGTTAGGAAATAAATTATTTTAATAATTTTTTATTTTTATTTTTGTTACAATATGCGATAAATAAAATTAGTATATTTAGAATGATTTTTTATTTTTTTTATATAAAATATATAAAAAGTAGAAATTTTTTTTTTAAACTTTTTAACATAAATTATAAATTTTTAATTTTTTAAATAATTTTTTTAACTTTTAAATTAAAATAAATACTTATCAAACGAGACTAAATGAAATTTTGATTTGGTCTTTATTTGGGGGCTACGGTGTAGAATTGGGATCCTCCCACTGCCCTCTCTCCTTGCACTTCGTCTTTATAGGGCTTTCGGGCCCACTTTTAGGCCTAATTTTGATAATTTGAACCGTTTATATTTTAAGATTTATTTAGTATATCATACCTGTAAAAAATCAAGTTGATCGGATATCAGAAAGCATGTGTTAGGAAAACTCTTTATTAAATTCTTTAAAAAAATAGTTTTTAGTTTGATTTTTCCGAACACATACTTTCTGATATTTGATCAATTTAATTTTTACAAATATGATATACTGAATAAATCTTAAAATATAAATAATTTAAATTATTAAAATTGAACTTAAAAATAAACCCAAAAACCTGCCAGGAGAGAATGCAAGGGAAGAATCTGTGTCCTACGTTGTAATTTGGCTTTTGGTACCCTTTCGCATTTTTTAGTGGGTCAAAAAATCAAAAAGCAACATTTAGTTGGATGGTACGGCAGAAGCACATAAATGAGAAGTGACAAGCTTCTCTTCAGTCTAAGTGTGAATTAAATTGTGTTGTTTTGTGACCGTATTGTTTGGTGTCAGTTTTGTTTATTTTTTAATCAAAAATGCTTTATTTACTAATTTAATACTATTAGGTCATGTTTGATTCAAAAGACTAATAGTGAAGTATTAATAATTTTATTAAATTAATGTAGTATTTACTATCTAATTGGATTAATATCTATTGGATTAATAATCCCATCGCTACCCTATTACTAATAATCCTATAAATTTGTTGGATTAATTATCCATTGGATTAATAATCCTAAACCAAAATGTTAAAACAAACCTGGAATAATTGGGCCAACGGATTAATAATCCCAATCCCATACTCTAATCCACCCAATCAAACATGCCCTTAGATTACTAATAATGTGACGAGATATAGACTCTACATTGATGTGATATTTTGACATTTGTTGTTGTTTTTTTTTTTTTCTTCCTTACACTGTCACGCAATTAACATTGCTTTTAGTGATGATGTATTAGTGATCTGAATCGAAATTTTTTAAAATTTTTGTGCGTAGGTCATCTTTAAATAAATAAAACAATATAAAATAGAATAAATTACATTGGTAATTGCTGAATTTTTCTCTTGTATAATTTTGCTTTTTATAATCTTTATTTTTTAATTTTTGTGCATAGATCATCCTTGAAATAAATAAAAAATAAGATAAATTGCATCGGTAATTTCTGAAATTTGTCCCTTGTATAATTTTAGTCACGATAATTTTAATTAGCTCAATTTTGATACTTAATTTTAGATTTTTTTAATCTATTTGATCAAATTGATAATACTGATTAAGATTTTTGAAAAAAATAGCAATAATGATGGAGACCCCCACAAAATACAACCCTCATAACTCTCAAAATAATCTGAACCATTCATGTCACTGTCAGACACAATTCTCAAAAAAAATTCAAACACATCAATGGTCAATACATCAGTGGGGGTTATGGGGATCCTCTTTTGTGAGGATCCCAAACATTTTTTAAAAAATAGTTACTAAATTGATTGACATTAATTCATTAAGTTGAACAAGTTTAGGATTTTATCTATTAATAACGCTGCCTATGTTTGTATTTTCAACAAAAATACTAACAATTGCAGTCAATTAGACTAAATTAAGACAAAATTATAAATTTACGGTCAAAATTAAATTAATTGAAATTATAAAGACCACAATAATATAAAGGCCAAAATATAAAGGATACTAGTATAATTTAACCTAAAATATAAGACGGATCTTATTATTGTAACTTGGTGATTTATCATCTTTATTATATAGTGTATATCATATTGGATTTTTTTTTTCTTCCTGTTTTTTATTATAAATAATTCACGCACAAGAATTTTTAAAATAGATAGAATAGATAGCAAATCCATGAGAAAAGCCATGAACTCAAACAACACGGTAAGTCCTTAAATAACGAGAAAAGTCATCAACTAAATACGTCGGTTCAGTCATTTTCATATGAGAAAATTCATTACAGCGGTAGTTGTTTGGGAGATTTAGGAAGAGATTTGAAAAAGAAAAGAGAAAATGTAAGTAAAATATGAATAAAATATATTTATATTTTGATACCAATGGACATCCAAGAGGGCCCAACTTACGGATCAAGACCCAGTTCACATCCTAGTGATCAAAGCCCAACAATTCTGAGAAATCAACACTAGGCTAGGACCAACAACATTCAAACACTTGTCAAGCAGAGGTCTAGCCACGTAAGCAGACAAAGATCTTGCAAAATTATTGCACCCACACATCAGCCATTAATATAGCTCTTACCGCATTAAATACGGCAACCCCTTCACATCGGAGGACACAGACACACCATGAATGATTCGAGCTAGAATATAGACTTTCGGCCAACACGACAGTTGGGAATGGACAAGGAAATGATGAGTAAAGGATATAAGGCAGCTTCCGAAATGCGTTAAAGGTTAAGTACTTCATCCCATTTCTCTCTCTCTTTCTCTATAATTAATCCACCCTGATCTAACTTGATCATCGGAGTGTCCGCCAGGGGACTACCTCCTATTTGGGCATTTTTGCAGGCCCGCTCTGTGGATTCCAAGGCCAGAAGACTCGTTAGAAGCATGGATAAGTCCGACCCATGTCCCCTTTGATAAATTGTATCAATAGTTGGCGCTGTTTGTGGAAACTCCACTCCAGTTAACAGTTGTGTTCATTGTTACCAGAGACCCATCTCTTGTTACCCCTCTTTTTCTCCCGTTGACGTAGATGGTTACGACGAGATACATGGCTTCACAACAAAATGTCACCAACCCCCAACCCTCAACTCGAGTCTTCCAACTCGAACAACCTGCTTCAGTATTTCACAGAACTCACAAACCGCATCAACCGTTTGATCGAGCAAAACCAGGCCTTGATCAATGCTTTGCTCCAACAGGGTCTCTCTGTTTTTCCTCCACCACCACAAGACATCCCTCCAAACCAAGAACAAACCCCAAGCCATCTATTCCAACCATACGCTCCTCGAGGACCCTTTCTCCCGCCTTTCGACCCACAAGCTCACCTTTTTGATTTGGAGGGTCTGTGGCCTCTACCCCAAGACCTACATCCCCCATCTTAGGGCTTGCACCCATCACATTACGCTCTTGTTCTTGAAGGTGAGGCTAACAACGTTCAACCCCCACTTCCCTCTAGAGGAGATAACGTTCCTATTTGGGACGTGGAACTACGAGCTATAAAGCTCCAGCTGCAGGGGGTCATACAGAACATACAGAACAAACCCTCCACGATAGCCAACTCCCTCTTTCCCTCCTCCATCAGTGATAAGCCTCTGCCCTCCAAGTTCAAGATGCCGTCGATTGACAATTTCGACGGCATAACTGACCTAGTTGATCATTTGGAAGCTTATAGGACCCTCATGATCCTCTATGCTTTCCCTGATGAGATCATGTGTCGAGCTTTCCCCATAACACTCAAGGGGTCGGTATGACTTTCGTTCAGTCAGCTACCTTTGGACTTTGTCACCACTTTCCAACAGCTAAGTGACTCATTCCTTAGCAATTTCATTGGCGCTCAGCCTCAGTGACGCCCGGCGACTCAGCTGCTGAATAATCAACAAACTGACGGGAAATCGTTGCGGAGCTTTGTCACTCACTTTAATTCGGAAGCTCTCCAGGTTGAGGAGAATGACGATAAGGTCATCTTAATAGCCTTCATAGCCGGTCTGCACTCGTTAGATTTCCCTTTCTCCCTCTCCAAAAATTCCTAAATGACCATGGCCACCCTTCTCGCCAAAGCCCAGAAATACATGAACGCAGAAGCCTCCTTGGCAGCCTGCCAAGACTCCACACCTAAACCACAACAACCCAAAGACAAGATCAAAGAACCGGAGCCCAAAACATTCGCAATACCCTCATCCCGACCGAGCACCACATTTCGACCGAGCGGCACCTCCCCGGCCACCCAGTCGTTTTGAGTGGTATACCCCTCTTAACACACCCACAGAGCACGTCCTAAACCAAATCCAACAAGATTACAACTTAAAATGGCCCTAACCCTCCAAGTTCCCTTCCAATCGGCGGGATCAGTCCAAATACTGCCACTTCCACCGCGACCATGGCCATAACACGGATGAATGCATCAATCTTAAAGATCAGGTCGAAGACCTGGTCCGTCAGGGATGCTTAACTCAGTTCACCACGCCCCGACCTTACCAAAGGGCCAGGACTGACCCTCCTAAACGGAATGACAAATGTACCCCACCAAGACCGATCGACCAGCCTCGACAGGATGGTAATAGGGGCCCAACACTAACCTCAGGCTCCAGGAGTCCCCGTTCCCCCAATAGGAGAAATCAAGGTCATTGTAGATGGACTCATATGTGGCAGACCATCTTGGTTGGCATAGCGGGCCGAGCTTGACTAATCAGAAAGGGGTTGGACAGGGAAGTAACAATGATCAACCGATCTCCCAAACAACCTAAGCGGTGGTCAGAACCAATTACCTTCACAGACGTGGATTGCAAAGGTGTCTAATACCCCCATGATGACCCGCTGGTCATTTCATCTTTTCTTTCTGACTACAAAGTTCGACGTGTGCTCATCGACAATGGTAGTTCGTCAGACATTATCTTCCTTAATGCTTTCAAACAGCTCCAAATTAGCGAAGAAAAACTATCGCCTCTGCAAACCCCCTTAGTTGGCTTCCCTGGGGACTGGGTAATTTTCATAGGATCCATCGACCTGCCAATCACTATCGGCGAGCACCCAAGGCAAACTATGAAGATCCTCACCTTTCTGGTTGTCAACTGCCCTTCCGCTTACAACGTCAGACTTGGACGCACAACTCTCAATGCGTTCCAAGTTGCGACTTCCACTTATCACCTAGCAATAAAATTTTCGACCGACCATGGGGTCGGCACCGTAAGGGGTGAGCAAACCGTGGCCAAAGAATGTTATGTCGCTTCGTTAAAGGAAGTAAAAATGAAAGCAGCTATGATCATTGAAGGTCTTGACGTCAGGGATGAGGAGGAATTAATCAGGGGAGAACTAGTGGAAGAGTTAATAGAAGTGCCCATCCACTCTAGTGATCCAACGAAGACGACTAAGATTGGTAGCCAGTTGTCTCCTCAGGTCAAGGCCGATCTCATGGCTTTATTAACCGAACACAGTGATGTTTTTGCTTGGACTCATTCGGATATGCTAGGCATCGATCCTTCTTTCATTACTCATCGCCTCAACATCGAGCCCCATTTTCGACCCTTCCACCAAAAGCAGCGCATCTTCCATCCAGAGCGCAACAGCCTTATCGCCGCTAAAGTAGACAAGCTGTTAAAGGCCCAATTCATTAAAAATGTGGACTATCCCAAGTGGTTGTCCAATGTGGTATTGGTTTGCAAGAGTAACGACAAATGAAGGCTTTGCTTCGACTACTCCGACCTTAATCGAGCTTGTCTTAAAGATAGCTACCCACTACCCAGGATAGATCTACTGGTCGACGTAACTGCAGGACACCAGATGCTCAGCTTCATGGATGCGTTCTCAGGTTATAACCAAATTTTAATGCACACAGCCGATCAGGAGCACACCTCCTTCATTATCGATAGAGGGGCTTATCATTACCGTGTGATGCCTTTCGGTTTGAAGAATGCGGGGGCCACCTACCAACGAATGATCAATGTCGTTTTCAAAAACCAGATAGGTATGAATATGGAGGTTTACGTCGATGACATGCTTGTTAAAAGCAAACTCTCTTCAGACCACCTAACTGACTTGCGGGAAACCTTCCAGGTCTTGCGTAAGTATAAGATGAAGCTCAATCTAGAGAAGTGCGCCTTCGGTGTTAGGTCTGGTAAGTTTTTGGGGTTCATGGTCAGCCACAGAGGTATCGAAGTTAATCCAAAAAAGATCAAGGCCTTGGTAGAATGTAGTCTCCCAAAACGGTAAAGGAGGTTCAGTGGCTCACAGGCCGAGTGGAGGCCCTCAACCGTTTCATATCCAGGGCAATCGATAAGTGCCTTTCATTCTTTAAAGTGCTTCGAATAGCCTTCGACCAGAACGCCGAATCTGAACAGGCATTCCAACAATTAAAACAATGCATGGTGAACCCTCCCCTACTCTCCCAAGCAATCCCAGGGGAGACCCTCTTTCTCTACTTGGCCGTTTCCACTACAGCGGTCAGTGCTGCCCTGATCAAAGAAGAAGACTTTATCCAACGCCCAGTTTACTACATCAGCCAAGCACTTCGGGGGACCGAACAGAACTATCCCTTGTTAGAGAAGATGGTTGTGGCTCTAGTCATCGCCTTGAGGCACCTCCGATCCTATTTCCAAGCCCATTCCATCGTGGCCCTTACTGACCAACCTTTAAAGAAAGTTATGCAACAACCAGAGTCCTCAGGCAGGCTCATGCAATGGTCTGTCGAATTAAGCCAATACGAGATCTCCTACCGACCTTGAACAGCCATTAAAGGCCAAGCTGTTGCTGATTTCATATTGGAATTCACCAATCTTACATTGCCCATGCTCCCCCCACAGTCGCAAGCCATCCCGAAGACTGCCAATCCCCATTTGTGGACCCTCAACGTCGACGTTTCATCCTGAAAAGAAGACAGCGGTGTTGATATGATCCTCACCACGCCCGAGGGCGAGTACTTCAAATGTGCCCTCCGTTTTCTGTTTGACGCAAGTAATAACGAGGCTGAGTATGAGGCCCTGATAGTAGGTCTTTGACTGGCCAGAGACATTGAGGTAAACCATATCCAAGTGTTTAGTGATTCCCAACTGGTTATCAGACAGATTACTAGGGAGTTTGACACGAAGGAAGAGGCAATGCAAGCATACAGGGCCATCACCCTTCTCTTCGTCCGCCTTTTTAGTAGTTTCCAGATCAGGCACATCCCAAGGTCAGAAAATTCTCAGGCAGACGAAATGTCTTAATTAGCCTCGGCCGACCAGTCAAACCTCAGTCACGGCCAGTGGCGGAGCCAGAAATTTGATATAGGGGGGGCACCTATTAATTATAATCTCAAAATTTTTCTTTCTCAATCAATAACAACTCAGTGTTTGATTCAGTGAAATGAGCATTTAGTTCTTAAATTTGCATATCCAAAATAGTGTAGAATAATTCAACACGATAGTGATGTAGGTTTGTCATTTCTTGAGCATTGTGCCTTTTTCTCCATCGAGCTACAAACATGTCATTCATTTGGAGAACATCAATTTCATGCTTTTATGTATATTAATATTAATAAATTTAAAATAAGAGTAAAATAAAAAAAATTCATGTTATTTTAATTTTTTATTTTTTTTAAAAATAATTAATATTTTAAGATAATAAAAAATAAAATAAGAAATTAATATTTTAAAATGGAAAGGAATAAAATTTATAATCTTCATAATTAACAACAGATCCATCGAGGGTACATACACCACTATATAGATTTATTTTAGAAAATTAATTAAAAGTTAATTTTTTTACTTTTTAATTTTTTTTAATCATATTATTTCTCTATTTTTTTTTATAAAAAATTTAAAAATTAATTTTTAACCTATTTGTGTTGTAATCATCCTGCAAAGAGGAGAATACTATTAAATATTAATTTTTCTCTCTATATATATATCCATTAAAAACAAAATGGCAGAGGCATTGGTGATTGCGTCACCAAGTAGCAAATTTTCCGAATCTTTTAACACACACTCCACACAGTGCAACTGGTGATTATGTCACCGAGTAGCAAATTTTCCGAATCTTTAACATACTCCACATAGCACAAACCCAAAAAAAAAAAAAAAAAAAAAAAAAAAAAAAAAAAATTAAAAAGTCAGGGGGGCACGTGACCCCCCTTGCCCCTACATGGCTCCGCCCCTGGTCACGGCGTTCGAGTTGAATACCTGACCCATCCAGCAATTTCGCCAAATCCATAGGAGGTTCACTTCCTCTAGAACGAGCCAATTCCATGGGCCCAAGACATCATCCCATTTTTGGAACAAGGGGTATTACTACACAATAAACAATAGGCTGCTAAAGTTAGGTCCCGGTCATCTACTTATGTCATCATCAGTGGCCTACTGTACAAACGGGGATTCTCACATCCGTACCTCAAGTGTGTCAATTCCACTCAAGCAACCTATGTGATGAGAGAAATACACGAGGGCATTTGCGGCAACCATTCAGGCGGGTGATCTCTAACCCATTAAATTCTCCACACAGGCTACTTCTGGCCCACGATCAATCAAGACGCCAGCGACTTTGTGCTTAAGTGTGATAAATGCCAGCGCTCTGCCAACAGAACTGATCACACTCAGCAGTCCGTACCCCTTTGCCAAGTGGGGCATTGACTTGATCGGTCCCTTACTGTCACGACACAAACCCGCCCCTATGGGTTTAGCATTGCAACCGGCCAGTAATCCGTGATTATCGAAGGCCTGCTTAACAGTAATGACAGTAATACAGAGTAAAGGCGCTGGCGGAAGCCAAAACAGTAAATAAATGATGTCCAATGAGCTGTGACAGTCTGAATACAAAAAGACTTTTTATAAACATGCCACATTGATAACCAAAACATATGTACATGCGACATATACACAAACATCCATGTCAGGGACCAAATTCCTAACTATAACTGTACAGTCAAGTCTTAAACATTTATTACAAAACAGAGACAAGAGGGTGAAACTAAGACACCCCAAAACAGCCTTAGCTTCAACGAACTTGGAACCTTGAAGTGAGGCGCGATGGTTGGCTTGACAAAACAAGAGCTTAACCTGACGCTCCTAGCATCGGTCCGGTGCCTGGACACCTACATATAAATATAAACAGTGAGCTAAAGCCCAGTGAATAACAAATGCGTAAAGGGGTTAAGAATGAATGTCCTTTCAGTAATTAAAATAGTCAATTGCATCAGTAAATCAGTCATTTAGAACCATAGTAGTCATATGTGGTACATCCCATAGCAAAACAGTACAGTAAGTCTTAACAGATCGAACAGTTAGTTAATGACCATCAAACAGTGAACAGTAGTGGTCTCAACATTGGAACCGACAGAGATCTCTGTAACAGTAGCAGTAACAGTAACAGTAGGTTGCTATGGATGCCACGAGTACAGTTTACAAATAGGATAGACATTCATTCATTAAACAATCACATTTCAGTAAGCAGTACAGTTGATCATTCAGAAAATAATCATAATTGAACATATCTTTACAACATTGTTACTCACAGAGCACTGGGCTATAGGCAAGCTAACGAGCGTCCTCGGATGCCAACCCTACAGTTGCAGAACGAACACACACTCGGGATTAATAACTTAGCCCCTAACTATACTGGTGTGGTTCTATAACATTATCCTCATTAAGATGCCTTAAACTTGGCCTAGGAATGCCTAGGATGGAGTGAGGATGCAAAAATGTACTTCAAAACACTTTTCAAATTTTTGTTGAAATAAGGGTCTCGCTCGAGCGTGGCTTTCTACGCTCGAGCGAGCTTTCTAAAACAGAGGGGTCGCTCGAGCATGGACTTCCTCGCTTGAGCGGTCTGTAAAAATGCAAAAAGTGCTAGATGTTGAAAATCCCTGCTCGATGCTCGCTCGAGCGTGAGACACAGCTCTTCGCTCGAGCGTAGGTCTCGTCACTCGAGCGTGCGTCTGCGTGCACCAAAAATCTGAGAGTTTGCAATCTACGCTCGAGCCAGCATTCCTTCGCTCGAGCGGAGCTCTGAACAAAAGATGGTCGCTCAAGCGTGGAATCCTTCGCTCGAGCGTGGAAGCCAAAATCTGGAATTTCCAGATTTGCCTCCCAAGCTCAAACCAAGCATTTAACACATCAAAAGTTAACCTTTTGGGCCCATTTTTTGGAAAACACTTGAAAACTCATACTACAACATATTTTGAAGATCAATTTTGTAAAATCAAGGCCAAAGGTAAGCCAATTGAACACAATTTCAAAGAAACTTTCATGAATTATGCAAAAACATGACATGCATGAACTCTTATGAACTCTAATGCTCTAAAACTTGATCAAATGCAAGATTAAGCTCAAAACCAAAGTGAATTCATAGGCTACAACCAAAATGTGAACTTGCATGTAAGAGTTTTCATGAAAACAACCTCAAAATGCAAGAACATGTACATGCATGCATGAATTAGCTCACAATTCAACTCTTCAAATTAATTCTTGACTTTAAACTCCAAATTTCCATGAACTGAGCATGAAACAACTTAAATTCACAAGTAAGAAGATGGATTCTCTACCTTATGTCTTGAATTCTAGATGTGGAAGCTCAAATATGCAAATTCCCTTCAATTCTTCTAAGTATCCAAGCTAATTCTTGTTGAAATTAATTTTTCTCCTACTCTCCCTCTCTTTCTCGGTTTTGGTCTCAAGAAGGTGAGCAAATGATGCATCAAACACATGTGAATCAAGATTAGGTGAATGGCCTAGAATAATCCACTTAGTGGCAAACATGTAATAAAGCCAAGCTAATGTGATATAACATTATTTAATCTTATTTAATCATTCCAAATCAAATTTTAATTAAACCTACCATAAAATCACATAAATCCTAATTAGTATATGACACTAATCAATTTCTGATTCGGTCGCCGATAAGGCCTTCAATTCGCAATTCGAAATTAAAACATGAACATATCATCTAATGACAAACAGATAGAAATGCAATTAAAGCAACACACTCATACAAACAGATCATGATTTCATTCTTATCAGTTACTTATCATGCTTAATCACAGATTAGCACTAATCAGAGGTGAGGGTTGTCACAGTCTTCCCTCCTTAAAAAGAGTTTGGTCCTCCAAACTCGGATTACCTTCATTTTGGAAGAACACTGAATTCAGGGGGAACAATTCAAGATATCTTTTCATCATATCGTCTTCCCTTTCCGAAGTGGCATAAATGCCACCATGGTTTTGCCAGTCCAGTTTCACTAACGAAATTTCTTTATTCCTCAACTTCTTGATCCGTCAGTTTACAATTTGAATTGGCCGTTCTTCATAAGTGTAGTCATCACTTAGCACTACACGGGTAGGCTCAATAACATGGAAGGGATCCCGAAGATAATCGCTCAACATTGAAATATGGAAGACATTATGCATATGCTCCATTTCAGGAGGAAGCGCTACTTGATACGCCACCGGATTAATCTTTTCAATGATCTCATATGGTCCGACATATCTCGGTGCTAGCTTACCCTTGACTCCAAAGCGAGTCTGCCCTTTCATTGGTGTCACTTTAACAAAAACATGATCACCCGCTTCATATTCCCTGTCTCGCCTTCGGACATCCGCATAAGTTTTCTGTCGGCTTTGTGCGGTTTTCAATCTTTGTTGAATCAGTTTCACATTTTTCGTAGTTTCATGTACAATCTCTGGCCTAAGCAAAGGCCCATCTCCAATTTCTGCCCAGCAAATAGAAGATCGACATTTTCTGCCATATAAAGCCTCGAAAGGCGCCATACCAATGCTCGAGTGAAAGCTGTTGTTGTAGACGAATTCAGCCAAAGGTAAATGATTTTCCTAATTTCCTTGGAAATCAAGAACACACATACGCAGTAAATCTTCCAGAATCTGGATGGTTCTTTCTGATTGACCATCTGTTTGAGGATGGTATGCACTACTCAATCTCAATTTGGTACCCAATGCCGCCTGCAGACTTTCCAGAATCTCGATGTAAACTTCGAGTTCCTATCAGAAACAATGGACACAGGCACTCCATGCAATCTAACAATCTCATCAATATAAATTGTAGCCAATTTGTCCGCATTATAAATTGTTTTGACAGGTAAGAAGTGAGCAGATTTAGTTAATTTATCAACAATAACCCAAATTGAGTCCATACCTTTACTGGAGCGAGGTAATCCAACAATGAAATCCATAGTAATATGTTCCCATCCACTCCGGTATTGGTAAGGGCTGAAGTAAGCCTGCGGGTCGTTGATGTTCGGCTTTGACTTGTTGACAATGTAAACATTTTGACACAAACTCGGCAATCTCTTTCTTCATTCCCGGCCACTAGAAATTAAGTTTCAAGTCTTGGTACATTTTTGTATTTCCTGGATGGATGGAAAGTTTCGAATTGTGGCCTTCCTGCAAAATTTGTCTTTTCAGTTCGGAATCATTCGGTACACACAACCTTCCCTGAAACCTCAACACACTATTTTCAAATTTAAAGTCCGGCCTTGGTTTGGATTCCCGTTCATCAATGACCTTTTTCAAAAAGTCATCTAGATGTTGTTTCTCTTTAATCTCTTCAATAAGTGCCGGTTGAGCAGAAATAGCAGCCAATGTCCCACCTTGTTCTCGTAAAACAATCTCAACTTCAAATTTCTCAAGATCACATAACAGCTCTTTTTGTCCGGTGAGTAAACAGGCCAAATTCCCAATTGATTTTCGACTCAGTGCATCGGCAACGGTGTTAGCTTTCCCCGGATGGTACAAAATTTGCAAATCATAGTCTTTTATCAGTTCTAACCACCTCCGCTGCCTCATGTTCAACTCTTTCTGTGTAAAGAAATATTTTAAGCTCTTGTGATCGGTGTACACCTCACATGTAGCCCCATATAGGTAGTGGCGCCAAATTTTCAATGCAAATACCACTGTGGCAAGTTCCAAATCATGAGTAGGGTAGTTCTTTTCATGTGGCCTCAGTTGTCAGGAAGCATACGCAATAACTTTACCATTCTGCATTAAAACACAACCCAAACCTTTATAAGAAGCATCATTGAAAATAGTAAATCCATCTGTACTTGAGGGTAGGGTAAGAATCGGTGCAGTCACAAGCCGGGTCTTTAACTCTTGAAAAGCTGATTCTCTCTGGTCGGTCCAATTAAATGATATTCCTTTTTGAGTCAACTGAGTCAATGGTAGGGCAATTTTGGAGAAGTCTTTCACAAACCTCCTGCAATACCCGGCTAGGCCTAAGAAACTTCGAACTTCAGTAACATTAGTCGATCTAGGTCAATTCACCACTGCTTCAACCTTCTGTGGGTTAACTGAGATGCCATCCTTACTAATCACATGTCCCAAAAACATAACATTATCAAGCCAAAATTCACACTTTGTCAGTTTAGCATACAGTTTATGTTCTCTTAAGGTCTGTAAAGCAATGTTCAAATGACGTTCATGTTCTTCCTTACTCTTGGAATAAATCAAAATGTCATCTATAAATACAACCACAAATTCATCGAGGAATGGTTTGAAATTCTGTTCATAAGGTCCATAAATGCAGCAGGTGCATTAGTAACTCCGAAAGGCATAACAAGAAATTCGTAATGTTTGTACCTCGTTCAAAAGGCAGTCTTTTCAATGTCCCCTGGTTTGACTTTCAACTGGTGGTATCCGGATCTAAGATCAATTTTGGAGAAAACCTGGGCACCTTGTAACTGGTCAAACAAATCATCAATACGAGGCAATGGATATTTGTTTTTCCCTGTTACCTTGTTCAGTTCACGGTAGTCAATGCAGAGTCTCAGTGAGCCGTCTTTCTTTTTCACAAATAAAACTGGTGCACCCTACGGCGATGTACTGGGCCTGATGAACTTCTTATCTAACAATTCTTGCAGCTGAATTTTCAGTTCCTTCAATTCGGTAGGTGCCATTCTGTACGGAGCTTTGGAAACTGGTTGTGTACCCGGTAACACTTCAATAGTGAACTCTATTTCCCTATCAATCAAATCCCCTGGCAGATCTTCTGGAAAAACATCTGGGAACTCTCTGACTATAGGAATACTACCCACATTAACTTTAGTATCAGTAGGTACAGTCAATATGCAACATAAATACCCTTTACACCCTTTTTTCAATCAATTTGAATGCTTTCATGGATGAAATCAGATATGGGGGAGGTACTACACCAACTCCGTTAAATACAAATTCAAGCAATCCAGGTGGACGGAAAATAACTTGTTTTGTTACACAGTCTATGGTGGCATGATATTTTGTTAACAAGTCCATTCCCAATATTACATCGAAATGATCAATGTTCAAAGGCAGTAAATTAATATACAAATGCACATCCCCAATAACAATCTCACATGTAGGATACACATAAGCACAAGTCATGGATCCTCTAGTGGGTGAAGATACAACTAACCAATAGTTCATGGGTTTCAATGGTCTATTTAATTTTCGCGAAAAAGCATGCGAGACAAATGAATGAGTAGACCCCGAATCAATCAGAATATAAGCATTTTGAGCACAAATTGAGAGTATACCTGACACAACTGTCTCGGTATTCTGCACATCTCCCGATACGAGTGCAAACACCCGGCCTTCCCTTAAAGGCTCCTTTCCAGTAGTTTTGGGGTTGGGTTTTGATGTGACAGTTGATGCTGCGGCGTTAGCTGCAACTTTACTATTGCCTTGGGAAGTGGAAGGGCAATCTTTGACCATGTGGCCCACCTTGCCACACCTGTAACAAGCACTAGAAATTTTATAGCAAACCCCTCGATGCCTTTTTCCACATTCGGAGCAGGGTGGTATGGAACCACTTCCCTGACTAGAACTGTTTGTTGACCATGTGTTTTGCTTCTTATTCAATGGACTGTTCCGACCTTTCTTAAACTTAAAGCCCCGTCTCTTACCGCGCCACTCGGTCGTGGGTGTTTCAGTCTGTTTTAATGCTTCGATATTCGACTCAGCTATTATTGCTCGGTCAAGAACATCCACATATTTAAGTAACTTCAGAACATTGATTCGATCAAGTATCTCGACATTAAGGCCGCCTTCAAACTTCCTAGCCTTTTTATAATCAGTGTCCACCATGTGTGGTGCATATCTGGCGAGTTCAGTGAATTTGGATTCATACTCTACTACCGACATAGTACCTTGTTTCAACTGTTCAAACTCAGTCACTTTGCGGTCTTGGACACACTGGGGAAAGTATTTTTCAAAGAAGGACTCTTTAAACTGAGCCCAAGTCATAGCATTGTTGGTGTCACGGACGAGCATCCACCATCGTCTAGCCTCTTCTTGTAGAGTAAAGGTAGCCAGTAACACCTTATGTGCTTCGGAATACGAAAACACTTCGAACAATTTTTTGGTTTCTAGTACCCATGCTTCGGCCTTTAATAGTTCAAGGCCTCCTTGAAATGATGGTGGTTTCATTTTGCTGAACTTCTGTGTCAGAGCAATTATACCATCATTAACATTTTGGTTTTAGCTGTACTGGAGGAGGTAGGAGCTGTTGGTTCTGTTGTTACTGTGATACCCCTGTTCTGTATTATGTTAATTGGTCCCTAATACGTATGTGATTATATGTTGTGATATGGTTTTGTGTGTCATTATGTGGATATGTGTGATTCTGGAACTTTATCTGTTCACCGTAGGAATATCTGTTTGAATAATCCGCTTTGGAAATTAAATTGAGGGCCTTATCGGCCACAGAACCCAAAATTGATTACGCCATTGTGGTTGGCATAATTTTTAGAGCCTACGGTGAAATTTAATTGAAAAATTGATTCGGGTCAGATTAAATCGATTAAATTGATGGATTAGTACCCAATTGCCTTATTATTATTATATTGACTTAGTGGGGCTTGATGTATTTGAGCACTACACCTCATTTCTCTCCTTTAGCTCATTTTGGCTGATATTGAACTCAAGAATAGAGAGAGAGAGGGTCGGCCTTGGAGAGAGAAGGGAGAGAGAGTTGTGTGGTTTTGACTCAAGACTTGGGAATCTTGAAGATTAAGTCCAAGAATTGACTAGAGTTTGGAAGATTAAACTCCTAGGTGAGTAAATTCATGAGATTGAACTTGTAAGTTGTGTTATACTTGATGAATTTGAAGTTGAAATGCACATGCATGTATAGGATCACCATGATTTTGCATAAACAAGCTTGTATTAAGTTGAATGTGGAAATATGAGTGTTAAATCTTACATGCAAGCATGTTTTTGTTGTGTTCCATGAGAATGAACACCATTTGCGTTAATTGGAATAGAAATGAAGTCAAGATTAGCATGCATGTTTGAATAATTAAAGATAGGAGCTTTGAATGCATGAATGCATATGATAGAATTGAACTTGAATTAATTGAGCCATGCATGTGCTTGATTCATGAAATTGAGCCCCATTGTGATGTGTTTTGGTGTTTATACCATGTTAATACAAGAATATGTGAAATTGGAGCCTTAGCATGCAAGAAAAATTGGTTGAATGTCGAGTTTGAACTCAAGGGAGTGTTCTGGAAAACCCAGAATTTTGACGTCCGCTCGAGCGGGGGAAGTGCCGCTCGAGCGGAGAATTCGAGCTCCCAGCATTTTTCTGCAGACATGGTGCCCGCTCGAGCGGGGAAATTGACGCTCGAGCGGGGAGCCATGTAGACAGGCATTACGCTCGAGCGGCCGAGTTCACGCTCGAGCGGAAATTTGGGGCAACCAGCACTTTGCAGGCTTAAGGGTCCGCTCGAGCGGGTAAGTCCACGCTCGAGCGGGGACCCTGTTTTGCTGAAATTTTGTTTATGCATTCTGTATTCTGTTTTCCGTTCCCTTTCACTTCTAAGCACTCTTCGGCATACATTGAGCATTGTAATTGAGTTAAAGAGATAAGAATGAAGCCTAAAGAGAAATATGTGAATTAAAGAACGGATTGAATTATTTATGACCCATATGTGTTATGTGATATGTAGGGTCAAGCTCCAGGGCAAATCCACAAGCCGATCACTGTGAGTAATATCTAAATTATGTTCTTGTCCCATTTGCTTACTCTTATGTAAGTTTTGTAAAGTTCATTAATTTGAATGGTGGACCAGTTTGATATAAAGGCCTATGTGCCAGTTTGATATAAAGGCCTATGTGTCAGTTTGATATGACAAGCTTGAAAGGGCTTAAATGCCAGTTTGAAAGGCTTAAGTGCCAGTTTGATATGACAAGTTTGAAAGGCTCAAATGCCAGTTTGAAAGGCTTAAATGCCAGTTTGATATGACAAGCTTGAAAGGCTTAAATGCCAGTTTGAAAGGCTTAAGTGCCAGTTTGATATGACAAGTTTGAAAGGCTTAAATGCCAGTTTGATATGACAAGCTTGAAAGGGCTTAAATGCCAATTTGAAAGGCTTAAATGCCAGTTTGATATGACAAGCTTGAAAGGGCTTAAATGCCAGTTTGATAATAAATATGGGCCGAAGGCCGTTTGGTAGTAAATATGGGCCGAAGGCCGTTTGATAATAAATGTGGGCCAAAGGCCGATGGACATGAATGAATTGGGCTCGAGGCCGTAGGATGTATTGGAACTTCAGTTGCTTGACTTGCATATGCCACTACAAGAAATTACATTTTTCGCAATGCAACAAAATATGTTGCTAAAAGGGAAAATTCGTTGGCAAAGAGTTTTGCCGACGCACAAAGCTACGTTGGCAACCCGTAGGCAAAAGTGAGTTGGCAAAAGTTTTTGCCGACGAAATTATCATTGCGTTGGTAAAAGTAATGCCTTTAGCGACGAACATAGTCGTCGATAAAAGCCCTCATCCATCGTCGGCAATTTACCTTGCGTCGGTAAAAGTCATTCAAATATGATGATTGTGTGACACTTTTCGCGACACAAATTTGCATGGGCAAAAACTATACTTTTAGCAAGACAATATGCGTCGGCAAAAGTAAACTTTTGGCGACACATTTACGTCGGTAAATGTTGCCATTTGGCGACGATTTATTTGTCGTTAAAGCTTTACTTTTGGCAACGACAAATTGGCATTGGCAAAAAATACACTTCTACCAACACAATATGAGTGGGCAAAAGTAAACTTTTAGCGATACATTTACGTCGGTAAATGTTGCCATTTGGCAATGATTTGGTCGTCGATAAAGCTTTACTTTTGGCAACGACACGCAACATAATATGAGTGGGCAAAAATAATTTTGGCTACACATTTACCGACAAGTAGTTTGTCGAGAAAGCTTTACTTTTTGGCAACGACAAATTTGTAATGGCAAAAAAAATTGAAAATCATGTATATATTTTTTATAAGATTTACATATTTACAAGAGGCATCCCTCAGGCACTACTATTACAAACTAATAACATTGATATTAAATCACTTAAAGTTGATGTGCAGGCATAAAAACACTACTGAAAAATATGCTTTTGGAAGCATTGTATAAAACCTAAAAAGGTAAACTCACTAAAATACTCAAATGCATCCAAATTGTGAACCCATAGTAAAAATAGCAGATAACAAAATGAAAACATGAAACTAACAACCCAAATTTGCAGCAGACCAGCATCTAGTAGCAGCCCGCTTCACAGTAACATTGCAGCAGCAGCAGCCCATCAAACTTCTGCAGCAGCAGCACACCGGCAGCAGCAGCAGCAGCAGACCAGCAGACCAGCAGACCAGCAGCAGCAGAATTAAAGATGAAGAACATCTAAGCAACAAGGCAATCACTATTGTAGTGTGTTACCGAGTGGAAGCAGTAAAGATGAAGCCATATTTTCTTTCTTTTGCTAACAAAAATTGAATTTCAACGCAATCAATATTATTATAGTTAAACAATAATTCTATATTTAGAATTTAGGATGTTCAAATTTGTTAATCTACACTTACAAGGATAGATGCTCGTGATGCAAATTTACTTTTAACAGATGATGGGACCACAATACTTTTAAAATCTTCATGCAACAAATAAGTAAACAGTGGAAGGAAAGCTTCACTGAGACCCATTGCTGGATTTTCTTTTGCATTCAGAACTGATTTAACATACATATCAAGAAATGTTGGTTGTGCAACAAAAAGCAATCAATCAAAACACTAGCTAGAGGGACGTTAAATATAAGTGCACTCAATAGAGGAAGATTTTCATAATTGTGGAAGATTTTCATAATTGGTCTGTAATTTCTAGATCCCATAGTTGATGTGTAATTTTAAGCGTCAAACCGAAATATAAAATATGCACCAGTATTGATACTGCAGTGAAGTGACAGAATGCACTTTTCGGATACAAAATTGCACTCAATAGACCAAATTGCACTTAATAGAGGAAGCTCCAAAATTGCACTCAATAAATAATTGCACTCAATGATAAATTTAAATAATTGCAATATAAATAATTTGCACATTGCAATAAACTTTATCATTAAATAAATATGACATTGCATTTGCACCGTACCTTAAACATCAGGAAGTGATCAGGGCTTGTTTCCGATGCCTACATCAGATCTTCGACACTAACTCCAAATGAAGATGATCCATGGAGGAATTATCCTGTACAGCAGGTATTTTGTTATTCACACTTGAGTGCACGAGTGATTTCCCATGTAACATCACTGTGTTCTTCAGTTAGGTTGCCACAGTGTCCATAACCTTGCCTCCTGCAGTTTGCTAGTGCAACCGTGAACCGTTCATTCTCCAGTGAAGTAGGGTACATTATTTGTTCTTCCTGATATCAAAAGAATCCACAAAACTCGTTAGAAATTGATATACCAAAAAACATTAAAACTTCAGAAATTTATGAATTCATCGACAAGAAGAGGGGTGCTTCTCTACAATGTTTATATAACAGAAGCAAATGACATAGCAAATAAAAATTACTTGGTTAACTATTTTTCAAAAATTTCTGAAAAGCAATCCAGCTTTTAGAGAATATCAAACAGTTGTTTTCAAACATTTCATTATTTTGTTTCCAAAAATATGAAAAGAAAAAAAAAAAAAAAAAAAAAAAAACCACGCAGGGCATAAATAATTCTGTGTAATGGCTGACATTGTTAATGAGAAACAAAATAGACTAACAGGAAGAAAAGTACATTCTATCACTTCACTGCAGTATCAATACTGGTGCATATTTTATATTTCGGTTTGAGGCTTAAAATTACACATCAACTATGGGATCTGGAAATTACAGACCAATTATGAAAATCTTCCACAATTATTTATCAAAGGAAGCTCCAAAATTTATCATTTTTCACAAATACTGAGTGCAATTATTAAGTGCAATTGCACTTTTGGAGCTTCCTCTATAAATATAAATTGCACTCAATAATTTTGGAGGAAGCTCCAAAATTGCACTTTTCAGACCAAATTGCACTCAATAGAGGAAGCTCCAAACTTTATCATTTTTCAGCACTAGATAGGGTCATCAATAGCCCACAAGAATATTGTTGCTGATATAACAGCTACAAGAAAAGAGCTTCTTACCTTCCATTGATCAAATAAAGAAGGAATTGAACTTGAAAATTCTAGTAAAAGCCCCAACAGTTCCGGGCTATCTTTGTATGGGATCCTCGCATCCTTTAGTTCTGCAATGTAGGTTTTGTAGATTTATGATGACTGAAAAAATTAAAAATATAAAATGCATAAGAAATTTAGAACTAGAAACCCATAAAAATGATTTAATCAAAACTGGAAAAATGTTAAGAGGGGTAAACCTCTGAGAACAAACGAAAAAATGTTGGTTTGCAAGCCCTTCTCTCACGGAAAGATCCTTGAATAACAATATGAAGAAGTGATGCCTGCACTGCAGCCACTCTGTAAAATGCATTCTTTGATACTGAAGCAAATTGACTCTTGCTTAGTAAAAGACACGACCATTTGAGAAGTCTGTAGCAGCCTACATGAGACTGCAATTTTATTTGCTTTTCCATGACTTGTACAACGGTTGCCGCAAAACTCTTCATAGATGTAACTTCGCCCAATGCTTTTGCGATCACATCATCAACAGCTTTCCTCGATCCTCGATCATCATAAATACACAAAGTTTTGAAAATCATATCTACCAATACTGAAACAAGCTCAGAAGACATCTCTGCAGAGTTAAAAATGGAGACTGCAACCATAAGCTCAGAACAGAAGCATGTGTGAATCACATTTCAAAGTAAAGCATGCAAAAAGATTAGCCAAGTATGTTAAGTAGGTTTAATGAAATTTGCATTTGTTCTAAGAAATATGGAATACCAAAATCATTATTCAGGGCACCATGGGAATACTTAAAAAAAAAAATGAAAAAAAACAAAGAAAAAGAAACTAAATTGCTAGTTTTGAGACTTAAGTAGTGAAGACACACCAAAAAGGTACCAGTAGCTGCATTAAACACATAAAAAACACAAAAACAGCTGCGAAATACCAGGGCACATGTTTACACTGTTCGATATATCTAAAATAGAAAAGGGATAAATAAATAAAGAAGGCGAAGAAAATAATCCTAAACAATGATGCCAATGACGAAAGTGTGGCATAAATGGTAATGAGTGGGAAATCTGCAGTTCTAAGAAGTTAATCACGAACTTGGAAATTTATATCACATTCTCTTTTTTATAAGGTTCTTTTTCCCCAAACGATGGCTGAAGCCAAAGCAAAAGAAAGCAAAGATCACAAATGCACCATTCTCAAACACCCAGCACCTATCCTATCTTTAGCCAATAACGTTAGAAGAGCCTTGGGAGCATCATGTATAAGCATAAAAGTTTCACGCTGAGCTGCTGCATTCTTAGCTAGGAGATTAGCATAGATATTAGTTTCCCTCCATATCAAATTCAACTCATAGACACAGACATTCCTAAGAAAGTGTAAAGTCCATATTTGCACTATTGTTAGAATGTAATGAAGATGAACTCTTATGATTAGATGGATTAAAAAAATGGATGCATTATTGTTAGAACTTACATCGTTCCTGCCACACGGGTACTGACATGAGTCATGTTGGCTGGGATAAGTTTTGGTAGACCAAAATCTGAAATTTGGGTGTCAAGTCTTTCTCGAGGAGAATATTGCTAACTTTGATATCTCGATGAACGATATGTGGTTGCACAACGAAGTTTGGTCAATATGGGATTGATTTTTGGTTCCCTTCAAACGAAGAAAAAGGAAATAAGGCATCAATGACTAATTCTATAAGATTATCAATAAAAAATAACATAGATAAAGTCAAAGTGGCAAAAGAGCAATAGAACCATTATCATCAAGATGTAACTCTGCTTTTATGGACTAATAACAGACAGTATTCAGAGCCGTGGAAGCATTTTAGTAGCTTTGAAGTTCTGTATTTTTTCATTACTTCTTGATAGCTTCAATCGGTAGAAAACAAAAGGAAACAATCCAGAAAGTAATATAAACTATATCAATGACAACAGAAAAACTCAAAAACTAAAAATTAGATGGGGTGAGGAGAGGGAAAAGAAAGAGAGAAAAAAGAAAAATGGGAAAGGATTAACATTTATACTTGAATAAAATTACAAGTTTCCATCTCTAATACAATTATATTTGAATTTCCATCAAATTGTAACTAGTTTGTTTACTCACCACTTTTTGGTAATTTTTCTTAAAATAAACAGTCACAATGACAACTTGAATAATAAGATTCCTAAAAGGATAAAAAATTCATAACAAAACAAAAATTCCATGTCTAGAAAATTAAGAAAAAAAAAGGGTCCTAAAAAGAAATCTGAAATCACTATTATCATGGACAAAAACCCAAAGGATCAAAAAGGTTAAATGATAAGTAGTACTAGAACATAGAATATAATGCAGATAAAATTATCCCAAACAAGAAGAGGAGGTAAAAGTACCAATTGGAGTGCAAGTCATATACAATACCCATTACAAATTCATTCATTTACAGCATAACTCATCCAAATTTAGGGTCTTTTGGATTTTGTTGACCTCTTATGTAACATGTCAACATAAATTCATCTGTTGTTCGCAATCGATTCATTCTATCAGGTCCACTTGCATATGGAACACCCCAGCTTATTGTTCTGCATCTTTACGGCTTGCAACCTCCAAGCCATTCCCTGCACGTCAAAAAATATGATTTCGATAAATTTCACTAATTGCAACTCCATCAAGTATGTGCAAGGAAAATGTCAACTAATAACATAACAAAGAACTCTGTTTGCTGATTAAAAGTGGCTGGTGGCCCCGCAGCTGATGGCAACTATTACACTTTTAAGCAAATAACGGTGTCAATATTTCAGCAAGGAGAGCTGTACTTCAAGATACTTCAGTCATTTTCTCAATACTTAGGGCTGCAAATGGGCCAAGCCGAGCTACTCAGCTCACTGAAAATTACTAGAGCTCAAGCTCAGCTCGAGTCAACTATATTACATAAACGGACTGAGCGCAAGCTTGAACTTGAAAAGAAAAATAAATACAATAATATTAAAAATATATTAATTCACATATAATTGTGTTCATGAGGCTATTTGAAAAAGGGAGTTATAAAAGCTCACCATCTGGATCAAAGAAGAATACTTGCTTGATCTTTCCATTTGGAAGGGCCCTCTGGTGTGTTTCGATTCCCTTCTCCTGCAGAACATAACCATGTCTGTCTTATATGGAAAAGTAAAAGAGAATTATTTAGCTTGATGCAAATCACTGGTCCTAACTAGAGGAGGCGTGACTGTTTGTAGTACTTCAGAATTTCGTAGCCACTTCTCATTCTCCCATGAATGAGTACAAACAAGGGCAATCGAGCGTCCACTCTAAAAAATCATCTTGTCACTATCACATGATGAAGCTACCCTAGTTTTTACCTAAATTTCGTTTCTAGTCCAACAAGTACTTCGGCAATAAAAACCTATCTAGGGAACAAACAAAGACCTTGCCAAACAGCTTCATGGAATTAAAAAAACATTAGATACCAATTTTTTAAGTACTAAAAGATAATTGGAACTTCGATTTCAAATGATATTTCATGGCATAAGTCATGGGTATTGGAAATACCAGTTGGTAAGCCCTTTCACTTTGCTGGGTTGATGGTGATCTCAAGGTGATTGTTGATTGGACTGAGTCCAGCTCGCTTGGTTCCTAGGGTAGTCAGCTTATGAGAGGAGTCATGGAACCATCTATTCCTTGGAGGAGCAGATTAGTTGGGTTACAAAAATCAAGCTGTGAAAGGGCCAATTTGGTCAGGATAAAGTAACTTTGTCAGTCAATTTGACCTCCCCTTGGGATCTAGAGGGTTAGAAAGGTGTGGATTTTTCTGTGAGTCATATCTGAGTTCTTGTTAACTATTGATCCAAATGAAATGTGCCACCATGCCTGGCCACCAAAACGTATCCCCTGCAACTATTTTTTTTCTTTTTCTTTTTCTTGAAAGGATGTCTTGTCCTTCTCATAGTACACTCTTTGTTTTCTATTAACATATTTTAATTTCTTATATCAATTGGAAAATATTAGATACATAGACCAATCTTGTGTTTGTCTATGGTTTTAAGGCAGCCTATGCCACAAGGTGAGCCCATTCGAGACATTAAGTATAAAATGAAGTAAACTACAGGTAATGGCTACCCCACACGTCTATGTAGTCATGTATGCAACATGATGATAATACATACTAATTTGTCCGTACTGCATAACAACTGAAACTAAACCTTAGTAAGATAATTCATAAATTTGGGAACCTAATATTGAAGAAATTTCTACCATATAACGAATAAGAAAATAATAGGTATTTGTGCCTCTTAGTGGTATTTTTTTTCCTTTTTGAGTTCAATGTAATGTGCTAGACAACGTGTGCACCAAGGGGGTAGACCACCCCCTGCCAGACTACCACTTAACTCAGATGAACCTAGATTCAATCCTAGGTCTTGAACATGACGACCAAGAGATTTTAACAGCAACGCTAGTTGGAATCTTTGAGAATGTTATTGGATTACTGATGTTCAAATATGGTCATTGTTCATAGAAACTCACCAGTGTAGTCTAATCATTATTGCAAAACATGTACAACTACAACCATTAAGAGTTCAAACTTCAAAGAGAGTTAAAAAAATAAAAAAAATAAAAAATAAGTAACTGACTAGGTACATATAAATCCATACGAAAAAACATCAGTCTGCACCATAGCTTTTTGTAGTGTCCTTAAACTCATCTCTTAAATCCTCTGTATATATAGCATCTTTACATGGGTACACTATTGAACCTCCTATACATCACCACGTAAATTTGCATGCATGATAAATAACCTACTGGGTGATTGCCCATCTAGTTTTCACATTCAAGGACATGGGGACACGACAAAACATTCATATTTATGAATATATTTCTTCAATTTTCTAGGGCAAAATGGTGTTTACAAGGTGTAATATATCATTTCATGCATAATATGAAATTTTATGCATAGTTATATTATATGCAAAATATTCTTGTTGGGTGAATGTCGAACTGCACATGTTGGAAACACCTCGTACTTTTACCCATGTAACATAAGTAATATCAGCACCAGAACAACAATTGGCAAAAATTCATACTCATTTTATCACCAAAAAAATCCTTACTTTACAACTGATTGAAAGTACAATACAAATTAAACAACCACAGAAGTGAAAAGCCACAGGAATATTATGAATCTGAATAGTAATTTACACTTTCTAGACTCGTATACACACATATGTATTCACATACATAGATAGATACGGTGATAGAGACACAAAGAGAGGGAAAATATATATACCTTGTGGGTTTAGCTCGCGGTTTTTCTCTAGCTCACTCAATTTGGTGGTTCAGCTCACGGTTTTTCTCTAGCTCACTCAATTTGATGTAGTGTAGATTCACTTGATGGGTTTTTCCTAAACAAAATAATCTGCAAGCAAAATTCCATGAACTGAGATTCACATAGATGAAACTCCCTAGTTACTCTGTTTTCATGTTGAGAAAGACTAAGAAAGATAAAACAAGGTCTATAATCTTTCATCTAATTCTACAATTCTATGAACTGTAATCTCCAATTTCAACTACCCAACCAATTATTGACTCTTTATCATCATGATGGTTAGAAAAATGATAGAACAGAGATTCACAAAGATAAAAATCCTAGTTGATTTGTTTTCTTGTTGAGAAAAAAATCCTTAATCTTTCATCAAATTATACGATATTCGTACATTTTCATCATTCCAATGCGTGTGAAAGACAGTAAAACAAAGACCATTGTTGCAAATGATTATCAGGATACATAGTTCAATCTATCCTCCTAACCAAATACAACAATATATATATATATATATATATATTAAAAAATACTTGATGGAATGTGTTTAAGAATATGCCTCAACCATTGTTGCAAATGATGGTAAACCAGAACCACCACCATGGTTCAATCAAGTGTCTTTTGTTCTCTAAATTCATATTACTTTTTGAAGATACTTTTATTATATTTATGTTTTCTGAATTCATATTACTTTTGCAGATATATTATATTATATTATATTATTATATATTCTACACTTGGTTGACAATCAAAATGTGTGAAATAGCAAGTCCAGTTTGTGATTTTGTTGCAATCCCACTTGCAAGAGACCTAGGCTGGACACCCGCCACTCATTCACTCACTCACTTTCCAGGAAAATATTTGCATTGGCCTTTTAGAACCTTACATTGTTATACATTTTAGTCCTAATTAATTAATGACTTCTACAATTCATTTAAATTAAAAAGGGTTTTGTTCAATTGCATTTTATGTATAACTCTGCAAAAGTCCCAAGAAAATAGATAGTAAATAAATTTCATCTTCCACATGAGAAGTCAAAGCTAACAATTTCCAAATGCATCATAATTCACAACTGATTTAAATCCATAGCTTTTGTTTAATTGCATTTTATGTATAACTCTGCAAAAGTCCCAAGAAAATAGATAGTAAATAAATTTCATCTTCCACATGAGAAATCAAAGCTAACAATTTCCAAATGCATCATAATTCACAACTGATTTAAATCCATAGCTTTAAACAACATTGAGTTAAAATTTCCATGAATCAAAGCAACAACTCTGTGAAGCTAATCGTATTTTCTGCCGATTGATGCGTAAGTCTCTTCGATAGGTTTCGCCAATTGCAAAAGAGTGCCACCAGCGTCCAACAACAATGCATCATATGCTCTCTTAACCAACCTCCCCGAGAAAGGGGGGAAACCTAAACAGTGCTGTTTGGAAGTTGAGAAAGTGACAGAAAAGGAAAAGGAAAAGAAAAAAAAATAATAATGCAAATTACGACGGAAAAATACACAGAACAAGAGTGAAAGAGAAGGAAGAGGATCGAATAGATGAATTTGTCAACACAAATAGAACAAGAGAACGAGATAGAGAAACTCACCACGCCGGAGAACCACCGTGGTAACGCCGACGGAGATCGCCGCCGCTAGATCGTTGCCTTCGCAAATCCAATAGAGATCGTTGCCTTTGCAAATCCGATGCAGATCGTTGCCTTCGCTGCTATGTGAGAGTGAGAATGATCTTGAGAAGACCGTGAGATTGAGAACTCTAAACACAACATATGGGTGGGGAAATGGGAAATGGGTGGGTACCCATTCCCAACCCTTTAAAGATGTCATTATTAGTCTCATTTTGATAATTGAAATCTTTATTTTGTAAATCTCTCCATGTATATCATTTATAGGAAAAAAAATAATTTGATAATTGTAACATGTTTTTTTGTCACACTTGTCTTTGAAAAAAAATGAACGATGAATAAATTATTTAAGATAGACCATTAATTTTTTAAAGACAAACATTACAAAAAGAAATTTACTATGAAATTTAATATGATTATACATAAAATGCCCTCTACAAAATGATAATCTTACCACATTCTTTGGAAAAGTTTTAATTATCTCAAATTAGCCATCTCAACTTAAGAATATGTTTAGGTTTGATGGGTTCATTTTGTGATCTAATTCAATGATCACTTTAATTTTACATTTCAATAATTAGGATATTTAAAACTCTTTCAAAAGTTATAATAAAAACACAAATTACTAAATCACCTCGTTTCACTAGCAAAACTTTTACCGACGAATATTGTTGTCGTCGCTAAATGTTTAACTCTTTGCCCACGCCAACTTGTCGTCGCCAAAAGTTAGCACACTAATAGCAACGCTCATTGTGTTGCTAAAAAATAAGCTTCGTAGCTAAAACTTTTGAAATTTTGGCGCCAACAAATAATCTTGGCGCTTAAAGAATGTTATGTTTTTTTAGTGACGATAGTAAATTACGTCGGTAAAAGTCAACTTTTACCAACGAAATTCATCACTATGTCGCCAAAAATATACTTTTGGCTATGAAAAATTGACGTCGTCGCCAAAAGTAGTTGCCAAAAGTGCAATTTCTTGTATGCCTATGTATGTATGTATGTATGTATGTATTAGTTAGAAATGCAGATTGGGCCCAAGGCCGTTTGATGTACATTGTTCCAAAATATATTCTTTATTTGATATTTTTCACTGGGCTTTCGCTCACGCTTATTCATGTGTTTATAGGTGAGCCAAGGGAAGTCCAGACCCAGCCTCAGTAAAGTCTGTGTGGAACAACAAAGGTTTTGGAGAGTCAGCCCTTGCGTCTCACGCACGAGACTTGCCTTCGCCTTTATGTCGTTCTGTTCTATGTTGTCATGTCGGCGAAGTTTTGAGTACGTCTGTATATAGTTTTGTTTGGTTGACTCAGTTTTGAATGATCCTGTATGTACGAAGCTTTGTGTTAGTACATATTTCGAAGTGAGTTATTAACATGTATCAGTATGGTTTGTCATGATGTGCCATGTAAGCACAGCTCTATGGACAAAGTTTTAAATTGCTTCCGTTTGGCCCCCATTAACTCTGTTAAACTACGGTTGGTTTGGTTTGAGGCCGTAGGTAACTTCATGATTACTGGCCGGTTACGTCCTTAACCCATGGGGGCGGGTTCGGGTCGTGACAGAGTGGTATCAGAGCACGAGTTAATAACTCACACACTTGTCCAAAAAAGCAATGAGCGTCTAGAAAAGATCTAGGATGCATTCATGTGATAAATATAAATCTGAAAGCATCAAGTATATGCTTAAGTGTTTCGATATGAACAGTTATGTGCTATAATTCGTAAATTGTTTGCATGGTGAATCTTTGGAATATGTATGCTCTCTGGTATATGCATACTTGTGAATCTCTGTATAAAGTATAATGCCATGTTGGGTTTAAATGAATGATTGCCTAGAGTTTCCTCGAACATAATTGTGGTATCCTTAGCGGAGGCCCTCGCCCAGGGGACATAATACTGTGGCTTATGGTCATGTGGCCCTAGCCCGGGGGAAATAATACCGTGGCCTATGTATGAGATATGCTGATATGCTTGACCAACATGATATGTCACGCTAAAGTAAGTACCACATATGATTCGAATATGGGATATGAATTGTTGCACTGATGTGTACAACAAGTTTGTTTTGTTATAATGCACATACATGAATATATGAACCATGAAAAGTTGTTTATGTGCATTCAATTCTGCCTACGGGTGTCTATGTGGAGTATGAACATGATTTGAGTATACAATTACTTAGTAAATGTTCAGCATGCGATATTTGATAAGTATGCAATTATCTGTTACGTATGTGATTAAGTGCGTACAATATGTGAAATGAGAATATAAAGACGTGCCTATGTACGAATGTGATTTTGTGATTAATTTCGTATTGGGCGTCCCAGTATTTGGTAAAGTTTGATAAGAATTTGTGTAGAGTATGGGCAAATTAAGGGCATACGGATTGGAAGGTTCTTCCACAGCCCGACTTGATAGTCCGGAAAGAGTAGTACAAGAATTGACAGAGATCTTGAGACAACAGTGTCAGTTGCCGCTACGGCAAGAACCTTTGTCACCACCAGTGTAAGAAACACCAAGGAGTTTGTTACCGGGCTTCTGAGGCTTGTTATGGGTGTGGTAAAATGAACCATATGGTAAGGAATTGTTTCCAAACTGAGCAAATGTGAATAAATGTTCTGCCTCAGCTAGATTCGTGCCAGTGGTAGGAATTGCTACTCAGGATAGAGTAATTACACTTATCCCAGAAAGCACCCAGAATACTGTGATTGTGATCCCAGGTATCTACCTTGTTTACAAATGAATGCTTATGTGTTGATTGATTTTGAATTAATACATGTGTACATCCTTGCTTGGGATATTATTTGATTCGAATCGGCATATCCTTTCGTATCTGTTGCATGTGTATTTAGATTGGTTGGACCCACAAGATCAAGACCGTATTCATTGAATGTATATGTTCCGTTTGGGGAAATTTGTGAAATATGTATTGGAGTATCGATCAACTCTGCACATACACATGTACATCTGAACCTATGCTTTTGTGGCTAATTTGGAACTTTTGCATAACAATCCTATACCATATGTACCTAAGGAACTCTGTTTAATGTGTTACTGTGCACCATGTTCTTACATATAAGACTTATCTGGGAACTGCTATACTGATTATGATACGTACCTCCTGATATGAACACTTGCATGCTTATGTAACTATGCCTGATATTGTTCCGATGGAACCCTCATTTGATATAATTTGATGGAACCTTTGTTCGATTTAATTTGGCAAGACCTGTGTCAGGATTGGTTTGATAAGACCCTCTGTTTGATTTAATTTTGTAAAAAGGGATTGGGGATTGCCTGTAAATGAATAGCTAGATTATCCTTGGTAGAAAAATTGATAGACCCAAAACTGGAATCTGTTTAGAGTACTTAACCTATTTGAAAGACCTTTTGTGGGCTATGACAGATTGATCTAACCATGAACACCGTTGAGAACCAACCCCCAACTATCGAGGACATATGTGTTGAAAATGAGCCGAATCGTACAAATCCCGTGATTGGGTGTCTTAAGGAACGATGCTTGTGTATTGTCCCATCCTGGTTGGTTTGATGCTGTGGGGACTGATGATGGCAGATTGATTTGATTATAAGTAGTACTGAACATCTGTCTTTGACTGATCAAAATATGTTTTGTAAAGGAGAGTAGTTGCTTCAACATTATCAGATCTTGGGGAATCAGGTTGTAGTGAGTGGTAGTATGTTTGTTTTGATGACGTTCTTAGGGCGTCCTTTCGTGCTAGGGGACGTTAAGCCTATGTAGCACCTTTGATTGAGATACCTTTTGCCACCGACGGTTTCGTGCGGGTGGGTTTGACTAATCGATCTTGAGTCAGCCACCAACGGTCGTAAACGGGTGTGCTTGATTCCGAGACGATTATTCCTTTGTTTTGTCCGGAATATCATCCTTTGGTATTATGCAGATGTTATAGACATCCAAGAAGCTGGGAGAAATCCTGATTGTCCACAAGTGTGCGAATTCAGTACGCCTTGTAAATACCTGCCCAGTGCCATTACATTCTGTAATTGGGGCCCTAAGGATGTGTAAATTGTGCTTAACATGTGATCGACTCCTTTGATACTGCCTTTGCCGTTATGGAGGTTTATATATGAATTGCCTCATCCTTTTGATGGCTATCCGATGATATGGAAAGACTCGATAGAACAGGGAATTGAATATTGAACTGAATTGTAAACTGTAAACTGTTGAATGAATTGAGAACACGTGTATTGTGTCAGAAATTGCCTACTTCGATGTTATTGTACCTTACAATCAGTATTATAGGGATGTCTGGACTATGTGTATTGTGTGGGTAATTACTTCGATGTTATCTTTGTTGATTCGGGAATCAGTATCTGGATCCACCTTATATTCCTGAAGACTTTTGATTGACCTTGAATAATTGTGATGAGTCACTAGACTAAATACCGAATCAGATTGTGAATTGTGGAATTATTGAAGAATGAACTGAATTTTTGTGACAAGGAATAGACCGAACATTTGTGATAAAGTTAGCAGACATTGAAATAAATACGTTGGTGACCTACCTTGAAGAGGGCAGTTGGTGAATGTGTCTAAATATTTTTCGGTGCCAACAGGTCGAAGTTGAATTTCAGATAGTGGCGGACTACTTCAACCCCTCTCTATTTTGGAATGGAAATAGGAATATGTGGCTACGAATTTCGTTGTGGGGCTACCTTGAGCACCCAGGGTATAAGTCCCATTTGGACTAGGGGTGAGCAGCGGATATACCGATCCGTCAAAACCGACCGAACCGATCCGATCCGATCCGCCGCATTTTGGACGGATGCGTGATGACGAGCGGACGGTTGCGGATTGATTTTCTCCAATCCGTCAATCTGGCGGATGGATGGCGGATTTGAGATTCCTTTGGCCGCAAGAACTGCCAACCCGCGAGCACCCCTAGTAATTTATAAACTTTGTGTTTTCAATTTGTTTAAATATTCTGTTTGTGTTTTCAATTAAAAAAGAGTTTAAATGTTCTGTTGAAAAAAAGTTTTCAACTTTAATATATTTTTTGAATTGAAAAAATAAACATATTATTTATCTATATTTTTTGATTTTTAAATCTATCTCTAAAAATAATAAATAGAAAATATGATGTATGCTGGTTGGTTTTTGTTTTCAAAAATAAATATAGATGCAACAATACAGAGACATACAATCTCTACTACTCCTCTGTTCATGGTTTTGGTGGTTTGAATTGTTTTTATATTTTAAGAATCACATATTGTAATACTTTATGTGGATGAGACATGCAGTGATTGTAATATTTTTTAAGTCATTGACTGTAATACTTTTTTTTTTTTTTTTTGAGGAAGTGCACAAGTTGAATTATGTTGAAAATTTATAAAATTTTAAACCGCCAAACCGATTTGCATCCATCCGCCAAACCGCCAATCCGCTCAATCCACATCCGCCGGATTGGCAGACGGATGCGGATTGATTTTCTCTAATTTGCCACTCTGGCGGATGAATTGCGGATTAAAGGTTCCGTGGCCGCAACCGACCCGCGCCCACCCCATAGTTTGGACTATTGTAGGTAGATCTCCCTATAAAATTTTGTATGATGCTTGTAGACTAGCCACTGTTTACATCGATAAGATTGCTCGTTTGCATGGGGTCCCAGTATCTATTGTTTAGACAGCAATTCTAGAAGGTGTTTGAATTCTGAAAAGCCTTCGAGAGGCAATGGGGCTCAGCTTCTGTTTCGTTATGCTACCCGGATCCGGGGGTTCCTTTATGGAACTGGTTATTCGTAACCTCACGAGCATATGTTCTGTTCTGTTCCGTTCTGTTCTGTCTGTTAATGCTAATGGATGTATCACGTAAACTTAATCATGACTTATGATTTCTGTATATGGTCTGGACAAATTATGAATTTGATATGAAACTGAATTATGATTCGGCGCTGTTTTCTATCCGCAATTGATGTATGATCAGAAAGAACTTTTTAGATTTTTGGGAAGAATGCTCCAAAGATATGCATTAGATTTTTTTCAGGGGAGTCGGAAAGATCCATCCATCGTTGACAAACTTTGCTTGCAACAACAGCTCACACTCTAGTGTTGGCATGGCACCATACAAGCCTTGTATGGCGGAAAAAGGTAAGTCTCTGACTGATTGAGAATAGAGCGTTGCTTGATTTTGAGACTATGTGAATGACTATTAAGGATGATTGGAACCGTCGAATGAAAAGTGTTTCGAATTGTTTCGACTAAAGGTAACTTAAGTTTGGAGGACCAAACTTCCTAAAGGGGGGAAGACTGTGATACCCATGTTCTGTATTATGTTAATTAGTCCCTAATACGTATGTGATTATATGTTGTGATATGGTTTTGTGTATCATTATGTGGATATGTGTGATTCTGGAACTTTATCTGTTTACCGTAGGAATATCTGTTTGAATAATCCGCTTTGGAAATTAAATTGAGGGCCTTATCGGCCACAGAACCCAAAATTGATTACGCCATTGTGGTTGGCATAATTTTTAGAGCCTACGGTGAAATTTAATTGAAAAATTGATTCGGGTCAGATTAAATCGATTAAATTGATGGATTAGTACCCAATTGCCTTATTATTATTATATTGACTTAGTGGGGCTTGATGTATTTGAGCACTACACCTCATTTCTCTCCTTTAGCTCATTTTGGCTGATATTGAACTCAAGAATAGAGAGAGAGAGGGTCGGCCTTAGAGAGAGAAGGGAGAGAGAGTTGTGTGGTTTTGACTCAAGACTTGGGAATCTTGAAGATTAAGTCCAAGAATTGACTAGAGTTTGGAAGATTAAACTCTTGGGTGAGTAAATTCATGAGATTGAACTTGTAAGTTGTGTTATACTTGATGAATTTGAAGTTGAAATGCACATGCATGTATAGGATCACCATGATTTTGCATAAACAAGCATGTATTAAGTTGAATGTGGAAATATGAGTGTTAAATCTTACATACAAGCATGTTTTTGTTGTGTTCCATGAGAATGAACACCATTTGCGTTAATTGGAATAGAAATGAAGTCAAGATTAGCATGCATGTTTGAATAATTAAAGATAGGAGCTTTGAATGCATGAATGCATATGATAGAATTGAACTTGAATTAATTGAGCCATGCATGTGCTTGATTCATGAAATTGAGCCCCATTGTGATGTGTTTTGGTGTTTATACCATGTTAATACAAGAATATGTGAAATTGGAGCCTTAGCATGCAAGAAAAATTGGTTGAATGTCGAGTTTGAACTCAAGGGAGTGTTCTGGAAAACCCAGAATTTTGACGTCTGCTCGAGTGGGGGAAGTGCCGCTCGAGCGGAGAATTCGAGCTCCCAGCATTTTTCTGCAGACATGGTGCCCGCTCGAGCGGGGAGCCATGTAGACAGGCATTACGCTCGAGCGGCCGAGTTCACGCTCGAGCGGAAATTTGGGGCAACCAGCACTTTGCAGGCTTAAGGGTCCGCTCGAGCGGGTAAGTCCACGCTCGAGCGGGGACCCTATTTTGTTGAAATTTTGTTTATGCATTCTGTATTCTGTTTTCCGTTCCCTTTCACTTCTAAGCACTCTTCGGCATACATTGAGCATTGTAATTGAGTTAAGGAGATAAGAATGAAGCTTAAAGAGGAATATGTGAATTAAAGAACGGATTGAATTATTTGTGACCCATATGTGTTATGTGATATGTAGGGTCAAGCTCCAGGGCAAATCCACAAGCCGATCACTGTGAGTAATATCTAAATTATGTTATTGTCCCATTTGCTTACTCTTATGTAAGTTTTGTAAAGTTCATTAATTTGAATGATGGACCAGTTTGATATAAAGGCCTATGTGCCAGTTTGATATGACAAGCTTGAAAGGGCTTAAATGCCAGTTTGATATGACAAGTTTGAAAGGCTCAAATGCCAGTTTGAAAGGCTTAAATGCCAGTTTGATATGACAAGCTTGAAAGGTTTAAATGCCAGTTTGAAAGGCTTAAGTGCCAGTTTGATATGACATGTTTGAAAGGCTTAAATGCCAGTTTGAAAGGCTTAAATGCCAGTTTGATATGACAAGCTTGAAAGGGCTTAAATGCCAGTTTGAAAGGCTTAAATGCCAGTTTGATATGACAAGCTTGAAAGGGCTTAAATGCCAGTTTGATAATAAATATGGGCCAAAGGCCGTTTGGTAGTAAATATGGGCCGAAGGCCGTTTGATAATAAATGTGGGCCAAAGGCCGATGGACATGAATGAATTGGGCCCGAGGCCATAGGATGTATTGGAACTTCAGTTGCTTGACTTGCATATGCCTATGTATGTATATATGTATTAGTTAGAAATGCAGATTGGGCCCAAGGCCGTTTGATGTACATTGTTCCAAAATATATTCTTTATTTGATATTATTCACTGGGCTTTCGCTCACGCTCATTCATGTGTTTGTAGGTGAGCCAAGGGAAGTCCAAACCCAGCCTCAGTAAAGTCTGTGTGGAACAACAAAGGTTTTGGAGAGTCAGCCCTTACGTCTCATGCACGAGACTTGCCTTTGCCTTTATGTCGTTCTGTTCTATGTTGTCATGTCGGCGAAGTTTTGAGTACGTCTGTATATAGTTTTGTTTGGTTAACTCAGTTTTGAATGATCCTGTATGTACGGAGCTTTGTGTTAGTACATATTTTGAAGTAAGTTATTAACATGTATCAGTATGGTTTGTTTTGATGTGCCATGTAAGCACAGCTTTATGGACAAAATTTTAAATTGCTTCCGTTTGGCCCCCATTAACTCTGTTAAACTACGGTTGGTTTGGTTTGAGGCTGTAGGTAACCTCATGATTACTGGCCGGTTACGTCCTTAACCCATGGGGGCGGGTTCGGGTCGTGACAGTTGCCTTAGGGCTTCAGTCAACAATTCAACTGTTCTTTCTAACCTTGCCATTCTTGCTTCAGATGATTCAAATTCATCGGCATTTCTTGCGTTCTCCATTTCACTATAAGCAATATGGTAATAATAACCATAGGAAGTTGCTGACTTAAGCATATTAGCACATTAGCATGTATATTCACATCATAGCCACACACACTTTCTCATGCTCATGCAATGCCCTAATTACTTTTCTAGGACATCCTATAGCTCATTTGGACACGTGTGTGCGGTATAACTCATGCTTGGTATCGCTCTGATACCACTCTGTCACGACCCAAACCCGCCCCTATGGGTTTAGCATCGTAACCGGCCAGTAATCCGTGATTACCGAAGGCCTGCTTAATAGCAATGACAGTAATACAGAGTAAAGGGGCTGGTAGAAGCCAAAACAGTTAATAAACGATGTCCAATGAGCTGTGACAGTCTGAATGCAAAAAGACTTTTTATAAACATACCACATTGATAACCAAAACATATGTACATGCGACATATACACAAACATCCATGTCAGGGACCAATTCCTAACTATAACTGTACAGTCAAGTCTTAAACATTTATTACAAAACAGAGATAAAGGGTGAAACTGAGACACCCCAAAACAGCCTTAGCTTGAACAAACTTGGAACCTCGAAGTGAGGCACGATGGTTGGCTTGACAAAACAAGAGCTTAACCTAACGCTCCTAGCATCGGTCCGGTGCCTGGACACCTACAGATAAATATAAACAGTGAGCTAAAACCCAGTGAATAACAAATGCGTAAAGGGGTTAAGAATGAATGTCCTTTCAGTAATTAAAATAGTCAATTGCATCAGTAAATCAGTCATTTAGAACCATAGCAGTCATATGTGGTACATCCCATAGCAAAACAGTATAGTAGGTCTTAACAGACCGAACAGTCAGTTGATGACCATCAAACAGTGAACAGTAGTGGTCCCAACATTGGAACCGGCAGAGATCTCTGTAACAGTAACAGTAGGTTGCTATGGATGCCACGAGTACAGTTTACAAATAGGACAAACATTCATTCATTAAACAATCACATTTCAGTAAGCAGTACAGTTGATCATTCAGAAAATAATCATAATTGAACATATCTTTACAACATTGTTATTCACAGAGCACTGGGCTATAGGCAAGCTAACGAGCGTCCTCGGATGCCAACCCTATAGTTGCAGAACGAACACACACTCGGAATTAATAACTTAGCCCTTAACTATACTGGTGTGGTTCTATAACATTATCCTCATTAAAATGCCTTAAACTTGGCCTAGGAATGCCTAGGATGGAATGAGGATGCAAAAATGTACTTCAAAACACTTTTCAAATTTTTGCTGAAACAAGGGTCTTGCTCGAGCGTGGCTTTCTACGCTCGAGCAAGCTTTCCAAAACAGAGGGGTCGCTCGAGTGTGGACTTCCTCGCTCGAGCGGTCCGTAAAAATGTAAAAAGTGCTGGATGTTGAAAATTTCCGCTCGATGCTTGCTCGAGCGTGAGACACAGCTCTTCGTTCGAGCGTAGGTCTCGTTGCTCGAGCGTGCGTCTGCGTGCACCAAAAATTTGAGAGCTTGCAATCTACGCTCGAGCCAGCATTCCTTCGCTCGAGCGGAGCTCTGAACAAAAGATGGTCGCTCGAGCGTGGAAGCCAAAATCTGGAATTTCCAGATTTGCCTCCCATGCTCAAACCAAGCATTCAACACATCAAAACTCAACCTTTTGGGCCCATTTTCTGGAAAACACTTGAAAACTCATACTACAACATATTTTGAAGATCAATTTTGTAAAATCAAGCCCAAAGGTAAGCCAATGGAACACAATTTCAAAGAAACTTTCATGAATTATGCAAAAACATGACATGCATGAACTCTTATGAACTCTAGTGCTCTAAAACTTGATCAAATGCAAGATTAAGCTCAAAACCAAAGTGAATTCATGGGCTACAACCAAAATGTGAACTTGCATGTAAGAGTTTTCATGAAAACAACCTCAGAATGCAAGAATATGTACATGCATGCATGAATTAGCTCACAATTCAACTCTTCAAATTAATTCTTGACTTTAAACTCCAAATTTCCATGAACTGAGCATGAAACAACTTAAATTCACAAGTAAGAAGATGGATTCTCTACCTTATGTCTTGAATTTTAGATGTGGAAGCTCAAATATGCAAATTCCCTTCAATTCTTCTAAGTCTCCAAGCTAATTCTTGTTGAAATTAATTTTTCTCCTACTCTCCCTCTCTTTCCCGGTTTTGGTCTCAAGAAGGTGAGCAAATGATGCATCAAACACATGTGAATCAAGATTAGGTGAATGGCCTAGAATAATCCACTTAGTGGCAAACATGTAATAAAGCCAAACTAATGTGATATAACATTATTTAATCTAATTTAATCATTCCAAATCAAATTTTACTTAAACCTACCATAAAGTCACATAAATCCTAATTAGCATATAACACTAATCAATTTCTGATTTGGTCGCCGATAAGGCCTTTAATTCGCAATTCGAAATTAAAACATGAACAGATTATCTAATGACAAACAGATAGAAATGCAATTAATGCAACACACTCATACAAACAGATCAGGATTTCATTCTTATCAGTTACTTATCATGCTTAATCACAGATTAGCACTAATCAGAGGTAAGGTTTGTCACACTTACCCACTGGCAGGGGCCAGGTCAAGTTCACTGTGGTTGCCATGGACTACTTCACCAAATGGGTGGAAGTAGAGCCCCTTGCTACAATCACTGAACGAAACACCACCAAGTTCATCTGGCAGTCAATCACATGCTGATTCAGAATCCCCAGGCCATCGTCTCAGATAATGGGAAATAGTTTGACAATGCCAAATTCAGGAAATTCTGTGAAGAGCTCGACATCATACCATGTTTGTCACGACCCAAACCCGCTCCTATAGGTTTAGCATCGTAACCGGCCAGTAATCCTTGGATTACCAAAGGCCTCATAACATAATAATGTATAATTAGAGGCTGCGGAAGTAAATACATAAAATATACATATTCCATCGAGTTGTGAAGATATACATGGGACAGATAATCTTAAACTTTTATAACATACGAGTGACGTCAAAAGATACAGTATTTATACGTCACTTCAGTTACATAAAAACAGAGAAATTTGTTCAGGGAGCAAAAGAACAAAATCTTATACAATCATAACAACACAGCCACTAGACTTGATTTAATTTGGAACCTCCTTGGGAGGCGCAAAGGTAGACTGACAAAAACTGAGACGCCAGGTCTTGAACTCTGAGCCTGGTTATGTGCCTGATCACCTATATACATAATATAAATAGTGAGAGGGAGCCCAGTTAATAATAACTGAGTAAAGGATTAAATGAATGATATCCCATGACTAAGCTAGTTCACATTCGTATTCTTATTCAAATCATATACGGAATTCAAAATTCATGCTTGATCATACATGGTTTATCCATTAGCACTAATAGATCATATACAGAGCATCATAGATTATACTTGTCAGTTCCATAAAGGAACCTTTGGTCGGGTATGGACAACTTGTCAGTTCCATAAAGGAACTTTCGGACTGGGAACGGATAACTTGTCAGTTCCTTAAGGAACCTCCAACTAGATACAGATAACTTGTCAGTTCCATAAGGAACCTCCAGTCTGGGAACAGATAACATGTCATAAATACTTATCGAAAATTGGACAATCATTCATAGTACAGAACGTAACATTTCATAAAATAGATCTTATTCATAGACAAAAAATAATTTAACTTGAACATAGCTTTACTAAATTATTACTCACAAATAACCGGTAGCTCCAAATAGACGAATAGAGTAGGCAATTCGCTTAACTTGAGGCGTGTGACCTACATAACATGACAGATACATACATTGGAACACATGCTCGGATTGTACATAACTTATTTCATTTGTTCTTAGTATGTTCCTAGCCTTTATCCTCATCATAGTATCTTGATCTTGAATGCCTAGGAAAGAATGAGGTGCAAAAATGTACTTAAAAACATTTTTCATAACTTGCTGAAAATAGGATCCATGCTCGAGTGTGGCTTTCCTCGCTCGAGTGGACATGCAAAATGTGAGGGTCCGCTCCAGCGCAACTTCTTTCGCTCGAGCGGTTTACAAACTTTGAAAAAGTACTAGTTGTTTTGTTTTTCTCGCTCGACGGTCGAGCGCAACTGTTGTCGCTTGAGCGTGCTACAAAGCGTAAGAACTTCTGGGAGCATGCATTCCACGCTCGAGCCAGCCCTTGGTCGCTCGAACGGAAGTGTGAGACACAGAGTGGTCGCTCAAGCGTAGAATTCGTCGCTCGAGTGTGGAAGCAATTCTGGAAATTTTGCTTCCAAGCTCCAAAACTCAATCTTAAAGCCTCAAAGCTCAATTTTTCTGGGCCAAAACTTGAGGGAACACTTAGCAACTCATAAAACATCATGAATTAAGGATCATTTCAAGAAATCATGGCCCAATAGCTTGCCAATTGTGCAAAAATTCAACTTAAAATTTATTAATGTTCCATGAATATAACATGCATGAATTTTTTTAAACTTAATCTTCTCAAAACATGATCAAATGCTACAAAACAACATGAAACTTGATGATTTCCCAAATTAAGGTGAATTCAAGACATGCATGAGGAATTCTTGGAAATTAAATTCAAAATATGAGAAAATATGTATGCATGCATGGTATGGCTCAATACTCTTCATTTCTAACCTAATTCTTACATTAATCAACTCAAATCTCTAGAGTTCATGTCTTACACTTCATAGTTGTCCAAACAAAGGGTTGGATTCTTACCTAAACTTGTCAAGATGAGAGCTAGAAGTTTGATCCTTGAGTTCTTAAGTCCAAATTCACAAGTTCTCTAGCAATCTCAATAATTTGAGCTCAACTTCTCTTCTTTCTCCCTCTCTCACGGTGGTTGTGTGTGTGTGAGCTCAAAATGTGTTGACATAAGGGAAAAGAGTGAGTAAAAGTACACAAGATGCCTTATATAGGCTTGTCTAATGGTAGATAATTAAGACTAATCAAATAAGCCATTAAATTAATCTAATTTAATCATTCTGAACCGAATTTCAATTGGACCTACCATAAAATTCTAAAAATTCTAAATAACACACAAATCAAGTCAATTTTTGAATCGGATACTGATAAGGCCTTCAATTCGCAAACCGAATAAGAACATAAACAGATCTTTCAACATCAAACATATATAAACACAAATAGAGCAACACATGGTACAAATTTTCACGTCAATTTCTTGATAGGCAAAATTAAGCATAGATTAACGTTAACTATGGGTCGGGGTTGTTACAATGTTTCTCCGCTCCAGGCCATCCCCAAGCTAACGGGGCAAGTCGAAGTCACTGATCGCTCCCTTTTGAAGATCATCAAGACTGACTTGGAAGCCGCCAAAGGACTCTGGGTTGAGGAATTACCAAATGTAGTCTGGGCCTATCGAACAACAGCTCGCACCCACACTGGTGAGACCCCTTTTCGCCTAACATACGGTGCCGAAGCGGTCATCCCAGTGGAGATCGATCTGCTGACTCCCCGAGTGCTACATCCCAGTGGAGATCGGTTTGCATCTTTGGGATCTACACATTTCTTCATTTCCCAGCTCCCCAATTTCAATTCTGCTTCTAGGGTTTCTTTTGGCTGCAACAATCATGTCTCTAAGGTATGTACATAGTAGTTTTGATTTTGTTTTCAAAAAATACGATGTAACCATAAAATTACTTTGCACATTTTGTTGGTGTATTGTGAAATATATGGGTCAATTTCACTTTTATCCCATAAATTATTGTAATCTTTTTTATTTTAATCCTAAACTATCAATTTTATTTATTTATTTATAGAATTTCTGATTTCAATACATATGATTTAATTGGAAATAGTGTTTGTCCAAATGAGTAATGATAGAAACCTAACCTAATGGACAGAAAGGTAATTTTACAAGTTGGACATCACCTGTCATTTTACTCGCACTATATTAGACAACTTATGCCTTATAACAAAACATACATATTCTTTTTCCACACTTCATTTCAAAATAGTGAATAATAATAATAATAATAATAAGTGTTTGGTTGAATGGTTTAATTGGTTCAAATTTTAAAATGATATTTGTATTCATCAAATTAGACTTTAACAGTTATTGTTTTGGACAACCGTCTCCAATTGTACCACATTAGCTATAATTAGCCCTCATCGGATACTAGGCATTCGGGCAAGATGTTGCTGATAATGTACTCGTGGCGCTTGAGAGACCTTCGTGGCTCATTGCTGCTGCTAATTTAATGGTGGTCATCCATGTCATTGGCAGCTACCAGGTATGGACCAAAAATAAAAATTAAAAAAAAAAAAATCTATTAAACATTGTATCGCATGGTTTACATATGCACAAAGACAAACTATGTTCATGTATGAACATGTATTTACGCATACATAGGGATAGTAGATGTGTTGGATGTAATGGAAAAATGGTTTCAGGTTTATGCCATGCAAGTGTTTGATTTGTTAGAGAAGGCAATGGTTAAGAGGTTGAACTTTCCGCCTGGAATTGGTCTCAGAATCCTAGTTCGTTCCGCTTATGTTGGTGAGAATTCTCTAAACACGACACGCTTTTGGTAACAAGAATGCTATAAACACAAAATTTTCACAAAAATGCAGATAATACAGTGTTGACATCAATAGAAAATTACACAAAATACAGTGTTGATAGCTGCGCAATAAAAAAGTGCACAGAATGCAGTGCTGACAGTAATAGAAAAGTACACCGTGTTAAAGATATATACATATCTATATATGGATTAAATATTTAAACAATGTATAGATTAGATTAATGTATAATGGATAGGTTAGGTGTAGTGCTTGCTGTAGTTGTCACTACAGGAAAAAGGAGATATGGTGGCGTTTTTTTAATGACGTTTTTTTAAACGTCACTGTTATTAGTATTTAATAACGTTTTATAAACGTCGCATATTCTATTAAACAAAACGACACCGTTTTATGATGGGAGGTGTTTAAAAATGCCTCCAAATGCGGTAGCCACACACACCTCCTCTTGTGAAACCTTATTTTGAATCAAAACCCTCTCTAAGCGTATTATACAAAACGATTTCGATCGAAGATTCAGAACTCTCTCTCTCTTAACCCTTAATACACACACATCTCTGTCTCCCTCTCAACCCTCTCTAAGCTCCATAGAAGATTTAGATTGAAGCTCCATCAAAGCGATTTCGAAGCTCCATCGAAGATTCAGATCGAAGCTCCATCGAAGCGATTTCGAAGCTCCATCGAAGATCCATATCTAAGCTCCATCGAAGCGATTTCGAAGCTGCATCGGCGATGTAGCGAGCTCCACCGTCTCATTTGCAAAGATTCAGAGATTCAGTGATTTCCAGAAGCATAGATCTGAACTTTGACCCCTCGATTACTCGTATTTCAAGCTCCGATGGCGGCGAATAGTCTGCTTTGTTTCTGAACTTTAATCAGTACTCTCTCTCTGAACTTTAATCGGTACTCTCTCTCTCTCTCTCTTTCTTCTCGGTTTGTTCATGTAGACAAATTGTCCTTTCGTTTGACTGCATTTGTACATGCTATTAGTTGGCTGTAGTTTCTCTCTAGCTCAAAACTGTGTTTGATTTGGATGTCCCGTGGAGTTGAATATGTACATTTTGAGCTTCTAGGGCTTCTTGAGCTTGTGAGCTGCGCGGTCTCTCTCTCTCTCTCTGCACTGTTTTGAGAGGGAGAGAGAGAGAGAAAAATGGCGGCACCTGAAGCTCTTATTTGCTACGTGTAGACACCCCATTTTTGACCGACCTTAAGACTCAGACGTCACCGATTGAGCGCTCGGTGATGTTTCATATTGTGCTCGTTCAGAAGTCTCAGAGTCGCGGCCGTGCGCCCTGCCTCCGGACTTCCGAACCCTCTTCTGCACCTTGTCTCGGTTTGCGAACCAGACTCGGTTTTCTCTGTTTTCTTTCCTGAGGGGAGGGAGAGGTCTAGCAGATCATCTCTCAGTGGCCGTGGCTACTTTTTGTGGCCGTAGGCCATTTTGCCATTTTTCGGAGCCCGGTTCCCGGTTTTTGGAGCCGTCAGGCCGTGTGCCTCGGTTCGGGACCACCCAACCATCTCCGATTCCTCCGGTTCTTGGCATGCATCTCATTTACTCCCTAACGAGGGACACTGGGGTCTTAGATATCCACTTCGTGGCCAAACACCACTTTCGGTGCTTAACGGCCGGTTTTCGGGACCTCGAACCGCGTGTTTTGGTCCCGAGCATTCGTTTTGCATCGGTTTTTGTTCATTTTTGGCAGGTACCTCTGTTTTATCATAAGGAAGATCACTGGAGGGTGGGAGGCTAGCAATTGTCCAAGCAACCTGTTATGCTCTTCCGGCGCCCCCCCCGGCGCCCGTTTTCTCACTTCGGGCTAATGTTGACTACCCTAGGGCCATTTTCTTCAAACCAAAACCACATATTTGTGATGTACACACATGGGAGGACCCTAAAAACATATGGCCGCCAGTAATTTTCATTGGACCCTTTGAACCCCTCTTTGAATTGGCCTATTCTCTCTCCCCTGTTTCAGAGTTGTCAAATTTGAACCACAGGGCCTTGTTGTACACACCTGGGAGGACACCATCATCTGGTGGCCGGCCATTAATTCAAGAGTTCATTTTTGCCCCCTAGCCGGCCGGCCATGGGGGTGGCCGGCCGGCCACCTCCAGAAAAAGCACTTGGCCGCCACACACTCCCCTCAGTGCATACTTTACAGCTGTATATCGTTTCTTCTCCAAAATATCTTTGGCATCCGGGGGATATTTTGGGAGGGAAAGCTTGGGTGCATTTCCCTCCACTTTACACCCCTCCTTTTGTCCATATAAGGGGCCTCCCAACTCAGTCCTTAGGGTTAGAAAAATTTGGCTCAAGCATATCTCTCTTATCTCTCTCAAACTCTCAAGTTTTGGTCTCATTTGTTCATCAACACCAAGCACTACCTTCACCACTTCCATTTCAGCAGCAAAGGAAGGTTTTTTCAGTGGCTAAGAAGCAACAAACTCAAGTCAAGAAGCAAAGAAAGACTTGTCTTCAAGGGTAAGTCTCAAATCCCCTCTTTTACACCACTTTCTTGCCTCATTTCTTAACCCTACTTTCTCACTGTTTTGAGCTCCGACCAATACTGAAAGTGGTCTTCTTTTGAGCTATTCTTGATGTTGTTCAGGGCTCAACTCTGTTTGAGCCCTCCATCTTACACTTCCTTCAATATCCTCTTATATGCCATTATTTTGCATTGAATATTTGGCCTATGTGTGATCTGAATTGTAGCATCTCATGAACTGATATTATGCTTATTTTGAGCCCCTGTTCAACATTGAAGAAGGGCTCAACCTTGTTTTCATGCTCCATATGCAAGTTGCTTTGAATCCATGTTTTACCCCTATTTTTGCATGAAATATCTAGCTCATGAGTGATCTGTTTTCGAGCATGAGGTAAACTGTGAGTGGGCCTATTTTGAGCCTCTCTTCAACATTGAAGAAGGTATCAACCCTTTTTGGCCTCTCTATCATGCACTTGCTTCACAATTCCTTCAATTTACCGTAAACTTGCATGATTTATTTGACCTACATGCAGTCTGTTTTGGAGCATGTCATGAACTGTGAGTGAGCTTATTTTGTGTCCCTCTACAATATTGTAGAAGGGATCAACTTTTTTTGGGGTCTCCATGTTATACTTGCCTTTATATCTCTCTTTGACCCCATTTTGCATGCCTTTTTAAGCTTATCTAGATTCTGTTTTCGGCCATCATCAGAACTATAAATATTCATATTTTGATCTTCTTGACATATCTCATTGAGGGTCTTTGCTGGTTTGATGAATGTTTGGGGTACTTCATGTTATAGCCCTATATATCCTCATTCTTGCATAGCATTTTTACCATGTTTTCATACTGAGTTGGGGGATTTCATCTACTGAAAATGTGCATATTTTTAGTCCCTATTCAGTGTTATAGAAGGGTACTTTTCAGTTTGAGCATCGCATACACCACTTGCTTCAATACCCCTCTCTTGGCCCCCATTTTTGCATGCCATTGTTGCCCTATCTATGCTCACTATTTCGCCATGTTTTGTATTGTGAATAATGCTATTTTAAGGCTGCCTTGCTACTGTTTTGCATACCATGTACCAACCATGCATGTTTAGTATGGCTATAGGCCATTCCGGGTGCTTGTTATCGCATTTCGGGACTGTTTCGTGCATTCGGTGTCATTTCCCCGCCTTTCGGGACTGTTTTGCATCATTTGTAAGTGCTGAAATTCCATTTGCATGTTTGCATATCATTTCTATGTCATTTTGCATTCCGTATGCATCGCCTCGGTTTGCGCGCCCGTGTGCACGCATTTCGAGGCGCCTCATTTTTCATCTCCGGCCTCTCATGTGAGTGTGGCTGAGGTCCTCTCATGTTAGTATAAGTCCATTTCGCATTTTGCATGTCATTTCATGCTTTAATCCATTTTCTCGATTTGCGCGCCCGTGGACACGCATTTCGAGGCACTTCTGTTTTTATCCGACGGCCTCCCGTATTAGAGTGGCTGAGGTCCTCTCATGTTGGTATAAGTCCATTTTGCATTCTGTATGCCATTTTCGCATCATTGCATTCCGTATGCCATTTTCTCGGTTTGCGTGCCCGCGGACACGCACTTCGAGACATCTCATTTTAGCCTCATTACATATCATTTCCATGTCATTTTGCATTCCGTATGCATCACCTCGGTTTGCGTGCCCGCGTGCGCGCACTTCGAGGCGTCTCATTTTCATAGCATTGTGCATGCTAGAATTGTATATTAGCTGCATTTCATGCATACCATGCATATTGCATCGTGTTCGGGATAGGAGTTAGCCCGGGCACGGGAAACGAGGCACGTTTCGTACTCCGAGTGACGGAACAGGTCTCAATTCCCAAGTCACCGACACTCCGGATTACCCATGATGGAGTTAGGTTTTGTTGTAGCATTCATCTGCATTGCACCCTATATTGAGTTGTGCAATCCGATTCCTCGGCCATCATGCATCGTTATGCGTGATTGGTGACACGAGGATCGAGGCATGCATATATCTGTGAAATACATTGCTATGCCCTTTTCCTGCTCTCTGTTGCAGCAAAATGAGGAATCAGCAACTTTTCGGAGTCTGGCGCGCATTTCAAGAAACGTTGCAAACAGAGGCTAAATTGGGCATCCCAGTGGATTTCTGCGCAAAGGCAGCCCAGCATACGTCATTTATCAGAAGCGAGGCAGCCCTCCGGCTTGCATGCCAGTTTAAAGCTTTCTTAGTTAATTTGTTAATTAATTAGAAATCTGTATTATTCGGACTGTATTATTCTTTTATTTCGGACTGTATATTCTTTTGGACCCTCTGTGCGAGGGCAAAAGCTGTAATAAGTGTGGGTGAGTGTGATGTATGTCTTCCAACCCCCATTTCTTCTCCCTTTTATTTACCCGCTTACGATGGTTAGATATAGGGCATATTTTAATTAGCATACAGTATGACAGCATGTTTGCATCATTCATCTGTTTTGCATGCACCCGGGCTCGGCGCATCATACAAACTGCATTTGTATTTCAATTCCAAATTGAATACGTGTTAGCTGTAGCATTCCATATGCCATGTTTAGAATAGCCGAGCCTGCTATAGTTGCATTATTGCATGCGTTGCATTAGGCATTTCTGTATATTTAGGATCATGCATGATTTCTAATCGGTTTTCTGTTTTGACTTGGAGTACTCGGTGAGTTTTATGCTTTAGCATCCTTGCATGCGTGTGAGTATTGCCATGAATAGCATGCTTACCATGAGGCTATGTGCTTATGTGATATAAACTGCCTTGAATGCCTGTGGGTGGAGGCTGAGTTACTTGGATTGGATAATTCATCAAATGTTTGTTTTAAGCCCACTAGATAGTGGCAAAATCATGTTTTCTAAGCCCACCTGAGGGTGGCAAATCCACGTCTTAGCCTACCTGCGGGTAGCACCATCAAACCATTTTCAAACAAACAAACATGAAATGTTTTGTTCCAATTCAGGCGACCCGGTCTATACTTATTTGCTGCGAGCATCACATAGTAACCTAGGCTAATAACCGGAATAAGAACTCACAATGTTTTCAAAATAAGATATCATGGTTAGTAGAGGCCGGTCTTTGACCGGGCGAGCGGGGGTGCTCACGAAGTGACCTTCCCCAATCGTACCCAAGTTCCCGAGCCGAGGCAACTTTGGTGATGACGGACACGTGGCCTTTGGCACCGAGTCAGGGTTTCCTAAATTTCTCAAAAATAAAATATTTAGGTGGCGACTCTGTATCTGGCAAAGCAGTCCATGTTTGGCACTTCTTTCAAAAAAATCTGTTTTCAAAACGATTTGCCGGATTTGGACTCTTTGGTTCAGATTACGAACCGTGACACAAATCGAGTCCGAACTGTAGCGAGGTCCCCCGCGGGCTTGTTACACTACGTCGGAATCGTGAGAAAGTCCGCCGCTTTCCGTCTCATGAAACAAATGGTTAGTTCTCTCTCTTTTTCTTTCTATATATATATATATATATATATATAGCCAGCATAAGATTACCAAAAAAAAAATTAATAAAAATTTGAAAATTCAAGACACAGTTGCTTCAGCTCAGGTTTGAATCTCTATGTATGTGTAATGTGTGTGTTCGATGAATTTTGATGGTGTGGAGATAGAATTGTGTTGTAGGAGTGGGAAGAAGACGAAGGGCTTGGGAAAGAGAAGCAAGGGATCAAAGGATATGTCTGGGTTAAGGACAAACAGGACATTGTAGGTTCTTTTTTTGCTCTGATTTTTGTTTATTTATCAAATTCATCCTCTATTTTGTTGCCTAGAACAGAGTGTTCTTTTATTTTTATTTTTATTTTTTTAATTGTCTTATGAATCAAAGGAGCTAATAAGGTTAAACTTGTTGTGGGATGAGATTTTCATTTATTAGAAGAGTAAGAACAGTTCAAGACATATAGAGCACATTGACAATTTAAAAATTACAACAGGTATTGGTGTAGATGAACCCAAAAAAAATTGGGCGTTTGATACATCACAGTTTGACAACATCCTAAAGAGATTGAAAGTGGTAATTCTCACATTTATCTTCGAATTAGATTTAATAAGCTTTAAAAAAAAATTTTTTGTTCTTATGTTTTTCTGTCTGTAAATCTTTCTTTTTATTTTTGCAGCAAGCAGTAGAAATCAAGGATGAAGGTACATCAAAATGAAAATGAATTTAGATTGCACTTAATAATATCATGATAGTTTGATGTGGATCCTCTTTGTATGCATCTTGCAGCTGTTGAAAAGGATGATGTTCAATATGTTGATACTGATGCTACCACAGAGACTAATACAGTTGTCAAGTCTACTCGGCCCCAAGGAAGGTCAATATGGTTGCCCACATCAATGCTAGATCTTTTTTTTTTTTTGAAATTTATTTACTTGTTTATTTTTGTTTCCTTCTTTAATAATCACCAGATAGAAAGAAATTGGCTAAAAAATCTGAATATTTGGTGAAATTGGCAAAAGTTCATATTTGAAATTCAAGAAATGAATGGCTTTCTTATATTGTTTATTCATTCAGGAAATTAATCGTTCTATGTTAAATTGAGTATTAAATCTCACCAGGTAATGTTCGTTTAAGTTTCTCTACAAGAGTAGATTTAGTTGATGTTTAAAAAAAATTAAAAAAACTAAACTTCATGTAATTTCCAGAAATTAGAATCTAAGGTTGAGAGAAAAATGTTTTCATTGACGCACTTTTTATTTGTTCCAGGTCATGGATTTCACAGATCATGTTTGGACAGAGTGCATGTCACCTGTTCTAGGAAGGTAAATATTTTATTTACGCAGCTGCTGCTATTTGTTATGTTCTATATGTGCATCCACAAATTCTTATGGTGGGTTCAAATTTCATAGATGGATGCATCTTGATCCTTGTGAAGGAATATACGACAATCCTTTGCTATATGAGAAAGGGTACTTTCACCTAAACATCATCTATATAGTTTTGGAATTGTTTTTTTCATCCTGATGCTTCATAGTTGAATTAACTTTTCGACTTTCATCTCTCGAACATAAGAAGAGAATGTCGACAGAATTTAACATCTCAAGTGATTTCTGCGCTACAGGAACAAGACAGGAATGAAGCTGAAGCACTTGAGAGAGAGAGTTGCACTCTAAAGATGATGCTTCAATCTCGTTACCTGCAAGACAAAGTGGTGACAAAGAATGGCGCATGTCAAGATCAGAATTTGGTTCTGACTAGATTTGCTCTCCAAGTTCTTCTCGTTACCTGCAAGACAAAGTGAGTATTAAATCTTGTTCTAAATCTAGTTATGAATCTAGAGCTGTTGAAGTCCTTTTGTTTTTTAAACAAATTTTAATCAATCTCAAGAATTCCCCTTTTAGAACGAGGAGAACTTCTATAAACCCTGTTTCAATTGTTTGATGTCCTTTCCCTGACGAGTGAGCTAGATGCCAGTGGGAGGGTTGGCATTTATTTGGCTGTTGATCCTGTTAGAACCTCCATAGTATTACCTTCTTAAAAGTGTCCATACTTCTTAGATCTATATATGTGTTTGTTCAAATTGTTTTGTTTGGATTTTGAGAAAGTTTGGAATTTGTTTGGGATGTGCAGGATAGCAATGGTAAGGAGGTTGATCTCAGCACATACAAAGGGAAGGTTCTTGTTGTCAACGTTGCTTCCAAATGGTCTCTTCCCTTCTCTTCTCTTTTCTAATCTTGTTTATTGTTGCCTCATATTTTGCGAAATTGATATATGGGTTTAATCTTTTATCTTTCTTTTCTAATACTGGGTTTCTGTGTGATTTGTGTATGTGGGGGTTGAAACAGTGGGTTAGCAGATTCAAACTATACCCAATTGGCTGAAGTTTACAACAAATACAAAGAAATTGGTATGGAATCTTTCAATCACTCCATTTTTTGAGAGGGGGGGGGGGGGCTTTTGCTTTTTGTCTCTGAAAGTATATAATAACCAGAATAATCTCTTAGGTGTTATTTCTTTTCCTGTCAATTGATTGGGACTTGAAGAACATATGAAAATTGCATAAACACATGTACCCAGATATTCTTGGTTGGTTTCAGGATTTGAGGTAAAAAGTATATACTAAACTGAATAATCTTTTTATACTTGTGTAACCTTAAAAAAAAAGACTTTTATTTATGACATAATAGACACCAATATTTTAGTATCAAAAGCTAAAATTGAATGGTAAAAAGTATATAATAAATTGGTTTTGGTTTGAATATTCAATAGAGAGAATATTCAATAAAGTTTTCTCTTTTGCGATTAGAAAAAAAAAAAAAAAAGAAATAGTTTATTTTTGTAATTGTTTTGATTATGTATGTTTATCTAAGGTCTCTAGGTTATATTTTCAAATTGGAAAAATAATATTAATAATATTGTAGACCTTAGTTTATAAAATATTCATATACATGAGTGTATAAATTTTTTTGATTGCATATACATTAGTATGTATATATATTTAAATTACATATACATTCATCCACAAATTTAGAGTGAAAATTTCAATTTGCCCCCATGGTTCAACTCAAGCTTCATGAACTTTAATGGCCAACAATAAAACCAATGCACAGAATGCTGCACTAGCATATGGTTAGCTCATAGACTGGTTGTCCAAATCTAGAACTTTTTTGATGCTTATATATGTCTTTTCTCAATTATTTTGCTGGATTTTTGATCAATTGAGTGGTTGAGTCAGTGGGACATTGGTTAAAGTTTGGATTTGTAATAAATTTTTGGTCTGCCATATATGGTATCTATATTTATAATATAATAGACACAGAATAATTCTTTAGGTTGTGTCCATAATCATATTTGGATAAAGAAACATATTTGTGTAGGGATTGACCGAAACCTATGGTGCCCACCCATCAATGTCAAACCAACCGTAGTTGGGATTCCTTGTGATAATACTTGTTTCAAACCTGCTTCAAACCTAACCCTAAGTTAGCTTAAAACTTGCTTCAAACCTGCGTGTGGTGCATCACACTATGATGATTGATAATAGCAATAGTAATGACTAGCAATGTACGCTCTACTTTATTGATCTCTCAATTACATCCAAATTTCAATTACATCCTCTCATTGAATAAGAGTTTGTCTCACATTTACTTCTTTCATGTTATGTGTTGAAATCTTATTTACCCATTAAGGTTGTTACTTGTACAGTTATACGTATCTTGTTTCCTATGATTATTATCTTGTTTCTTATAACACTTTGAAATTAGAAACTTTAAGTAATGTATAGTTAAATTTGAATATTCAAAATTTTTAAAGAAATATTGAAGTTTAATGATTTAACCTTGTAGTATATTAATTTAAAATTAAATGGAAATGAAGTTTGGTGTGTTTAATTATGCTTTTAACCCTATGAAATCAACTTTACAGGTTAAATTGGCTTCCCTTGAGAAGTTGTCTCTCAATGCAAAATGGATACTTTGATAGAGATATGGCCCGACAAACTTCAAGAACTAAGAGAGATGAGAGTTCAATGTGCTGCACCCTTATTTTTGTGCTTTTACAGATTCTTAACATGAAATTCTGTTTGTTTTTAATAGAACAAGTGATATTTGAAAAATTGTTGTCCTAATTTTTTTGTGGACCAAAAGCTAGTGGTTCTCCATGAAAACAATATCGGTTATTGTGTAATACATTGCCACGAAATTTTGTTTGTTCTTCTTGAATGGTTATGCGATGTATTGCGCTGTGTCACGGTCAGAATTTACTTGGCACCATATTTATGTATGTTCTCTCAAAACAAATACATTTGATTTTTTTTTCTCTTTTGTATTTGTGTTTGTAGTTGAAGGCCTATTTTCCTTTTGCTACGGTACTTGCCAAAGTGTTTATGAGGGCTTATGCGTCACAGAATTAGTTCAATTTTTTTTTAAAAAAAGAAAAAAAGAAAAAAAAATGAAGCTATAACAACGTTTTTTAAACGCCACTATAGTGTTCTATTTTTAAAATAGAAAAAAGCTATCACGACGTTTTTAAAACGTCGTTAAATGTTGACATCACTGTTATGTAACACATTTAGCGGCGTTTTTAAAAACGTTGCCTATTCTCATATAACGACGCTTTCAAAGCGCCATAAAGATACAGCGACGGCCGTATCTTCGACGTTTAGTACTAAACGTCGCAAAAAGAATTAGCGGCGTTTTTAATAGTTATAGCGGCGTTTTTAAAACGCCTCTAAAAGCCTCATTTCCAGCAGTGTGTAGTGCTTGCTTTCGGTTGCTTTTCCTCTCTCAAGCCATGATGATGTTTGTATTTACTCCTATATAACGGAGAACATACACATTGATGAATACATACATTAATAACATTCAATACATACAATATATTTCCTCTCTCTTTATACATTAATTCTAACATGGTATTAGAGCTACAAGATTTAGGCCTGTATTTCTTTCTCACCGGCGGGCAGTCAGCCAGCAATTTTGCCTTCACTGCCCGCTGGAATTTTCTACACATACCTTCACTCTGAGGCCTTCGAGACCGCCGCGAAATCAATGTTGTTAGGAACACCCCATTCCAGGATGTCTTCCTTGTCCTTCTCCGCAAGTGTAGGAAGATCCACCACAACACCAGGAAGATTCACATTCTTCCTCTCACCTATGACAACAGTGAGATCCACATCATCATCTTCTCTATTCTCCACTCCCATCACTTCTGCTCCGACATCGTCCTTATTTGGAGCATCCGTTGCTTCGCCCCAGACACCACTTTTTGATGCTACAACTTTTTCCTTAGGTAGTACAGGTGCACTATTTGGTTCAACTCTTCCTGCAGGAGTTTCCCCATTTGCTTCAGGTGCTGCAACAGGGTCAGGAGCGAGCTTTGGGACTGCATCTAAAGTGAGAGCAAAAAGTCGCACTGGTCGACGCTAGGTAGTAGGCATTTCTTGATGTTCTGAAAATGGAGGCAACTTGTTATACGCACAATTGCTTCTCAACATCTGGATAACTCATTTTGTGGGAATTACCATTAGTTATTTGTGCTCTCTTTGAGATCTCACATGCCGCTTCTTTTGCTTTGGCTCGTGGATTGTGATCATGAGTGTGATTCAGTGCCTGCTTAATTTCCTTCCAACAAATACCACTTTCTTTGTCTTTTTCACTCACATCACATGGGCTTGTTCCCATTCTCTCTCCCCTCCTATCTCCTACCACTTTCCTGACAATATCCTCCTGAGCAAATTCTCATTATCATTATTATTATTATCACCACAGTCAGTTTTTTTGTTAGTACTATTATCATCCCATTATCACATGTATACCCACAGTTATCATGTTGTCTTCAACTTTCTTTTATTTTATATATATACATATTTTTTATTATAATATATTATATCAACATACCAGCCCACAGTTTCACACCACCTCTAATTTTTCAAATCTTTATTTTATTTCATTTCACAAAAAAAAAAAAAAAAAAAAAAACCATCAAACACAAATTCACAACCAACAACAACACCACCATAACAGCTTTTTTTGTCTCCTCCGGTCCCAGCCCGACGGCGACGCTTCCACCCCACATTTTTTTGCTACCAGTTTCGTTTCTCGCCTTCGCAGCTCTTGACGATTCTGCCTTCGCCTTGGCCGCACTTCCAAATGTAATTACTTCCCGCTGGCAGTCAGATGCAGAGTATGAAGACACTCCGAATCAGGCCTTGGAGGTGACTTGCTATTTCAGCTCTTTGTTCTCCTTCTTCAGTGAGCTGATCTCTCCTCGCGCATCTTTATACATCCGTTGCAGCAGGGAAAGTTGCGCTGACAGTTGATTCACTTCAAACGTCCTGTTTGGCAGTCGACGGGACAAGTTCGTGACCGCAGTCATGGTCTCCACACATGACTTCAGCGTATACGAGTTCACCTCAATGTCCGATTGTGTTGCCATTATCTGCTCCACTGTCATTTCTGGATAGCTGAGCACAAGGGATGGCAGAAGGTCGCTTGGTTGAGGTTCAAGGACAACCGTCCCGGTTATCTCTCTTGTGGCCTCGTTAAGGTCTGGAAAAAGGGTGAGCGAACCACGGGAAGAGGCCATGCTAGAAAGGGTTGCAGAATGTTAGAAAGGGTTTGCATACACAGCTATTAGAGAACGCAGAGCTTTCAGTTTGGTTTTCTTTCAACCAGCCTCAGCCTCCGTCTCGATTTAAATAGAGAGCGCAGAGCCACAGACGACAAACAAAACAGGATCACGTGGCCAATGAGCCGCTCGGTGCGACTTTTGATGTATTGGACACGACTTTTGAGGCCGCGATATATATATATATATATATATATGTATATCTTTTGGGCAACCTATATACACGAACATACAGTGTATTCTACAACGGTTTGACACGACCACACAGTGTCTACTACATCGGTCTGGCATGACCTCGTAAACTGTCTCGACATTGATTCCGGTTAGCTTCTACAACGGTCCGGCATGACCCCGTAAACTGTCCCGACATTGATTCCGGTTAGCTTCTACAATGGTCTGACATGACCACACAGTGTCTGCTACAACGGTTCGACATGATCTCGTAAACTGTCCCGACATTGATTCCAGTTAGCTCTTACAACGGTCTGACACGACCACACAGTATCTTTTATAGTGGTTTGACACGACCATACAGTATCTTTACCAACGGTTCTACAGGACCACACAGTGTCTGCTAAAGCGGTCTGACACGACCACACAGTGTCTTCACCAACGGTCCGACACGACCATACAGTGTCTTCCCCAACGGTCTGACACGACCATACAGTGTCTCCTATCCTATTTTATTTTGTTTGTCAGTTTATTTTTCCGTTTTGTTACTCTCTCCAAACTCAAGTTGGTTTGTACCTATCCTCCTTGAGTTTGAGGGGGGCTGTTAAAGATATATATGTATCTATATATAGATTAAATATATAAACAATGTATAGATTAGATTAATGTATAATGGATAGGTTAAGTGTAGTGCTTGCTGTAGGTGTAGTGCTTGCTTTCGGTTGCTTTTCCTCTCTCAAGCCATGATGATGTTTGTATTCACTCCTATATAACGGAGAACATACACATTGATGAATATATACATTAATAACATTCAATACAATATATTTCCTCTCTCTCTTTATACATTAATTCTAGCACACCGAATGTAGTGCTGCGGATTCTCGAACAAGAACAGCAGATTCAATACTCTGCACTATCACCAATGCTACATTACGTTCTGTGCACTTTTTTACACACGTAGTACATTTTTTCATCGACAATTTGGTTACTGGTTCTTGCAGCCTTCACACTTTTCGTTGGGGTCACCTTCCCTTTCTTTGGTGATCTTCTTGGTTTCTTTGGCGGATTTGGTTTTGCTCCAACTTCTTATTTTGTAAGCCAACTAACCTATAAAGTGATGATTTCCACATGAAAACAACAAAAAATGTGCATCGGAGAAGGTACTAATTTAAGTTGTGAATTGTTTCCAGCTCCCTAGCATCATATGGTTGATAATCAAGAAACCAAAGAGATTCAGCATCTCATGGTTCATCAATTGGGCAAGAAAAATTGTTAAAAAATACAAATATATATATATATATCATATTTTTTTTTTTTCCAGAACCAAAACAAGAACAGTTACATTTACAAAACATATTTCTATTTTTCGATCACAACTATTTTAAGTTGAACATTGTTACATTAATGCATGTTTTTTTTTTTTTTTGTGTGTGTGTGTGTGTGTGTGTACTTCAGGCGTGCATATACATCGGAGTGTTTGTTATGTTGGCGTCCACAATTGGCGGGTTGAGAAACATATTGCCATTGACTCCTCTACCTATGAGTTCTACTTATGAATAGTGAAAATTCATTCTATCAAATGAAATGTATAATTTGGTATGTGTTCATCATATTCGGCAAGCAACTCCCATATTGATGGATTGAAATTAGTCCAACTATTTGGTTGAAAATTTACCCGAACCTCATTGTCTTTCTTCAATTTTCATTAATGTGTAATTGAGGGTTCTATTATGGAAATCATGTCTTGATTATGAAAGAAACTGCTGTAATTTGTTCTCAGCAAGCAATATGCAAATTTTGTTGAAAAAACAAAAGGAGACCATCTAGTCATTGTGTGAATCCTTCCGAAAAGATTGATTTGAAAAGTTAAAAAAAAAAAAATTAGCAACAAATTTTTAAAAATATCACTAATAAATGCACTTTTTAGAGACAAAACAATTTTAGATGAAAAATTGATCCTAAAATGATAGTAATTCATTACTAAATATTTAATTTTATTGCTAAAAAAATAATAATGATATTTTTGACAATTAAAATATTTCTTTCCTAAGAAGTTTTAGCCTTTAAAATCTTAATTTCTTGTAAAGGGAAGATCCCTTCCAATCCATATTTTGGACTGGAGGTCGCTATTTCGGCCCATGGCGCTCACCACGGCTCCGTTTCGATGATTCAAACCGTTAATTTTGTCGAGTACTTCGTGTATTTCATCTACAAAAATATTTGATCGATTTGATAATTGTAACTTGTTTAATTTATTACGTTTTTCACAAAAAAAAAAAAAAAGAAAGAAAGAAAAGATAATTGTATTTTTTTTAAAATAAATCATATATTTTTTTAGTGACAAACGTAATAAATTGAACAAGTTACAGTTATCGGATCGATTTAATTTTTTGTGTGGATGAAATATTCAAAATGTCTGGCAAAATAAACAGTTTAGATTATTGAAACAAAACCTGTGATGAACCACACGGACCGATAATGTTGTGTAAAATCATTATAACAATAATAAAGAATTATATAAGTTGTCACTCGTTCACTAAAAGTAATTTAATTTTGACTATAAAGAAAAGTAAACTTCCATGTAACTGCGAAGACAGACGAGAAGGACTTGCTTCATTCAAGTCCCATTTAGTTGCTAACTTGACAAGGAAAAAACAAAGTAAAATAAATACACCATGACTCTGTCAATTATAAATGAATATCAATTCATTCTTCTTATTTTTGAATATGTACATTTAGAACTCTTCATTATAAAAATGTATTACTTTCATCATTTTCAAACCAGTTTTAAAAAGAGTGTATTTGTATAGTTTTCATAATTGAGGGGATAAGAAGATATTTGTTAATGGTTGAGTTAATTTTGATGAAATTAATCCCCCCCCCCCAAAAAAAAAAAAAAAAAAAAAAAACTAAAGGATGACTTAATCAATTTGTGGAAATGATGAACCAAATAGTTTGCTAAGGATTGTTGCAACTTTTTTTTGTTATTTTATTTTTAATTGGAAAAGAAAGTAAAATTTTATTAATGCTAATAAAACATTACAAAAAGGGAGAATGGAAGGCCAACTGCCAAGAGAAAAAGAAAAAAAAAAAAACCAAAACACTCCCAAACAAGGCTTGACCTCCCAAGGTACTAATCTAATAATTGACTACTGATTTTGGCCGATTAAAAAAAACAACAGCAACCAACTTTAGAATCAAAACACAAAACAAATTTCTAATTGCCTTTTAAACTTTGCGGGGCTCATATAGTTAGTGGTTTTTATATGTAACTAAATTAGGTTATAGAGCTCGAAATTCACTAATAATTTATTATGTGTAGGATTTTAATTTATTATATGGGAGTAAGATTTCTTATATTTGCCTACGGAAAAGGAAATGGTGGATATTCTAGGTGTCAATGGGCGTGTGTGATTGAGAAGGTTAGTAGAGATATAGAGGGGATAGAAAGGGAAAAGTTAGGGATCATGAAAATTTTGTCATGAAAATAATCATGAAAAATTTATGATCCTTGGATTACCTTGATTAGTGTGTGGTACTTTATTCTAACTGCAATCCAAGGGTCACAAAGCTTTCATGATTATTTTCATGAAAACAGGGGCATTGGGAGTGAGTAGGGAAACAAAGGTTTGCGTAGACTATGTTTAGATCATAGTTTTATATAAGAATTTGATATGGAGAATTTGAGAAGAAAAATGAACAAATGAGAAAAATATGAACGAAATATAAAAATAGTTTTATAATAAGTTTTTTATTTTTATTTTTTTTTCTATTTCCCTCACATTTTTCTTTTCTTTCCAAATTTCAATCCAAGCACAACATAAATAAATTTTTTTCTGGGTTCGGATATTAGTTTTGAAAGTTTAGGTATTTTCGATCTCATATTTATACTCTCTATGTTTTATATTAGATTTTTCACTCTCCCTAGTGGGCTTTGGTATGTTTGTGTCAAATCACATAACTTTTTGTGTATTATCTTTTTCTTTTTTGGCTTCATTTTTTCTTTTTATCTTTCTAATCCCAACAAATTGAAAGTAATCACACATCCAGCATAAAGATGAGTCATTCACCTTCCAACTTGCTTCTTTTTGTATTTGTTTTTATCTTTCTTCTTTTTCTTCTTTTTTGTGATTCCAACCAAAGTTCATTTATGAAGAGGAGAATTAAAGATGGGTGCATTATGAGAGCCTCCCTTTCGATGATGGTGACCTATCACATCCTTCTTTCCCTTTGTGAATTAAGTTACAAACATGTATATCAGCATACAAGATATAATTTTGGATTAATTATAGAAATGGTTCTCAAAATATGCCTTATGCTGCACTTTAATCCACAATCTTGTAATTATTTCACATTGGTCTCTAAAAGGAGGGACATTTTTTTAAATTTTAACTAAAAAAGTAACAAAATTAGAATATTGGGGACACAAATATAAGAAAGTGTGTAGTTAAGAGACTAAAATGAAACAAAATACATATTTTAGAAACCAAAATGCTACCAAATGCACACTTTAAGACCATGTGTATTTGATAATTTTGATTTTGTTGAGACTTCATGTAAAATTCGAAAAATATTCCTTCCGTTATTGATTTTGATTGGTGCTAACACTAGGAATTAAATGCAACAAATCGCATATTTGGGAGACTAAAATGAAACAATTAAAAATTGGAGACTAAAATGTAATAGAACAAATATTTGAGGGATCATTCGTATAATTGACTTTGAAAAAATCTAGAAATCCCCTAGATGTTGATTTGTGATTATGTATCAATTTTAAGCAGCAAATAACAATCCTAATCAAACAATCAAGACAAATCGACACAACGATTTTAACGTGAAAAAATCATAATTGGAGCGCCTCCAATTGTGATAAAAAAAATCATGGGCCAAAGCCACAAAACAATCCACTAAGAAGACAAAAGGAATTACACAAGTGTATTCTCAATTACCTAGAGAATCCATGCCCGAATTGAACCGACCCCTATATGTCTCTTCCACCACAGTCTTCACCTTGGAATCGTCTTGCCCAACATTGAATCCACAACGCCGATGTCGAATCCACGACGATGAGCCACTCCAGAATCCACCAAAGTTTCAGGCCCAAATTTCATGGAATCCACCGAAGAACAACTATCTCTTTTGTATTGAATAAACAAACAATCCTTTGATGTATACTTTTTAAACCATGAGTTGAATACTTAATCAAACATCAAAGAAAACTGGCAAAATAGCCCCAGAAGAAAACCCTAGAGCCCTTAAAGAAGATTTGGGAGCCGTACTCTAAAATCTGACTAAAACACATATTTATAGAAAACTGAATTGCGATCTCTACTTGAGCGCAGGAATGGCCGCTCAAGCACAGGAAAGTTTGCTCGAGCGTAAAATCCCAACTTCCAGTACTTTTGCAGACAGGTTAAACTTCTAGAACCAAACATTCTCCGTTTGAGCGTACAAGCGGTTGCTCGAGCGGACAAGAAACTTCGAATGCATTTTTTCATTTTGCTACGGGGGCGCTGCCCCTCGACCCTGCTAGGGCACTGCCCCGGACCCGCCAAGGGGCACTGCCCCCTGGACCCTCGCGCGTTAACCGGGTAGCTCAATCCCCAACATAGTCAGCGAAGTGGCAAACATGATAAAATTAACACCACAAGCTTCTCTGCAAGGCACAATTCGGGTTGGATTCGCATATCAAAACTCATAGCCTCACTGAAATAAAAAGTTGAACAAAATTACAACTGAAAGGAGTTTTGTCAAACGGGATTGCCAAGAATAAAAACCTAACATAATTACAATACTGACCACACATATTAGAAATATATTGTTTTTCAACCCAAAAGGCTTTTGAGATTGCAAGAAGGATAGAGGCTAAATAAAGAAATTTTTAACCATTATAGTCACAAATAAATCAGTACACCTTTGGAAGATAATAGTGAAACTTATTTCAAATGGTTCAAAGAGTCCTTTTGCTTTGGCAAATTAATTCGAATTAGATGGAAAGGGTATAAAAAAACCATGCTTGTCACAAAAGTTATGATATTCTTTTATGGAGAAAAAATATTTTAACATATATGGAAAACATAAAAAAGTCATGATTAATATATAGCTTTATTACCTTCACTATCACCTAGTTCATGAATACTTGGATATTGGCATGGAATTCTCTAGTTTCAAAATTTCTATCTTGTTGTTACCTTGCCCATTGCATGACAGAAGTTGAAAGATTCTCTGTTTGTTTTATCTCACAATTGTTGGATCATGTAAAAATCCTAAGATATGAAAATTTCAAAGTATAATCTAATGATTATGAGTGTTTTAAAGTAAGGGGCGGGGGAATATAGGACAGAGAATCCCATTCTACGATAGGATGATGTGTCTTTTTAAAATAAAAATTAATTAATCTATCACATCTTGTGGTGGAGAAGGCACATCGACAAAGCAACAAAGATTTTGAGGACAGATGATTAGCTTTCAAAAAGGATGAGCCTTAGACCACCTCAAAGTAGTTGGCTTTAGTACTGCAAATACTACTGACATTTTTTTCATTTGAAATCTTTGGAGGTTTTTTTGTCTTCCAAGGCATGACTTTCGAACCAAAGCTGCAAATTAAAGGTTTAAAAAAGAAGCCTGCTTAATACATATTGAATTCACAGTGGACGCAGTAACTACTACTTGCACAATAAAAAAATTAAAATTTTTTTTTTTGATCGGCAAAATAAAAGTAATTGATGTGCAAAAAGAGTACAAGGGGCACACAGAAGGCATCAATAACAAAGTTGAGGCAAAAAAGTATCATCACACCAAGAATATGTCTCAACTAGATTGGCACATTAGCCAATGCCAATCGTATGCTAAGCCAAACATCCCAAAGAAAAAGAAAGAGAAAGAGCACTGAAAGGAGAAGAGAAATGGGAAAAACCAGTAAAGAGCAACAGAAAGCACTGGGGGACCAAATTAAGTTGGGGATATGATCGTCTTCGTAGACTTGATTCTCCTCACTTCTTTGATATGGAATGAAAAGTTGTGAAAAGATAAGTTTCCGTAATTAGAATTGAACTTGATCCAAAAGGCTTCTTGGAGCTTAATGTTGTCAATCATCGCTATCCAACATGGTTGTTTGCTATCGAAGATCACACTGTTTCTACCAAGCCAAAGGAACCAACAATTGCATGGAAAGAGAACCCCCCCCCCCCCCCCCCCCCAACAAATGATGTTTTTGTAGTTAGAATTAAACCAACAAAAGGAAAGTGAATGAATAGAGTTTGGACAAAGCCAATCAATTCCTCACCAATGAAGGATTGTTATCCAAACCAACCAAGATTTCTGACAGAGGAGAATGATATGATCCACAGATCTAAATCAAAACCAAAAAATACATGAGTTTGCTGGGAGGATTTGCCATCTGATCAGAAGACTTTTAACTTTTGGGGGAGTCACATTCCTCCAAAGATGCTTACAACAATCTGGATCAATAGTGACTCAAAGTGAGCAAAAAGGTTTAACCAAGAAAATGCCCAGTTTGTCAATTTCCCAATGTAAAAAATCTGATATGCTAGAATGGGGACTGAAGATGTTTATCAATTTTAAAAGCCCTCCAAGATTTTCAGATTCCTAGGTACTCTTTCATCTTGAATAAAAGATTCCAGCAGGGTTTGTCAGAAGAAAGAGAAAATTTCTGCCAGAGTTTAATTTTGCTGAAGGGAAAGAGAAAAAAAGACGAGGAAATGATACACACAAGGGGATGTTAATGACAGATGCTGTGCTAGCTCAAGCTTCTGTGCTATACTTCCCAATAGTGATAATGCAGAGCAGCAGCATACTTCGCAGATCTCCTAGTCCTAATGCAGAGCCACAGTTAATGCAGAGCAGTGGTTGTGTTAGTATGTGTAGGTTAAGAGTTTTAGTGCATCTTAGTCAAAGAGTTGTGCAGGTTAGCAAAACCCCTGAACAACCTTCTGTTAGAGGTTGAGGCGGTTATCATATTATATATAAACAATATAGCACTACTGTAAGATGTGTGTTTTTCAGTTTATAAAAATTCTTTAGATTCTGTTTCTCATTTTTCTTCATGGTATCAGAGCATCTTTAAGCTCTCACGAGCAACAATGGTGGTTCAAGTTGAGAAATCATCATTGCCTGCAAATGTGCTCCTTCTTGTTTCTAATCTTACATCTTTGATTACTGTCAAACTTGACACTTCAAACTACTCCATTTGGAGAAGTCAAGTTCAAAATTTTTTTGAAGCAACAGAGTTGTTTGGCTACCTTGATGGATCAGCCGTATGTCCTTCTGCCACAACTCTTGATTCTGAACGAAATTCAATTTCCAATCCTGAGTTTCTGCAATGGAAATTGATTGATTCTTGTCTTTTGAGTTGTATAATCGCAACTTTGACTCCTTCAATTTTTTCTTCCATTCTTCATCTGAAGCATTGCCGAGATGTTTGGACTGCACTTGAAAAAAGGTTTACCTCCTTGTCTCGTTCTCATATTCATCAGATCAAGAATCAGTTAAGCACTACTACAAAGAAGTCCAAGTCTATGGAAACCTATCTTCAAGAAATTAAAGATCTTGCTGAACAACTGGTTTTGGCTTCTTCTCCGATCTGTGATGAAGACCTGATTCTCTTGGTGCTCAACGGTTTACCTGAGGAATATAATGCCTTCAAGACCACTATCTGAGCCAAATCCGAGATGCTTACAATGGAAGACCTCTGTTCTCTCTTGTGTTCTGAAGCAATACATGTTGAAAACAGTCACAAGCATGGGCCTTCTAATCTCACTGTTGCTTTCTCTGCTCCTACTCATCCAGCTACAGATCATGCTTCAGCTGTATCATCTGTCCCATCTCACTTTACTCAGCAGACTTTTGGTCAATCTTCCTCTCGGAATATCTCTTTTCAACATAGAGGAGGACATAGATCTCAAGGCTATCAGTATAGGAGTGGTAGGTACAATAATCAACGAGGCAGAAGAGGAGGCAGACCTCAGAGCTATGGATTGATCTGTCAAATCTGTGGCAAAGGCAATCACTCTGCTTTAGAGTGTAGACATCGACTAAACACTTCCTTTCAACCAGTGTTTCCTTCTTATACCATGGGACCTTCACAATCAGCTTCCTTTCATCCTAGAGCTTTTTCTGCGCAAACTCAATTTCCTGCTATGTCTCCTACTGTGCAGTCATCTTCCACACCATGGTATGTTGATTCTGCTGCAAGTTCTCATCTCACAAATGATCTCAACAATCTTCATCTTTATCAACCGTACCAAGGCAATGATCAAGTCATGATTGGAGATGGAAATACTCTTCCAATGCATAATTCTGGCACTGGTATCATATCCTCTCATTCTTTCCAGTTTAAGCTGAATAATTTTCTTCATGTTCCACAAATTTCTTCCAATTTGTTGTCTGTTCATCAGCTTACTTCTGATAATAATTGTAGTATCACTTTTGACAATGAGTCCTTTGTGATTCAGGACAAGCTCACCAACCAGGTTCTATGTAGAGGACATCATCACAATGGCCTCTACCAGTTTCCTGCTTCTTTTTCTCCTAAAGCTTTTTCTGCTACTAGTTCTCTTGCTACTGTTTGGCATAAAAGACTTGGTCATCCTTCTTCTGCTGTATTTCATTCTATTGCCAATAAGAGTGGCTTGTCTCTTAGTCATCAAGAGTGTACTACTTTTTGTCATTCTTGCTGTGTGTCTAAGAGTCATAGACTCCCTTTTGTTCTTTCTACTAATAAAACTCAAGTTCCTTTTACTCTCATTCATTCGGATGTTTGGGGCCCTTTCACTCAAGTTCATGCTTCTTTTACCTACTATGTTGTTTTTATTGATGATTTTAGTAATTTTACCTGGATTTATCCCCTCTCTTATAAAAGTGAAGTTTATTCTAAATTCTTAGAATTTAAATCTTATGTTGAAAATCAGTTTTCCACCTCTCTTAAAATTCTAAGAACTGATGGAGGGGGCGAATATACTAGTGGTCAATTTCAGACTTTGCTTAAAACCTCTGGTATTGTACATCAGCTGAGTTGTCCATATACCCCATCACAAAATGGAGTTGCTTAGAGAAAGCATAGACATATTATTGAGACAACCATCACACTTCTTGATCAATCATCAGTGCCTCTAAAATTTTGGTTTGAGACTCTTGCTACTGCTATTTATCTGATCAATAGAATGCCCTCTCCGAAATTGGATAATCTTAGTCCCTATGAAGTGTTGTTTCAGATGGTTCCAGATTATGGCTTTCTCAGAGTTTTTGGCTGCCGATGTTACCCCTGGTTGAGACCTTATGGTTCCCACAAATTGCAACCACGATCCAAGGCTTGTGTCTTCATTGGTTACCATCCCAGTTATAAGGGTTACAGATGTTTGGATCCTCTCTCTGGCCGAATTTATATTTCTCGACATGTTGTCTTCGATGAAAGTGTTTTTCCTTTTGCTGATGATGTTGCTTCTTCTTCACCACCTATTCTTTCTTCCAAATCTGCTGTTAGGTCCTTCTTTTGGGGTCCTACATATTCTCTGTCTTCTTCTCATGTTCCACTTCCTTCTTCTTTACCTTCCACAGATGCTTCTGGTCATACTTCTAGTTCTCCTTCTTCTCCAAGATCTAATCCGAATTCTGTTTCAGTTCCTGTTTCTCCTTCAGTCCACACTGCTTCTCCGCTTGCCTCAGATAATTCTGGTTTTATCTCTGCTCCTTTATCTTCTTCACCACCTGGTATTCATCTTACTATTCCTATTCTTCCTCGTCCCTCTTCTTATTCTCTTAATTCTCACCCTATGCTTACTCGAAGTAAAACAAAAGATTCTTCCAAAGTGGGTTTCCTAGCTGCTTTTCTTGACTCTGAGCCTCGCAGTTATAAGGATGCCTTGCAATGTTCTACTTGGCATCAGTCTATGCTTGAAGAGGTTCAGGCCCTTCACAATCAAAAGACTTGGTCTCTTGTTCCTTCTTCTCCTCATCAAAATGTCGTTGGTTGTAAATGGGTTTTTCGAATAAAAAAGAATTCTGATGGCTCTGTTGCTAGGTACAAATCTAGACTTGTTGCTAAAGGTTATCTTCAAGAAGCTGGTATTGATTTCTTAGACACCTTTAGCCCTGTAGCCAAGCAACCAACCATCAGAGTCTTTCTTTGTGCTGCTCTTCACTTTAATTGGTCTATTAAACAGTTAGATGTTTCTAATGCATTTCTGCATGGAAAGCTTGAAGAAGAGGTCTTTATGACTCAACCACCTGGTTTTGAAGATCCTCAGTTTCCTACTCATGTGTGTCGGTTAAACAAGGCTCTTTATGGTCTTAAACAAGCTCCCCGAGCTTGGTTTTCTACTTTTTCTTGTTTTTTGCTTCAACTTGGTTTTCTTCCTAGTCATTGTGATAATTCCCTGTTTGTTCAATCTACTGCTACTACTCTTACTTATCTCTTGGTCTATGTTGATGACATTCTTGTCACTGGAAGTTCTTCTTCTCATATTCAGTCCTTAATCTCTCAACTTAATTCTGTTTTCTCTCTCAAAGACCTGGGTTGTAATGACCCCAAAACATGTGTCATATTTATTAGTAATTAATTATGCATTTATTCAAATATCTGTTGGAATTACAACTTCGGGACTGAAATTGATGACCGTAATGGGTTCAGAAAATGAAATTGAACACGCCTATGTGATACCGGGGATTTTTAGAACCAATTGAGAAAATAAATTGAGGACTGAATTTCGTCTGAATCGTTAAGTCTTGTTTGGCTCAAAGTTATGGCACAAAAGGTTTATTTGATATATATGGCTAAGAGATAAAGATGTTGACCATGTTTTGACTCAAAACAAAAGAAAGAAAATATCTAAGAGAGAGAGAGAGAGAGTGAATTCGTGGAAGAGAGAAACCAAGGGGAAGAAGATAGAAAAAAAAGGGGAAGAACAAGCTAACTTCTCCAATTCATCATCTAAGGTAAGATTTGTCTTGAAATAGATTGTTGATTCTTGGCATCTAGCATGTAAACTCAAGATTCTTGCATGAGTTCATGAAATTTATGTGATATTTGTACCTAGAGATCATTTGTGGGTATATATGGTCAAGATCATGAAATTCATGTTTTAAATCATGTTTTCTTCGCATGATTCTCATTTTTGAGGGAGAACCTCCATGGATATGAAGAAATGAAGCTTTTATATGCATAGTTATGATTCTTCACCTCAATTCATGGTTTGATTTTGTATATGATGCATATGGGTTTTATTTTTAAGTTGTGATGTTTAACTTAAGTGTTTTTCCAAATGTTTTGGCCTTGAATTTTATGATTTTGGAAGGTGATTTTGCAAAAATGGAGGCCACGGTTTGACAAAAAAATGGACTGGTTTTTCTACCCAGATTTTCACAGTCCGCTCGAGCGGAGGTTTGGCCGCTCGAGCGGAGATTTCGCACATCCAGTATTTTCGTCTCAGTGCACAGTCCGCTCGAGCGGGGGTTTTGCCGCTCGAGCGGGGACCTATTTTTTCCTGAAATTTTGCAGAATATTCCAATGCATGATTTTGGCATCCTCATTGCATTTTAGCATTCTTGAGGCTTAATTAAGTCATGATAATGAAGTTATGAGATTGAAACGCCATTAAGCGAATACGTGGACTTGCTTTGATGATGATATGCGTTAAAGGATCATGTTATACTGTGGATATTTGCAGGTCAAAACGTGAAGACCGTACAACCGGTTTTGGAAAACCACTGTAAGTAACATTTCTGTAAAGTTATGTTCTGAAAATGCTACGTCAAGTTATGTTTTCTGAAACGTTAATGTTTTCCGTGAACGAATGTCCTAATTGCGAAACTAGTATGGCATCCATAGAGAGTCCCAAGTCATGGGGGACGGCATGAAAATGCGGGTCCATGACTAGTTTGCGAGATCTCGTGAGTCACTTCATTGTGACGATATGTGTTTAATCAGTATCCGGAACTGATTACTCTAGTCGGAAGACGTTCTGTTATGTTTATGTTCTGTGGAGTATGCCATTATTATGTTCTGATACGAATTGATTATGTTTATGATGATTTGTTTTACGGATACATGTTATGTTGGAGTTCGTTCACCACCCCTTTACGTTAATGTTACTTGCTGGGCTTTAGCTCACCCCTGTATATATGTATTTATAGGTGAGCAGTCGGGGAGTCAAGCCTAGGCGGAGTCTTGCACCGAGCCGCCGTTTTGAAAGTCTACCCGAGTTTTGGTGCCCCCGAGCCAGGGCTAGGCCTGGAAGGCCGGTAGCGAGTTTTGTTTTGCTTTGTATCAGTGGCGTGTGCCTACATTTTGTATATGATCTTTTGGTTACATGTTATGTACTGTAGTGGGTAAATTAACATTTTTGGCATGTAAATATTTGTTCATATATATGCACAGCTCTTTGGACTATTGTAGTTTCTATTTTCGCTTCCGCGAGCCCCGATTAATTATGTTTTGTACAGTAAGGCCTGTGGTAATCTAGGATTACTGGCCGGTTACGATGCCAAACTTTTAGGGACGGGTTTGGGTTGTGACATGAGTTCTCTTTCGTTTTTTCTGGGTATTTCTGTCACTGCTTCTTCTTCTGGTTTGTTCTTATCTCAGTCTCATTATGCTTCTAAATTACTTCAGCAGGCCGGTATGACTGAATGTAAGCCTGCACCTTCCCCTCTTAGTTCTTCTTCTTCTTCTTTATCCATCTGTTCTTCTCCAGCTTTTTCCAATCCCTCTTTGTACAGAAGTCTTGTTGGTGGTTTGCAATATTTGACAATTACTCGCCCAGATTTGGCCTTTGCTGTGAATCAGGCCTGTCAACATCTTCAACATCCTTCTCAAGATGATTTTGCTAAGGTTAAACGTCTTCTCAGATTTGTTCAAGGGACTCTGTATCATGGTTTGCATTTTTCTCCCAGTACCTTTGATATTCATGCCTTTTCAGATGCTGATTGGGCTGGTAATCCTTGTGATAGACGATCTACCTCTGGTTTTTGTCTTTATCTGGGTTCAAATCTGGTTTCTTGGACTGCTAAGAAGCAGCCTACGGTGGCTCGGTCTTCTACTGAAGCTGAATACAGATCAATGGCTCAAGCTGCCGCTGAGGTGTCTTGGCTCCAAATGTTGCTGCGGGATATGCATCTTACTTCTTCTGTTCCAGTACTTTGGTGTGATAATTTGTCTGCATTATCATTGGCTTCTAATCCTGTTTTTCATGCCAGGACCAAACATATAGAAATTGATTATCATTTTGTTCGACAAAAAGTGGCTGCTAAACATCTTCTTATTCGGCATGTTGCCTCTTCAGATCAGATCGCTGATGTTTTCACTAAAGCTCTTCCAGTGAGCCGTTTTCTCTTTCTCCAATCCAAGCTTCTTGTTGCTCTTCCCACTTTCAGCTTGCAGGGGGCTAATGACAGATGCTGTGCTATACTTCCCAATAGTGATAATGCAGAGCAGCAGCATACTTCGCAGATCTCCTAGTCCTAATGCAGAGCCACAGTTAATGGAGAGCAGTGGTTGTGTTAGTATGTGTAGGTTAAGAGTTTTAGTGCATCTTAGTCAAAGAGTTGTGCAGGTTAGCAAAACCCCTGAACAACCATCTGTTAGAGGTTGAGGCGGTTATCACATTGTCTATCATCATCTATTAGAGGTTGAGGCGGTTATCATATTATATAAAAACAATATAGCACTACTGTAAGATGTGTGTTTCAGTTTATAAAATTCTTTAGATTATGTTTCTCATTTTCTTCAGATGTTACTCATCTAAGGGTCACTCTCTGATCCCAAGTTGGTCAGACGGTAGCCAACCATTAGGCCTTAAACCACATTTTTCAACAATCACTTAGCAAGTTGTGACCTTGTGGGTTTGGTACAAAGAAAATCAAATCACATAACAAATGACCCTAACAAAACCTTAAGATCACTTGGATGGTTCAATTTATGACAACAACATTCATCAATAGTTCTATTACCATGTTTAAAACACAACCAAACATATACAACAAATTTTAAAGAAAAAACATCCAACAATAGATAGAAAATATTGATAGACCATAACCTCCTAGCTACAACAAGGTGCCTAATTGACCTTCCTTTCAAGCATATGCTTCTTCTGCAAATAACAAAGTTTGTAAGTTCTATTTCTTCAACTATCACATTTACTGAAGTTCAATATCAAATGCTGTCATGTAATGGGTTTCTGATATTGAGTAAAACATTGCATCATTTTCTTTGCCTAGCAAGCTCTCCATCTCTTCATCATTTTCCTGAGCTTCAAAGGTCTCATGTAATTTCATAAGCCCATTGAGTTGTTCAGCCACTTCCTTCATTGTAGGTCGTTCTATACTGCTGCTGTTGAGACATCTCACAGCAAGCTCAGCCACCGCTTCAATTTGCTCACTTTCCCCCCGGTCAACATCCTCACAGTTCATCAAAACCTGAGAAATTTTTTTTTGTTCCACCGAGGAAATGAAATATTGAATGAAGTTCACATTTTCCTCAGGATTTTTTCGCTTAAGAATTGGCTTCTGTCCTGTCAATAGTTCCATAAGGACAACCCCAAAGCTGTAAAGGTCACTCTTTACTGTTAATAAACCTGTAATCAGGTACTCCGGGTCCAAGTACCCATATGTTCCATGTATTTTGGTGTCTACAACACTTTGACCAAATGGAATCAGGACAGAAGCTCCGAAATCAGAAACTTTTGCAGTGAATTTCTCATCCAAAAGTATGTTCATGGACTTAACATCTCTGTGGATGATTGGTGGGTCAGCAAGTGAGTGCAGATAGTCGAGTGCTAGTGATATCTCTGCAGCAATCCTCAGACGATTTGCCCATGATTTTAGCATCGCCGAACGCTTGACATGGAGGTGGTCGAATAATGACCCGTTGGAGATGAACTCATAAATTAGTGATGGGAACTCTGTCTCCAGACACAACCCTAAAAGCTTCACCACATTCTTGTGATTGACCTGAGAGACAATGCTGATTTCATGTTGAAACGCTTGCTTTATTACTTCTCTTTGGAAGTGTTTGATTTTAGTCTTATCTGCTACATTAGGCTTCTTAACAGCTACTAGTGACCCATTTGCTAAAACTCCTTTGTACACTGCACCAGAGCCTCCTCGGCCGAGAAGTCGATTATTATCATACTTCTCAGTTGCCTTCACAAGCTCTTTTTCACTGAAGATTCTAATTTTTTGATTCTTTAAAAATGAACCTCCATTTTGCTGGAAATTTCTATGTTTCTTTCTTCTCTTGCACTCTATCCATGCTACAATTATCATAAAGGCCAGAAATATGAGCATCCCACAAACTGCATTACAATGGTTAACATTTTAGTTCCATATTTATTAAATGAAGTAAATAAAATAAAGAGGATTTGCATGCAAACATAATTTTTTATGCAAAAATCTCATCAAGAGTGGAGGTGATACTTTTGATATGAAAAATGATACACACATGAAGTGGCAATGATATTTCCAAAATTATGAGCCACCAAAAAAATGAAGAAGAGAATTAGTTTCAGAATTAAGGGGAAAAAAAAAAGGAGGCAAATTACATTGGTAGTTCCTATCCTTTAACTCTTATGTCATTTTGATTCATGTAATTTCAATTGGCTTGATTTTGATTATGAATTATGATTTTGTTTCAATTTCGTCTAATTAATTACAAGTTTTAGTATTTTGACGGAAAATGCACATGTAAGTATGTTTTTATAGGTAAAATTATAAACTTGTTCAACTTAGTAAGTTAACCTCAACTAGTGAGTATTTTCTTTTAAAAATTCTAATTGATGTTATCAATTAAATCAAATTGACAAAAAAATGAGTTAAAATTGAGTTAATTGAAACGATAATGACCAAAATGATAGAAGGAACTGATATAATTTGTCCAAAAAATAAATAAAAAATAAGAAAATAAAAAGAAAAAATAATAGTGTTTGGAAGCTACCTGCAATGAGAGTAGTAACACGAAATCCTTGGCAAGCAACTTTGCCATCACCAGACATGCCGAGTGGGCAGTGGCAAGTGTAATTTCCTTGGGTATTCTTGCACGTCCCTTCGCAACGATGCATTGTATGATCCAAGCATTCATCTATGTCTGCAACATCAAGTATACTAATTTAAGTTTCAAAATTATGAAAGCAAATCCAATTCATCCTAATTAGGTTGGTGCAACAAGAATTGCAAAAACATGTCCAAGCACCTCCACAAAAAAATAAACAAACAAGAGCAGAGTTAGTTAGATAGCAACAAACACTAGAAAAAAAAAAAAAAATAAAAACAACAAAGCTGAACCATACATACTGCAGGCAGCAAGAGACACTCCAACTGCCCAAACTAACTACCAACATCCACTTCCACCAGCCATAAATGCACTCCACCTCACCTAAAGACCCCAAGCAACCAACTACATCTCTTGAAAATTATGCATCAGCAAACACAAGCCCTCATAGACAAATTCTGATGTTATGAAGCTGAAAAAGAAAATCATTTACAGAAAATTCTTTGAACTTCAATTTCTCCTTAACCCAAAAAACAATTCTTATCAAAATAAAATCTGTTACACATTCCCATTGATGCTGAATCTTATTAAACACCAACTCATTTCTTACATTCCATATGGTACAAAAAATAGTGTAAGAAATCGTATCCCAAATGAAGCTTTCCTTCTTTCTAATGCAGACTCCTTGCCACCAAGTCAACAGACCACTGATAGAACTTGGAGCTACCCATACCACACCCCACCACTCAATACATGTTGCCCATATTTATATAGCCATTCCCAAATCCAGATACATAAGGAGAATTGTGTTATGATTGTCAGTATGTAAAAATCTTTGTCAAATGCCTTACAAATATCAATCCTAATTAGGGTTTTAAAATCAGCCCACTGGCCCGCGGCCTACCTAAAGCTTGCCTGTGGACAACTGTGGCCCGACTTGATCAGATCCGGCTAGGTCTGGGCCTAGGCTACCTATTTTGAGGCCCAGACCTTTAGCCTGACCGGATAGGCCCGACTCGCCCACTAGCCTGCCCGAGGCCCACTCTCATTTCCAAACTATTTTGGTGGGAAAAAAATAAAATTTTGGTGGAAAAAAAAAAAAAAATGGTGAGGCCCGGCTCAAGCCTGAACTCAAGCTCAAGTTTGGTGGCCTGTCCAAGGATTGGCCCGCCAGCCTAGCCTAAGTACCACTGGGCCTAGGCTGTGATTTTGTGCTAGTGGGCCAGCCTGGCTCGACCCGATTTTTGGTAGGAGCCCACTAGGTCCGAGTAGGGCCAAGCCAAGCCATTTTTACAACCCTAATCCTGATATGATGGTGAAAAATAATTCATGTAGGAAATCCACTTGATTAAGACATACTTAAATTTGTTTGATTTGGTATAACAATATTTTTTGCTTACATTTTTAACTCACTAAGCATAATAATATTTTTTTGCTTACATTTCTTATGACTAAGTACAAAAATTAGATCCCATTTGTATTTATTAAGAGTAAAATTACACATCGTTATATTTATCACAACTTTTTCTTACATTCTAGATGTTGTATTAGCTACTGGAGTTTAATAAATGACATGGATCCCCAAACATCTATGATCTAAATTAGAGGGGTAATGTTTGGGTATGTAGAACCTATTATAGGTACCATTTCGATAATCTCAACCATTCATTTTGTAGAATCTTTCATGCATATCATCAATAAAAAAATAAAAATAAAAAATTAAGTCAATTTAATATTTGCAGCATATTTAATTTATCGCATTTGTTACTAAAATTGATAAATCAGATGATAAGATAAAATGATAAAAATAAATGATGGTTACCATTATTCTGGTAGAAATATCATTATTTTTTACATTAATAGTTGTATAAAACTTCAATTTGTAATCAATATCTAAAGGGGCATATGAGTACAAGACCTTTGCATCCTTGTGAGTCAAAAAGGTATGGGTTGCCTTGGTATCCAGGCTTGCATACACAACGATATCCAGGGCCATTGTTGGAGTTGACGCAGTTAGTGTTAGGTCCACATGGGTAGATCGAGGACGAGGCGTAGGAGAGATCCATCGATTCGCATGTTTCTTCTCCTACAGCCCAATCGAGTACTGTCGGTGGATTTCTGTCGACATTCGTGAGCCTTATGATATCTATGGTTGAGAAGTCGAACCATTCTTTCCTGGCCAAGAAAATATAGTTGCATGGACTAAATTTGCTGGAATATGAATAATTATACACTGATTGGATACTCATGTTTAAGGCCTTGACGCCATTAGGGATTTGGGTTTGACAGCATCCGATCCCTGAACAAGGACCCTCACGGGTCAGGTTCACTGGATGGTAGCAGATGGAGATACACCCGCTTAGAAACCGTGTGCCATCGGAGTCCCCAATGTATCCCACAGTATCGCAACCAATCGCAATGAATCTGTTTTCAGTGGCAGAGAAGGTGAATGGTGTTCCGGTCAAGTTCGCTTTGTATAACCAATAGTCTAGCCCAATCCAAGCCATGTCGTAACAGTAATACGGCACGTATGTGGAGACTGTAACCGTGCCTTCCTCCACCGATATATTCAGTACCTGCAAGTCACCGAGTAGGAGCTTGGAAGAAGAATTCGATGACTTTGAATGATTGCATTTTAGCAGGAAGCTTTTGTTCATGGAACACCGGGGGTTTCCTATGCCGAAAGGGTAAGGGATGGTGATATTGCCGCATTTTTTAGGGCAGTTGGGCTTCTCCGTTGAAATTGCCGATGCTGCTATCCATAGCCATGGCATTGGCAGCAACAACAACCAGCAAAACTGGACTATGTTCATTTTTAATGTTTCCCACCAACTTTCTTCTCTCAAAACTCAAATTTTACTTGTTTTTCAGCAAGCTTTTGCCTTTTTGATGATGAGTACATGTAGAATAAGGACAACTTTTGGAAAAAAAAATTCAATACATCACCATCCAAAAGTTATTTCCGATATGGCGTCTTTCAAGCATTTACAACCACAAAAATAAAATAAAATAAAAATTTAAATTTAAATTTAAATTTAAATTTAAATTTTAAAAAATAAATAAAATAAAATAAAATTTGATTAAAAAATTATATAACCATTTTTTAAAAAAGAATTTATTAGAAAATCCTCTTTCAGGTACTTGTGTCTCATTTAATCTATAAGATATTATTGTATTCCAATAATCTTATTATTTTAGACATTTGATCCACCAAATTCTAATTATCATATTGGAGGTATTTTATGGACAATTTTACTATTACAAATATTTTTTGAACTCTTAACAACTTGGTGATGTGAATATTCAGATTAAATAAATTTGATAATGTCAATGTTCACATTATAAAACATTCACACTATCAATGTGAACATTAATGCGTGTTTTACACTATTATTAAAAGGATTTTGGTAATTATGTCAGCCATAGGATTTATTGGAATATAAGAAAATCATTTAGACTAAGTGAAACATAAGTAGGTGAAAAGAGAGATTTATGAATAATAAATGTCTCATTTTTTTTTTTTTTTATCAGTGTTTATAAAATGGGTTACTACTATATATAACTATTAAAATTTAATTAAATATATAACAAAGTTTACAAAAAAAAAAAAATGATCAAAATAATTAGATCTTAAGTAATAAATAAAAAGTGAACAAAATATCACTTGAATATCACCACTCTCACATTTTTAACTGCAAAATTGATAATCAAATTTACATAATCTAAGGCCTCGTTTGGGATGCTTCTGTTTTAGCCAATTAGCCAAAAAGTTACTAAATTAGCCAATTAGCCAATTAGCCATACCAAAAAGTCAACAATTACGGCTTCTCTCTACTTTTTGCACAGCTTTTCGTAATTAGCCAAAAAGTCATCCCAAACATACAAGTTTTTTTTACCTACCTTTTTAGCCAATTAGCCAAAAAGTTACTAAATTAGCCTGTTCCCAAACGAGAATCATTTTTAAAGGATAAAATTATTAATTTATTCAATATTTCTTGTGACATAATTTACCGAAAGTAATATTTAATCAATTGAAAATTCGAAAAGTTTCTTTTTTTTTTTTTAAAACAACGGTAATTGATATAATTAGTTGCATTCTGTACATAATTCATATATTTGAGAAATAACCTTCTATTAGTTTTAAATAATTCACCGTATCAATAAGTTTTTTTTTAATTTTTTTTTGGATAAAAACAATTATTCTTAGTTTTAAATAATTCACTGCATCAACTATCTATTAGTTTTGAATTTTCACTGATTTTTTTTTTTTTTTTTTTTGCGAGTTATTATAATGAGAAAATTAGTCTAAGATCCCTCTCTTATTTTTAGTAATGAAGAAATCCACAATATTATTTTATAATGTCTAAAGTCCCTCAACTCTCATACCCATATATCACAGAGAAATTTGACTATCTAAAATTAAACCTCATTTTTTTTTCTCTCTCTCTCTCTCACACTCTAAACTCTCTCGGAATGAATAGAGATGATGTGCTTACTAGAGAAACAGATGATCATGAATTCGAGGACAGAGGTCGTGATCTCGAACTAAAATCCAAATTCGAAGTCGAAGAGTAACCTGTGAAATTGATTGATAGAGCTTCAATCAACGACGAATCATCAAGACTCAGATTACCCTTGTGAACTCGAATCACCCATATCCGTCGAACTAAAGTTGCATAGAACTTCAAATTGCGACTGTGTCTTTCGTCAACTAGGGTTAGCTGCGAACCAAAACTTGAATCAATAAGAGAGAGCTTCGGATTCCAGCGTCAATCGAAAGTTGAACACGAATTGTAATTGAGAGGACTTGAATCTGTGAAGTCGAATTTCAACAACGACGAAGGCTCTAAATCAGATTTGTCCTCAGTGTTCGCACTTCAGATTCAAATCGAAGACCCCTAGTTGATCGTGATCTGTTTTCAGACTATTCTTGAATTCAACTTTGCGATTTGAATTTCAATCGGTCTATTTTGCGACTCAAGATCAACCCTACTTGACTTGGTCCCTTGCTCATCCGTTGACCAGCAAATCCACTATTGTAAGTCAATTTTATTGAGTTTTGGAATAGATATTGGTTCTTGAATGATCTTCATTGTTGCAGATTGCGTGGACTGGTTTGTTACTGAAAGTCGATTCTTGATACACTCTGGAGACATAATTTCTCTGGAGTGGTTTAAATTTTCTCTAGATCGGGTAAGAATTAGGGGTGAGCAGCGGATATACCGATCTGCCAAAACCGCCCGAACCGAACAGATCCGCTGCATTTTGGACGGATGCGTGATGACGAGCGGACGGTTACGGATTGATTTTCTCCAATCCGCCAATTTGGCGGACGGATGGCGGATTTGAGGTTCCTTTAGCCGCAACCGAACCGCCAAACCGCGAGCACCTTTAGTAATTTATAAGATTTTGTGTTTTCAATTTGTTTAAATATTTTGTTTGTGTTTTCAATTGAAAAAGAATTTAAATATTCTGTTGAAAAAAAAAGTTTTCAACTTGAATACATTTTTTGAATTGAAAAAAATAAATGTATTATTTATCTATATTTTTTGGTTTTTAAATCTAACTCTAAAAGTAATAAATAGAAAATATGATATATGCTGGTTGGTTTTTATTTTCAAAAACATATATAAATGTAATAATACAAAGACATGCAATCTCTACTACTGCTTTGCTCATAGTTTTGGTGGTTTGAATTGTTTTTATATTTTAAGAACCACATATTGTAATACTTTATGTGGATGAGGCATGTTGTGATTGTAATATGTGGATGAGGCATGCAGTGATTGTGATATTCTAAAGTTTCAAACTTTCTTTCTTTGGATGAGGCTTGCAATAATTGTAATACTTTTTTAAGTCATTGACTGTAATATATATATATATATATATATATATTTTGAGGAAGTGTACAAGTTGAACTATGTTGAAAATTTATAAAATTTCAAACCGCCAAACCGATTCGCATCCATCCGCCAAACCGCCAATCCGCTTAATCCACATCCGCCGGATTGGCGGACGGATGCGGATTGATTTTCTCCAATCCGCCAATCTAGCGGATGGATGGCGGATTGGAGGTTTCGTGGCCGCAACCGACCCGCGCCCACCCCTAGTAAGAATTGTAGTAGAGAAATTTTGAATTTCTCTAGAGTAGTTTGAATTTTCTCTGGATCAGGTAAGAACAAAGTAAAGAAATTTTGAATTTCTCTAGATCAAGTAAGAATAAAATAGAGAAATTTTGAAGCCTTGTGAATGCACCCCGCAATAAATTACAGATTTATAGTCCGGAGAAATTCTCAATAATAATGAAGCCTTGTAAACCAGAATTTCACAATTCTCAATAATAATGAAGCCTTGTGAACTAGAATTTCTCTGTGAAGTCCAGAGAAAATTTGACTAGAGAAATTCTCTGTGAAGCAGAATTTCACTATGAAGACTAGAGAAAACATCATCATCATTTCTCTCTCTCTCTCCCTCTCTCTCTATATATATATATATATTCATCCTCAATCTCCATCTTCCTCTATCAACTGGTTCGAGATCTTGTATAGTTCTTTGGATTTCTGAAGATTATTGAATTAAGGTTCATTTTTCTTCAAATTTCCCAAGGTACTGTTGACAAATCTCGTAACACACCCCCAGCCAATGTGTAAATCATATAACACATTTTGTCTGAGGTTTATGATTTTCAACCAGAAAAAATTGTGAGGGGGAATTTCTCTGGGTTGGAGATGGGGAATTTCTCTGGTTTGAGTGAATTTCTTTGTGTTGGAAATGGATTTTCTCTAGGTTTGAGTGAATTTCTCTAGATTAGAGTGGGATTTTCTCTGAGTTTGAGTGAATTTCTCTGAGTTTGAGGGGGATTTCCTCTGGGTTTGAGTTCTGGATTTTTCTTTCACTACAACAAGGGATTTGCTCTCAACTTCTAAATGATCGGTTTTAAAGGATTTCCATAAAAGAAGAGCTCTCAAGGTATTGTGATTATCCAACTGACTCCCACTTACCCTCTTGCTATTACCCAGTTATGTCTTTAATTTTCTTTCAATGGACTGTTTGGCTTCTGAGAAAATCAGAATTTCTCTGGGAAGAGAATTTCTCTGGGATGGATCCAGAATTTCTCTGGGAACAAAATCTCTCTGGGGTGGATCCAGAATTTTTCTAGATCGAATTTTCTCTAAATTGATATTGAGGGATCTTAGACATTATGAAAATATTAGATGTCATTTATGTTATAAAGTCTTAATGCCCGATATCATAAAAAAAAGGGTAAACTACCAATAGGTCCTAATAGTTGGACTTAATTCCCATCAAGCCCTATTGAAAATAAGTTTTGGTAAAATTTTCGCTAAAAATAATTTTTTTGTGACAATTTTTTATATATGTCGCTAAAAATTGACAATTAGTGACTTTTTTTAGTATTGATTTTTATAAATTGTCGCTAAAACTTACAATTATTGACTTTTTTTATGACAAAATTTTTTCATAGAACCTATTAGACAATAAATCAACTTATTAGGATCTACACGTAAGTATCCAAAAAAAAATCTTCTATTATAATAGCTAAAAAAATTCATTAAAAATCATTTTACAGGTCCAAAGTGGCATGCCGGTAGAATGTACCTAGATGATATGAGTTCAAATAGAGTGAGAGTGGGGTAGTGACGGTTCCATAAATTTTGATCATCTTATTTAAAAGAATTTAATTTAAATTTATATAAAATAAGAGAAACTCTACTAACCAGAATTCGATTCAAAAAATTTACCTAAAAATAAATGTGTGGTTTAGATTAGCTAGTGTATTGTGGGATCCATAGAAGAAATTTAGGCTATACTAGAATTTTTGGGTAAAATTGTTTGTAAAAATTTTAAGTTTATATCATTGTTGATAAAATAAATCACACGTATTTATATCTGTCATCGGTTTCTAATAAATCTTTTAATTTCAACTTTTCAAATCATAATATATATTGATACTATTGTTTTAATATAAAATAAAATAAATTAAATATATAGAGTTCCACTGCAATATATAAGAAAAGTGAATTTTATTGTCAAAACAATAGAAGACTAATTTTTGCCATCATGTCGATAATAATAAAAAAAGGTTTCAAAAAGTGAAAAAATTAACCTTTAGCAATAAAATTTGAAAATGTTGCAAATAAATTCATTTTCATGGACAAAATAATTTTATGCCAAAGAAGTTTACTTTATTATTAAATGCAAATTTTGATCACAAAAAGATAATAATTCATCCCTAAATATCCAATTTTTTCGCTAAAAATAAAAATTGACACTTTTAATAATTAAAATATTTTGTTTCTAAATTTTTATCTCTAAAATATTAATTTAAAGTAGTGGTCTACAATTGTTTTGAACGAGTCATACTAGTCAGCTTAGTTTTGATGAAACTTGAAAGCATTTGTTTTAAGTGTTAAATAAGTTGATTTTTTTACTTCTTATGAAAAAAATATACAAAAAATTAAGAGATGATGTAATCCAAATAAGTCAAGAAGTCAATAAACTAACTTATAAGTCACTTCTCAAAAGAGGCTTAAATTTAGGGGTGGTTTGGGATGATCTATATAAGTACACTTTTTAACTTTTTATAAAATATAGATTGGGTATGGGTTAGGTTTGAAGTGATGTGGTAGAGAGGTGATGTGACTTAAATAAGATGATGTGACTTAAATAAGATAGTGACTTTTTGACTTTTTTAGATTATGACAAACAAGGCCTTAGTGTCATAATTAAATGTAATTATCTTTTGGGTATTATTTTTTTATTTTTGATCTAAGAATTGCTCACTTTTTTTTTTTTTTTTTTGTATTTTTTCTTATTAACAAAATAAAAAAAGACTTTATTGATAAAAATCAAGATATAACCTTATATCATCAATCAATAAAGAAAAACGGAACATGCTATAAGCATTAAAGCATCACTCACTCATCCTATAGGTTGACAGAAGAGAGGAGATACCCAAATCATTTGTAGCCCAGTCCACCAACAAAGGTTGAAGAGTGTTCAACTGACAAAAGATTAGAACAATCACCATTTTCCAACCAAACCAGAACAATCTTTGTATATTATTATAGACACATTTTAAATGTGGCTCATATCATTATTTCATAATATTTTTTTTGAATATTTTTATCTAGGTACGTAGTGTTTTTTATGAAGGTATTAAATTCATATTTAAAATAGATTGGGAATAAATTAGGGAGTTAATGTGCAAGATTTGAAGCAAGTAATAACTTGACTGTTTAAGATTTAAAAAATAAGTACTCAAAATATATCAACTTGAGTGTTCAAATTACAAGGAATAGATTGATTAACACATGCATTACATACATCTATCTATATTATATATAAAGTGAACCACTCAGGGGTGGTTTAGGATATTCTAAATAAGTGTGCTTTTTGACTTTTTTATGAAATATGAGTTGGGTTTGGGTTGGGTTTGAAGTGATGTGGTAGAGAGGTGATGTGACTTAAATAAGATGACGTGACTTAAATAGGATAGTGACTTTTTGACTTTTTTAATACATGACAAACAAGGCCTTAGTGATGTTCTAAAGCATACTATATTCTTTTGTCAAGTTATTATTATTATTTTTTTCTATTAGAAGGAAAAAAATATTACATAATAAAGCAAACAAGACTTGAACCCAAAGTCAAATAAACAACACCCTTACTACTTAAGCAATTAATATATATATATACTTTTAGTTTAAAATTAAAATTTATATTTTATATATTTAACACAAAATTTATCGGGTGGGCACACACTCTCTAGTATACATAAAAGAAAAGAAAATTAATTTGAGATCCTCTCTGTTATTAGAGAATTGAGTTTTTTTTTCTCAAATTCAAATCTCAATTTGTATATCATGTAAGTCTAATTTCAATGTCACGTTATATTCAATGTAATATACGAAGAGTGGATTTGTGTTTTCTATAAATGGTATTTTCTTATTTTCACTTGTAACAAGTAAAAAAAATGATTAATGAAAAAGAATTTTTATTAATTAAATGAATGCAAATGAAATTTTTTTCAAAACCTCACGCTTAAATTAATCAATTTTTATTTAATTAATCTTTAAAAATCCGACGTGACATGTCGGATCCATTTATGGGGATGGAGTGGAAAAATGTGATAGGTGACATCAACTTGGCACCCTCCTTAACTTGACAACTTTACTTTAAAAAAATTATAAAGTCGTTATCTTGTTTAAATTATATCATTTTTTTTAAGTCATATTATCTCTCTATCTCATCACTTCAAACTCAATTCATATTTAATAAAAAATAAAAAAATATATTTATTTAGATTATCTCAAACCACACCTAAATAAAATTATGGATTTGATCCTTATTTGGGTGCTCCGGTGTAAGTGGGCTTTTGATACCCTTTCGCATTTTTTAATGGGTCAAAAAATCAAGAAGTAACATTTATTTGGATGTTACAGAAGAAGCACATAAATGAGAAGTGATAGGCTTCTCTTTCGTCTAATTGTGAATTAGATTGTGTTGTTTTGTGACCGTATTATTTGGTGTCAGTTTTGTTAATTTTTTAATTTTTGTGCGTAGGTCATTGTTAAATAAATAAAAAAAATATAAAATAGGATAAATTATATTGATAATCGCTGAATTTTTCTCCTGTATAATTTTGGTTTCTATAATGTTTATTTTTTAATTTTTGTGCATAGGTCATCCTTAAAATAAATAAAAAATAAGACAAATTGCATTGGTAATTTTTAAATTTTGTCCCTTGTGTTATTTTGGTCACGATAATTTTAATCAACTTAATTTTGATACTTAATTTTAGATTTTTTTATTAATTTGATTCAATTGATAATATCGATTAAGATTTTTGAAGAAAAATAGTTACTAAATTGATTGAGATTAATTTATTGAGTTAAACAAGTTTACAATTTTATCTATAAATAACACATGCTGCTTATGTGTGTATTTTCATCAAAAAGTACTAACAATTGCAGTCAATTGGACTAAATCAAAACAAAATTATAAATTTATGATCAAAATCAAGTTAATTAAAATTATACAGACCACAATAATATAAGGGCCAAAATATAGAGGGTACTAATAGAATTTGTCCTAGAATATAAGGCGGATCCTATTATTGTAACTTGATGATTTATCATCTTTATTATATAGTGTATATCATATTGGATTTTTTTTTTTTCTTCTTGTTTTTGATTATAAATAAGGGTAAATTATCAATAGGTCTTATAGTTGGACTTAATTCTCATCAAGTCCTATTGAAAATAAGTCTTAATAAAATTGTCGATAAAAATAATTTTTTTATGACAATTTTTTATATATGTCGCTAAAAATTGACAATTAGTGATTTTTTTGTCATGATTTTTATAAATTATAGCTAAAATTTTATTAGTGACTTTTTTATGACAAATTTTTTTATAAGACCTATTAGACAATAAGTCTACTTATTAAGATCTACACGTAAGTATCCCAATAAATAATTCACACAACTTTTTTTTAAATAGATAGAACAAGTAGCAAATCCCATAGAAAAAGTCATGAACTTAAACAACACGACAAGTCCTTAAATAACATGAAAAGTCATCAACTTAAATACGTCGGTTCAGTCATTTTCAAATGAGAAAAATTCATTAATGTTATGTTTGAGGACAGATTTGGGAAGAAATTTAAAAAGAGAAAAAAAATAAAAGTAAAATATAAATAAAATATATTTATATTTTATATAATTTCACACATATTTTTTCTTTTTTTTTTTTAAATTCCTTCTCAAATTTCTTTACCAAACACAGCGTAAGGTTATGTTTGGTTGGAAATTTAGGGACAGATTTGGAAATGAAAGATAAAACATGTGTAAAATTAAGTAAAATATAATATTTTATTCATATTTTACTTATTCTTTTCTTTTTCTTTTTTAAATTTATTCTCAAATTTTTCAATCAAACACAATGTAACACAGTCTAATCCTTCACCAATGAAAATAAGATAATGACCTTAAACAATAAATTCTAGTCCTACAATGAGAAAATTTATAAGATTGTGATCCAAGAAAAAGACAATTTGATAGCTGAGTGGCTCAGAAGTTAATTATGCTGATTATGCGATTTGAATTGTCTTTATATTTACCCTAGAAATACGGCACACCTATTGTACGCTTAAAGATGAAAAAATAAGTAATTATATGGGTATATTTGGTAACGTTTACGTTTTCAGTTTATATTTACAAAAATTTTATAACCTGATTTTTGTTTATTTTTTGTTTATTTTTAAAAAACATAAACTACAAACGCGTTTGGTAATTGATAAAATGTTTAAACAATTTTAAAAATATAAAAAAGAGTGAAAAATGACAAGTGGCAGCAAGTGGCGGCGGAAGACGGTGGTGGAAAGTAGTGACGATAGGTGGTGGGTAGCGGGTGGTGGTGGGTGGTAGTGGGTGGTGGCAGGTAGGTGGGTGGGTGGCGGTGGCGGGTGGTAGTGGTGTGGTGGCGGGTGGGTGGTGTGGTGGCGGGTGGTGGGTAGTGGTGGCAGGTGGGTGGCGGATGGCAGGTGGTAGGGAGTGGTGGTGGTGGTGACGGTGGCGGGTGGTGGGTGGTAGCGAATGGGGTGGTGGTGGCGGCGGCGGGTGGTGGTGGCAGGTGGGTGGCGGATGGTGGGTGGTGATAATGGGTAGGTGGGTGACGGTGCGGGTGGTGGGTGGTAGCGAGTGGGTAATGGTGGGTGGTAGTGGCATGTGGGTGGCGGATGGTGAGTGGGTGGGTGATGGTGGTGGGTGGTGAGTGGTAGCGAGTGGGTGGTGGGTGTGGGGTGATAGCGAGTGGGTGGTGGTGGTAGGTGGGTGGCGGGTAGTGGTGGTAGCGGGTGGTAGATGGTGGTGGCAGGTGGGTGGTGAGTGGTGGTGGTGGGTAGGTGGCGGCTGGTGGTGGCGGGTGGCGGCTGGTGGTAGCGGGTGGCGGGTGGATGGCAGGTGGGTGGTGGTGGTGGTGGGTGGTGGTGGTGGTAGTGGCGAGGGTGGTGGTGTGGCGAGTGAGTGGCAGGTGGGTGGTGGCTGGTGGGTGGCAGATAGGTGGTGAGTGGTGGCGGTAGGTGTGGTGGAGGGTGGTGGTGGTGGCGGAAGATGGTGGTGGAAAATGGTGGCGGGTGGGTGGCCTAGTGTTGGGTGGTAAAAAAAAAAAAAAAAAAACTCAAAACTCAAAATGGAAACATATTTTTTGAGTTTACATTTTTTGGCCAAATTTATAAACTGAGACCACTGATTTATAAATCAAAAATTTACCAAACAAGTTTTTATTTGAGTTTTTAAAATTTTTGTAAATATAAACAGAAAACTGAAAACGTAAGTGTTACCAAACAGCACATCGTAAGTGAAAAGTTATGTTTTTTACTTAAGAGTGGAATTAAAAATTTTCACTTAGGCTTCGTTTGGCAAGTGTCATTTTTAGTTAAAAAGTCGAAAAGTTATTAAAAAAATCAAAAAGTCAACAACCCATACCAAAAAAGTCAAAGATTCCATTTTTTCTCTACTTTTTGCACATCTTTTCGTAAAAAGTCAAAATGTCATCCCAAACATATTGATTTTTTTTACATTATATTTTAGTCAAAAAACTAAAAAGTTACTAAAAAAGCCTATTTCTAAACGAGGCGTTAGTATATTAAAAAAAAAAAAACGAGAAATGATTTTTCCCCCGAAAAATCAGTTCCCCGAATCCCCGAATCTGAAGAAATCGAAGGCAAGAGAGAGAGAGGAGAAAGGGAGAGGAGAAGAGAGAGGGAAATAGAGGGAGAGAAGAGAGAAGAGGGAATGGAGACAGAGAGAGGCCCTTGCATTCCGCCGATTGCCCAGCCGATCGTCGCAGCTCGTTCGATCGTCACAGCCCGACCGATCGTCGCAGCTCGTTCGCCTCTGCCTCCGCCTCTGCCTCTCTCTTCTTCTTCTCTTCTTTTTTTTTCTTCTTCTTCTTCTTCTTCTTCTTCTTCATTTCTGATTGAACCAAAAAAAAAAAATTTAAAATTAAAAATGCAAAAACGACGTCGTTCTTCAAATTCGGGCGATTCGAGGGGCTGGGTTTCGAGCTACTAACCACGGTTCAAAAAAAAATTCAAAATAGCAAGTCAAGTCTTGAGTTTATATAATAGTATAAAAGAAGGAGATTAGTAGTCCCCACTATCACCAAATAGGGGCAAGGGGATACTGTCGTGTCTTGAAGGCACAATAGATTGTTGTGCTTCTTGTGGGTATGGATAACGGGCCTATGTTGATCTAAATTGCTCATATTATAAGGTTTGTTGAGTAGTTTATTCTTAAAAAAAATCAAGTAAATCAGACATGTGTAACTATATAAAAATATCTTTGTTTTTAAAAAAATAAACAGTAATCATGATTTCGATGGTAAATTATTTATTTTTAAGGTCTTGATTATGTGGTTACAAATGTTGATCAACTTGATTTTTATCACAAATACCCTACTTGACAAACCCTATAATATAAACAATTCGGATCATCAAAATAAACTCGATACTGACCCCAATGAGCGGGCACAGTTCCCCCAAATAGGTAACCATCAAGAGAAGCTAATCACCCAGATGGCATGAGAAAAATATCTTAAACCGCACAGCTTCAATAAATTTATGGAAAATTTATGAAAAAAAATAATAATAATATGTGATTCTTGTAACAAAATAATTTTTAATTTTTAATTTTATCCTTTTTAATTCTTAATAGTTTAATTTGTTTTCAATCTAAACAATCTGTCTATTTTTTATAAAATAAAAAACGATATTTTAATCATTAAACTCAATAAGAAAGACATTTGAGGTTAATGACCAAAATAATTTTTCTCTGTCAAATTTACTTAACAAAAGTAGACTAATAGTTTGTGAGAGGGAGATTTATGATCCGAATTGGGCTGTGGTAATGGCTGGGCAGATTTGGGCCGAACAAGATTGGGTCGTGGAAGCACGGCCTATCATGATAGGTTTTGCTCGGTTTAGGGAGGCATGGATGGATCGGGCTATTTCGGCCGAGATGTCTGGAGCCAAGCAAGGCGTGTTTGTTCCACGGTTCATGAGTTAGCTTGGCAGGAAGGCCGACGACAAACCAGCATGAGCTGCCCGAGTTCGGCTATGCCGGGATGCAACCGAGCTCGGTCGTTATTGAGCACGGCGAGTGGCGCTCGGGCTAGCTGCACAACATGGCTGTTGATAGCTGAGAAGTTGCAGCCCGGCTGCTGGCAGTTTGGTTAGGTGGTGTTCAGCAAGATTTGTGCTGACAGATGGGATAGCAGCACCACGTATCGAGAGACTAATGAGAGTAGATTTGGGGCGCAGAAGGTATATAAGCGAGTCTGCACCCCGTATGCTGAGACAGATGAACATTTGGTGAGATACACTAAACACTCAACTCTCTCCACTCTCTCTCTCTATCCCTGTGTGTGTTCTAACTTGATCGTCGGAGGGGTTTTCCGGCCACACACCGCCGGGTAGGTCACCACCGTTGTGCTTGCAGGTCGATCGGACAGACAAGAGCTTGGAAGAAAGGAGTGCGGGCTTGCCTGAATATTTGCTCCTCGTACAATTGGCGCCGTCTGTGGGAAAAACATTTGAACAAAACCTTGTCTTCCAAGTCCATCTGATCGCCGTTCATGGCGAACAACGATGAGATTCCGTTGTCCGCCATCGATGGTGCCACCCCGGAGTTCGCCCGACGGAGAGAAGGACCCTTCGCCGTTCTAAACATGGCGGACTTAGATACTCCTTCAGAAGGACATTCCAGAGACGTGCGGGATAAGCGCGGAAGAAGCTTTGGTCATTCTCGGAGTCCAGACGGACACCGGCGGCGGAGAGAATCGCACGCCAGACGTCTGGAACACAAGCTAAGGGACCAAGACGCCGTCATCCGGAGAATGGCGGCGGAGATGGAGGATCTTAAGCGGCATGTCAAAGGGAAGGGTGTAGCTGGAGTGGGAGACCACAGTGAGCGCACCTAACCCCGCCGTTCATGCAGTCATAGCCAGCGGCATACTCCGTCCATCTCAATCACCAGAAGTTATAAGGTTGGAGATTCCGACCCACATGTACAGAGGTCCAGCGCGCAAGACAGCACCTATCAACCTTCACGTCCGGCGACGACGTCGAGGTATTCTTATTCCATGCGTTTAGAGGATTTGCGGGAAATCTTGAAGGAACGCGCTCGCCGGCAGGAGGCTCAGAGGGTGTCGGCGTTCCAACGGCTATCCTATGGGGTTCACGCCAGTGAAGAGGTCGGAATGCCTCCACCCCGCCTAGCTGTGCCTCTCTTGCTAGACACAGACTTAGCAAGGTTGAGCGCACCCTTTTCTCCTTGGAGATAGAAACAACATCAATTCCGGCAGGGTTCCACCAGCCAAAGTTCACGCTCTACGACGGAAAGACCGATCCCTATATGCATGTAAGCCACTTCCGGCAGGTCATGGCCGGACATAGGTGAAATAACGCCCTTATGTGCCTTATCTTCCCGTCAAGTTTGGGCGAGCTGGGCTTGAAATGGTTTGAGAGGCTGCCGGAGGGGAGCATAGAAAGGTGGCATCAGTTGGCGGAAGCCTTTGTGACGCGCTTCAAAACCAATACCAAGACGCCAAAGGAAGTTGACCACCTTCTCAATGTCAAGATGGAGCCGAGCGACACGCTCAAGGCATACAACTCCAGATACTAGGAAACCTTCAACGAGATCTTGGATTGCCCGGTCAACCTTGCAATCACACAATACAAGCGTGGTCTCCCGGTCGGACATAGACTGCGGGACTCGCTTACTATGCACCAGCCGACATCTATGGGCCAACTAATGCAGCGCATCAATGAACACATCCGAGTAGAAGATGATGCGACAGCAACTACCGCGAAGATAACTCCGGTAGCAACAGACAAGAGGTCGGCTGGTAAGGTGCACGCGGTCGGGCAGGAGATCAACCGTCCAAATGATCGCGCTGAGGATTCAGACCGTGGTCCAGGTCGCAAAAACCGGGGAATGGGGCGTCGAAATGACCGAGATGACTACCCCCGGGATGACGTAGCCGATGCAAACAGAAGGCTGAAGGCCAGGACAGGCATCACCACGGTTTTTAAGATTCCAATTTATCGCATACTTAGTGAAATCCGTGACGAGGATTACGTCCGGTTTCCTGCTAAGTTGGGCGACGGACAGAGGGGCTTCAATTCGCGGTACCGTTGCACATTTCACTGAGAGCGCGGCCACCGGACAGAGGACTGTTTGCCTTTAAGGCAACACTTGGAAGAGCTAGTCGCAGCCGGACACCTGGACCTTTACATTGACGGGGGCGTGAAGGCAAACCAAGCCCCGGTTGATTCGCGTTGCAACCGCCCCCACAAGGAGTTGTTAATGTCATCCATGGCATAGTGGAGCCAGCGCGTGTATGCGGCCCCGTGGCATGATTAAGAAGGCCGAACACATGAGGGAAGTTTTATCGGTCCAGCCTGCCATCAAGAGGGGAAAGACCGAAGAAAAAGACGTGATCAGTTTCTCTACAAGGGATTTGGAGCGCATTCAGACGCCGCACAACGATGCCTTAGTAGTGACACTCCGTGTCAAGGAATTTGATGTCAAGCGTATCTTGATCGATCAGGGAAGCTCGGTCGAGATCATGTATTACGACGCATTCAAGCAGCTCAAACTTCGAGATACAGACTTGGCTCCAGCAACTTCACTACTGGTCGGTTTCAACTCGCAATTGTAGTGGCCCTTGGAAAAAATTATCCTGCCATCTACTTATAACCTGATCCTTGGGAGAGGATGGCTTCACGCTATGCAAGCCGTAGCGTCGACCTACCATCAGGTGATGAGATTTCCCTCGGCTATGGGGGCAATTGAGGAGATTTGGGGCGATCAAGTCATGTCGAAGCAATGCTTCGTGGCAGTCAACGGTAGCCGAGCTGCCAAAGGCTTCGTCCAAATGATAGAGGGACCGGAAGACCGGGGGGTGCTAGACGATGTGGGCACCAAAGCTGAGGATAAAGCCGTTGAAGAGTTGGTAGAAGTGCGGATTGACACCGACAGCCCGAACAAGTTCTTTCTGCTCGGCTCAAGCCTCACCGCACAGGAAAGGACCGAGATGGTGGAATTCTTGATGGCGAATATTGAAGTCTTCGCATGGTCGCCTTACGACATGCCCGGCATCGATCCGAGCTTTATTTGTCATCACCTGAATGTTTTTCCCGACGCAAAGCCGATCATTCAGAGAACGAGGAGATCGGCGCTGCACCACGCCGAGGTAGTCGCAGAGGAGGTCAAGAACTTGCTTGAGGCGCGAGCTATTCAGGAAGTGCACTACCCTCGGTGGATTTCGAACACAGTTGTTGTACCCAAGAAGAATGGGAAGTGGCGAGTTTGCGTCGACTACAAGACCGTCAACCGAGCTTGTCCTAAAGACAGCTTTCCACTGCCCTGAATATACCAGCTTGTGGACTTAACGGCTGGACATAACAGGCTCAGTTTTTTAGATGCCTACCGCGATTATCATCAGATTGCCATGCACGGCCCCGACCGAGAAATCACCTCATTCACTACTCCAAGGGGACTCTTCTGCTACCGGGTCATGCCTTTTGGTTTAAAGAACGCCGGGGCAACTTTCCAAAGGATGGTGACCAAGATGTTTGCTCCTCTGCTAGGCCGGACAATGGAGGCTTATATTGATGATATGGTGGTCAAAAGCCGGCATCCAGCAGACCACTTGTCCGACTTGGCCGAGATGTTCGCCATTCTCAAACAACATAAGCTACGCCTGAATGCGTCTAAGTGTGCCTTTGGCGTGGGATCTGGAAAATTTCTGGGCTTCCTAGTCACAAACCGAGGCATCGAGGCAGACCCCACACAGATCCGAGCCGTGCAAGAGTTGAAACAGCCTAGCTCGGCTAAGGACGTGCAACATCTGGCCGGAATGGCCGCCGTGCTTAACCGATTCATAAACCGGTCATCAGATCGCTGCTACCCGTTCTTTCAAGCTTTGAAATCCAAGTTCTCATGGGATGAACTCAAGGAGTATTTGTCTTCAGCGCCACTGTTGGTCACACCGAAGCTCGGAGAAGAACTCTACCTTTATCTGGCCGTTTCTCAACATGCAGTCAGTGCGGTGCTTGTCCGGTCGAAAAGAATCAAGCATCTCTTTGTCTTCTATGTCAGCAAAACCTTGCTGCCGGCAGAGTCGAGATACCAGCTGCTGGAGAAACTTGCATTGGCATTGATGATGGCCTCTAGGAAGTTGGCACACTATTTCTATGCACATACGATCATCGTTCTGACCGAGTTCCCCCTCAAAGCATTGTTCGAGCGGGCAGATTTCTCCGGTGGCATCCTCAAGTGGGCGGTTGAATTGGGACAATTCGTCGTCAAATTCCAACCACGAACTGCCATAAAAGCTCAGACATTGGCCGACTTCGTTGCTGAATTCTCACCTGGAACTCATCCGGTATGCCCGGTGGATATTGCCGCGGCAGATGAGGAGGTGCATGCAGGCCAGACCGCAATAACACAGCTAGGCGACGACGGCGACGCGGAACTTGCGCGCCCCGCCGCAGCACCTTCAGTTCGTACGATAAAACAGCCCAGCGATGCGATGACGGAGTTGGGTATCACCGACCAACCTGCTCCGTCCGGTACCGCATCACCAAGGGGGGAAGAAGTGGAACCGCTCGGCACAGAGCCTGCAGCCGGCATAATACCGCAACCCGGCGATTCGCCCACGGACTTAGGCATTACGGACCAACTTGCTGAGTCCGGCGCCGAATCGCCGAGGGGGGCTGAAGTGGAACCGCTCAGCACAGAACTTGAAACCGAACAGCCGAACAACCGTGATCCCATCAACCTTCAAGCCTCTCAGGACCCCTCAGACTGTTGGAAGCTCTTTGTTGGCGAAATGTGGAAACTTTTTGTTGATGGAGCCTCGAACCGTCACGGTGCCGGGTTAGGTATAGTTTTGATTTCGCCAAATGGGCTGACTATCGAACATTCTATCACCCTCGGATTCCCTACCTCAAACAACAAGGCTGAGTACGAAGCGCTTTTGGCTGGACTCAAGAGCGCGCTTTAGATGCAAGCATCCGAGCTAATGGTTTACAGTGATTCCCAGCTTGTGGTCAACCAAGTTTCTGGGGTTTACGAAGCTAAGGATGACAGAATAGCGAAGTACCAGACTCTGGTTAGAGACCACATCACGCGTTTTCAGGCGATAAGGGTCCAACAGATTGGCCGAGAAGAAAACGGCCGAGCAGATGAGTTGGCTGGCCTTGCTTCGATGGTCGATAGCACATCTTCCAACCCTCTCTTGATTGAATTCCTTCCAAGGCCCAATATTGAGGAAGCCGGGCAGACAGAAGTACTCTGCGCCGAGCTAGGTCCTTCTTGGATGGACCTTATTATCCTCTTTCTCAGATAACAGACCCTTCCGGTTGAAAAGAAGGAAGCACATAAAATCCGGGTGAAGTCAGAGCGGTTTTGGCTCTCTCCATCAGGCGCTTTATACAAGAAGTCTTTCACCGGTCCCTATTTAAAGTGTGTGCACCCAAGCAGCGTGGAAGCCCTCCTGCATGAAATCCACGAAGGCATCTGTGGCAGTCACATAGGGGGCCGATCTTTGGCCTTCCGGGCTATATCGCAAGGCTACTGGTGGCCGTACATGCAAGTCGACGCGCAGAAGTATGTTCACAAATGTGAGAAGTGCCAGAAGTTTGCCCACCAAATCCACTAACCGGCCAGAGAACTTCTCCCTCTCACTAGCCTATGGCCTTTGTGATGTGGGTGCTGGATATAGTGGGACCACTCCCAACGGTACCAGGCAACAGGAAGTTCTTCATCGCAGCTACAGACTACTTCACTAAGTGGGTTGAAGCTGAGCCTTTGGCGACAATCAAGGAGAAAGACGTCAAGCGGTTTGTCTGGCAAAATGTGGTAACACGGTTTGGCGTCCCCAAAATTCTAATCTCGGATAACGGCACCCAATTTGACGGCTGCCTATTCAGGAGATTTTGTGAAGACTTGAAGATTGAATTCTACAATTCTACCCCGGCTTACCCGCAGTCTAATGGTCAAGCCGAAGCATCAAACAAGACCATTCTGGATGGGTTGAAGAAAAGGCTTGAGAAAGCCAAGGGAAAGTGGGCAGAGGAACTTCCAAGTGTCCTTTGGGCATACCGAACAACCCCGCGGCACTCTATCGGGGAGACTCCTTTTGCCTTGGCATATGGCATGGAGGTGGTCATCCCTTTGGAAGTTGGTATGCCCACCCTCAGAAGTGAAAGTTTTGAGCCCAAGCTAAACGCCGAAGCCATTGCCCTGGAATTGGACCTAGTAGAAGAACGCCGAGAAAAGGCTCTCATCCATGTGGCTGCCTACCAACAAGAGCTTTCAAGAAAATACAACAAAACGGTGCACCCTAGACCGTTCAAAGTAGGTGATTGGGTCTTGAGGAAAGTCATGGGCAATACCCTGGTGCCAGGTGAAGGCAAACTAGGGGCAAACTAGGAAGGACCTTACAAGATCACCGGTCTGGCGGGCAAGGGGGCATACCACTTGGAGGACTTGGAGGGACGAGGAATACCCCGGCCATGGAATGCGGCCAACCTGAAACTGTATTATTTCTAGCTTTTGTTTTCTTTTAGTGCAAAGGAATTTTTTGCCTTACACTTCAGAATGTAACATTCTTTTTGTCAATATATAGAAGTGTCTCATCTTTGCCGAGATGATTCTTTTGATTGTTGCTTTTAAATTGGGACTTGCAACCGAGATGATTTACTCCGGTTGAACGAGTTGATGATTTGCTCAACTCTGAGATTGCAACCGAGATGATTTACTCCGGTTGAACGAGTTGATGATTTGCTCAACTCTGAGATTGCAACCGAGATGATTTACTCCGGTTGAACGAGTTGATGATTTGCTCAACTTTAAGATTCTCAACCGAGATGTTTACGCCGGTTGAATGAGTTGATGTTTTGTTCAACTTTGAGTTTAACAACCGAGATGTTTTATTCCGGTTGACTCTGTTAATGATTTGCACAACTTTTGTATTTAAGCCGAGATGTATTGTTCCGGTTAAAACAGTTGACGATTTACTCAACTATAGGCTTGAAACCGAGATGTCTTTTCCGGTTAATTAAGTTAAGCAAGATGGTTAGCCTTGCCGAGGTATTTTGTTCGGTTGAAGTTATTTCGATTGAAGACCGTGCAAACACTTGAAGTAAATTGAGTTTTTTCATTGATGTGGAAAGTAAGTACAAAAGCTGGGGCACTTAGCCCGATTACATGTGCAACTCAAAAGGAAGAAAAAGAAAACTACTCCAAGGGAGATAGATCGGTGAATTCATCCCTGGCTAGTTCTTGGTTGATTGTTGCTGCATTGTCTTGAGCGCCGGGCTCAGTTTGACCGGGCTGCTTTAGGCGATTTCCCCCCTCAGCATTTTCCTCGGCCTCTTCTTTGCCTTCTGCCTCGGCCTCAGCCTGCAGTGCACTGAAGACATCGTTGGCATATGGCACAAGATAAGTTGGCAGGAAGACAGCTGGAGGAGAGGAAAATATGTCGGTCCCAGCTCCTTGGCCGAGCTGTTCACAAGCAGCCTTCTAACCCGCCTTGAAATAGATATCCTGGGTGGTGTGAACCTGCTTTGTGTAGCTCACCTCGGCCTCCTTGAAGCCGACATTGTTGGCGTCCTCCAGTTCCTTCTCCTTGGACTGTTTCAAGGCCTGCAGCTCGGCCTTTATTGCATCTCTTTCCTGCTCGGCGGCGCCAAGCTGACCGAGCAACTTGGTGTTGTCAGCATTAGCAATTTGAAGTGAAGACTTGGCCCGCCCAAGCTCGGTTTGGAGGCTGGTAACCTGACTCGCAGAATCATTCGCCTTCTGCCGCAGTCGGTGAATGCGCTCCATGACCAAGTGTTGCTTCTGGATGGCCTGCAAGAAGAAACTGATTAGAAAGGAAACCGAACAAACACTTGGTGAAATTTTGAGCACTAGTTTGAGACTCTTACCCTGGTCATGGATTTGACCGACGACTTCACCAACCGGGTGTCTGGAACATGGTCGCTGCCGACCACGTCGCTCGGTAGGAGAAGGGCCTTGGAGAGGTCAAAGGCAAGAAGGTGTTCTTTGTCTCCCTTCACGGAAGCTGTCGCCGGGATCTCCTTGCCCCGGTGTTTGAGCTGGGGCCTCCATGCCGGTGTTGGGTCGACGGTGGCGGCAGGCTGCTCGGTGTTGAGCTCGGCAACCAGCTCGGCAGAAGGATCTGCACGAGGTCTTTTGCCAGCCCGGCGAGTGTCTTGGCTTGCTTGCCCGGCAGCGGGAGATGCCAGCGCAACCACGGCCCCGCTGGATTGACCGGCAGCAGGAGAGCGGGTTTGGATGGTTGGTATCTCGGTGGAAGTTGCTGTGAGGAGGTTCTTGATACGGCTTCTCTTGGCCATCTCTTCTGCCTCGGTTAACCGGATTAGAGGCACGTCCGGTAGTGTTGGGTCTGGAGGAGGCGACGGAGCACGGAGAAAGTCTGTGACCTTACTCCGGCGTGGAGCTGAGTATCTGTATGTAGGAACGTAACCGAGGAGCTCGTTACAATCCCGGTTGCGGTAACGGAGCACGGTCCTGATGGCTGCTTCGTTGGGATAGTGGTAGTTGGCTTGCAAGGCTTGGATCGCTGCAAAGGAAAGAAGAAGTGTTAAGTACAGAATATTGAAGAAAAGCAATTGACCGAGCAAGTTAGCACGGCTTACATGTTTCACCGAAATTCTTGCTAATGAACCAGCCCGGTACGTCGGCTGTTTCATAGTTGCCAGACACCCAGAAAAAGTCGTCATCGTGTAAGTCCTTATCTGGGGTGCCGGTCACTATCTTTTCTTTGCCCGGTCGAATTTTTAAGTAATAGGCGAGGCCGTCGCCCGTGTGCCCAAGGGTGTACTGACGGAGTATCTCGGCTAAACCTAAGTTGGTTCCTAGCCGATTGTTCAACTCGTGGACCCCGTTGATTATTCGGTAAGTGTTAGTTGAGACTTGGATGGGTGCTAGCCCGATGCGGCGCAGGAATTCGGTCATCAGTGGGTTGACCGGGAAGCGGAGGCCTCCTTTAATTATGGACAGCATGGTGAAGGGGCACTAGTCTAATCTGCCCCAAAGGGTTGTCTCAATCTCGACGAGCTCTAAGTGAACATCGGCCGGGATACCGTACTCTTCCCGGAACGCGGCCAAGCCATCCAGAGTGTTAACAAGGAAGCGGAGGCGCCCCATGTGTAGCCGGCTGGATTAGCTCGGCTGAGGTGGTTTAGGACAGACTGTTGTTTTGATGGTTGCTCGGTCTTTGAAAGCCTTAATATTTGGTCAGTGGTCCCCTTGGACTCCGCAGGAAAAGGATGGCAATTGTAAGTGTAAGCGCGGTTGCGCAAAACAAGCTTGACTTTAGCTCGGTCATGAAGAGTGCCAACCACCTCAGTCGTAAAGGTAAACCAAGGAGCTCGGTTGCTCAAGCGGACCAGATGTTAGCCTGGTCGAGCGCCCAAGTTCTCTGCCTACCCCGGTTTCTGCTAAGGTTTTGATAAACTAGTAAATTGCTCGGTCTTATTGAATTTTGGGATCAAAAAGTGACCTGGAGCCCGGTCCGCTCTAGTTCTTCGTGTATTCATGTGTTCATCACTGAGATTGAAGAACAACGAAGAGAATAGGGGCAAATGTGGGTTTTGGGAGGGGTATGTCCTAAAACCTACGGGTTTTGTGCCCTAGGGTGAGAAATATCAAATGAAATAGCAAAAAAGGGGGCTCGAAGAACTTACCAGTTGAGGGCAGTGGCTCATTCTTCGAACACGAACTCAGAAACGGCAAGGAAGGAAGGGCAGGAGCTCTGGGTCGTCGAAGAGAAAGGAGAGTCGGGAAGATTGGAATGGAGGAGGCTGAGCATGCTTATAAGGTAGAAAAACCGCCAAAATTTGAATATGAAGGGATGGTTAGCTGCTCGAGGATAATCAACACGCTACACGTGTCCCCCATTAATGGCAGTGTCAGAGCTGAAGAAACAGGAAGGTCAGACGAGGCGTCGACCGAGTAAGATAAGAAACCGAGCGTGAAAATTAGCCCGGTTGACCTCTTGCAAAACTAAGAACCGAGGAAGTGTTTACCCCGGTCATAATAGGTAATCCCAGTCACGCTTTGGCGGACGGAATTAAGGGGCAATTGAGAGGGAGATTTATGATCCGAATTGGGCTGTGGTAACGGCCGGGCATATTTGGGCCGAACAAGATTGGGCCGTGGAAGCACGGCCTGTCCTGACAGGTTTTGCTCGGTTTAGGGAGGCATGGATGGACCGAGCTATTTCGGCCGAGATGTCTGGAGCCAGGCAAGGCGTGTTTGTTCCACGGTTCATGAGTTAGCTCGGCAGGAAGGCCGACGACAAACCAGCATGAGCTGCCCGAGTTCGGCTATGCCGGGATGCAACCGAGCTCGGTCGTTATTAAGCACGGCGAGTGGCGCTCGGGCTAGCTGCATAGTACGGCCGTTGATAGCCGAGAAGTTGCAGCCCGGCTGCCGAGTTCCCAGTAGAGTGGGCTGGCAGTTTGGTTAGATGGTGTTCAGCAAGATTTGTGCTGACAAATGGGATAGTAGCACCACGTGTTGAGAGACTAATGGGAGTAGATTTGGAGCGCAGAAGGTATATAAGCGAGTCTGCGCGCCGCATGCTGAGACAGATGAACATTTGGTGAGATACACTAAACACTCAACTCTCTCCTCTCTCTCTCTCTATCCCTGTGTGTGTTCTAACTTGATCGTCGGAGGGGTTTTCCGGCCACACACCGCCGGGTAGGTCACCACCGTTGTGCTTGCAGGTCGATCAAACAGACAGGAGCTTGGAAGAAAGGAGTATGGGCTTGCCTGAATATTTGCTCCCCGTATAGTTTGGATTTAAAAATAAATTAAAAATTAAAATTTTAAATTTATAAAATAAAAAATTCATAATTTATTTTATTACAATGATCAAATATAAGGTTTTTTTTTTTTTTTTAGGGGAGGTTGGGGGTGTTTTCGTAAAGCACTAGTGAGTAAGTTTATATAAAAATATTTATAAATAAATTTGAAAAAAGTTTACTAAACACACAAATTAATGCAAAAACCCTCTGAAACTTTTTTTGTTTTTTTTTTTCCTCTTCATATTTCACTGGAACCCTTTTAATTTAATCTATTTTTCTATGTTTTAGAAATCTTTATTCTTGAAATAGCTAAAAAGATTGACAAAAAAATTTCACGAAAAAAAACAATAAAGTTACCTTAAATTATTATTATTATTATTTTTTGCAAATGGTCACTACAAGAAATTAGTGATTTAGGGACTAATATTTAGAGACCAACTGAATTTAGTCTCTAAAAACCATCATTTAGAGACCAAAATAAATTTGAAGAAAAAATTATACAAACACCGTATATTCTTTTATGATAGCCCAAAAAAAATTATTTGAAGACTTTTAGGGACCAAAAAAGTTAAAGTTTATGTTGATTTGAGCACTTGACCCCGTATGTGAGGTAGGCAAAAGCTAGAGACGAATTAATTTGGTTGCTAAAGGTCGTCAAATACACGCTTCACTCGATCAATCCCTCCTTCAGTTGTCAAATACGTGCATTCTTAAGCTGGATTCCTTCATTCACTACAATCGGTCTCAGCTAGGGCTCAATCAATCTCAGCTATTTCCTCTGTCTAGGACTCAATCAATCGATCTTCAGCTTCGATCGATCAATCGATCTTTGTGCTCAAAACAGTTAGGACTCAATCAATTGATCTTCAGCTTCGATCGATCTCAGCTAGGACTCAATCGATCTTCAGCTTCAATCCGAATCGATCTTTGTGCCGCCTCGTATCAGAATCGATCTTCACCTCATTTTTGAATCGATCAGAGTTCTTTGGCTTCAATCCGAAGGTAAATAGCGATTTGGTATGTTTTCAATCTCTTTCTCTCTGCACAGACACATCATAAATACATGTACATATCTATATATATACTCCTCTGTATTCATTCAAATTGCTTGAATTTGAAATTCTGTATTCATTCAGAGCTATATAGGTACTTGATTTCATATATATATATATATATATATTGTTGTACATGCATATGTATACTAGATTTGTGCTTTTGATTTTGGTGGTGAAGATTCTTGCTATAATATGTGACTGTTAATGAACTGTGGAGAAAGATGCTATGACGTTACATACAGAAGCTGAATAATGAAAACAATGGCAGAAAATAAACAAAGCAGAACAAGTTCTACAATTGTCACCAACTTTAATGAATTCTAAAAAAGTCCAAAAGTTTTTTTTTTTTTTTTTTTTTTTTTGAGAAGAATTTTTTGATCATACTACAACAAAGGAGAATTAAGTAGAAAAAAGAAAACTACTATACTCAATTGCACTAATTCATCTCTCCTAAGAATTAAATTATTTTCAAAAGTCTAGATAGAATGAATTGGGATTAATGCTTTCTTGAATTCAGCAAAAAAGTGAACAGTCATTTGTAATTAGACAATGCATATTGGGCCACAAATAATAAGCAAGAGTTTAGTATAAACATGCATGCATTTGCTTGATGTTTCTGTAGTTTAACGACTCTACCAAAGGTATATTAGGCACTAAAGAACTTTGGACCATAGATATTAACACACCATAAATCATAACACATGCATCTAATGCATGAAAGAGGGAAACAAGCCTTAATCACATGAGAGCACAAATTACTAGATAAAGTTTGAAGAAAACTTAGGGACAGAAGAGATTAATAGAGTAAAGGGGGAAAGAAAAAAGAAACTTGCTCAGAATAATCATATGCAGGGTTTGAGAAATAAGAAAAACCCACAAAAGGAGTAAAAATCACCTCATTTTACTGGATGTTTAACATGAAAGAATATGTAAATTTCAACATTTATAGTTATCATGACATTAAATGTAGTTTTGTTTCTGCATGTAAACTGTGTTTTCTTTCTGCATGTAAGCTGTGTTTTCTTTCAAGAAAAGATAAGGACAAAAGGGATGGAATTGTTAAGAAATATGTTGGGTTTAAGATATTCTGTTTTGATTGTTTCATCCTCTGTTCCAGGTGTCGCATACTCCAAGCATATTGTGCACCTATATACGTATCATGGTGGTGAAGATATACGGAATCACCTGGATGTATACTTTGTGATTGGCGGACCTTGTATGCCTTGTGTATATTCCGTGTCTTTTTTTGTCAATAAAGGAAGAATGACGACTTGGTTGCCTTCATGGTTTTGACAGATTGATGCTCATACTGGTAATGTTAGCGATCTTGCTTTCTCTCACCCAAACAAACAACTATGCGTTATAACTTGTGGGGAGGACAAGACTATCAAGGTTTGGGTTTATTGGGTATTTTCTTTCATGGAATGGTGAAACTGTGGACTACAATCATAAAATCTCATGTCTGCAGGTCTGGGATGTTGCCACTGGTTCAAAGCAGTACACTTTCGAGGGACATTAGTTACCTGTTTATTCTGTGTGCCCACATACTAAGGAAAACATTCAGGTATCCTTTTTGTTCAAGGCTTACTTTGTGACTTTCCGTACAAGGGACCTCGACCGAAAAAAGGGCTACCCAAAGAGTTCAAAGTTAGAACTCCTTAGTTCTTTTTTCTTTTTCTAATTCAGAATAACCCTTATTCATTTTTTATATTAATGAATTATTACTTCGTTTCAAATGTTTTGGAATTAGAAACTTTCTTGCATGTTTGAACTATTTTACTATGCTATTCCAATTTGTTCTGTAACATCTGTTATCTATCTGAAAATATGAGGAATGTCACACTCAAATCCTCACTTTATGAGTGGTGTTCTACGCGATCGTTAGACCTTTCCAATCTGTTTCTTATAATTAAGGATCTTTCTTTTTCTCTATCAGTTCATCTTTTCGACGGGTATTGATGGGAAGATTAAGGCATGGCTGTATGATAATTTGGGTTCAAGAGTTGATTATGATGCCCTAGGACATTCTTGCACAACAATGGCTTACAGTGCTGATGGGACAAGGTATATATAGGATAGGTTGTTAATTCACAAGAGGATCTGTGCTTCATTTGCATCTTTTCTGATCATGTTGAAAACTCTGTAGGTTGTTCTCATGTGGGACTAGCAAGGAAGGAGAATCATACATTGTAGAATGGAATGAAAGTGAAGGAGCTGTCAAGTGGACATATCATGGTCTTGGGAAGCGGTCTGTTGGGATTGTGCAATTTGATACAACAAAAAACAGATTTCTGGCTGCTGGTGACGAGTTTGTAATCAAATTTTGGGACATGGATAATGTTAACCTCTTGACAACTACTGATGCAGAGGGTGGATTACCGGTAATAATCAAATTGCATCTCTTTTAGATTTGCTTCCCATCTTTCTGGATTACCGGTAATGATAAAACTAGAGGTTAATACTGGAGGATTTATGATTGAATTGGAATGCTTATGTACAGATATGATTGAAGAATTAATCAACAGGGGACAGCAGGTTGATGCGGTCAACTTTACTTTCAAAGTTGGTCTTGAGGGCAAGTTCCCCCCTGTTCCACTGCTGAAGGCTTTCCTAAATGATGCCAAAAAGGCTGCAGATTCCATTTTGGAGGATCCTAAAAATTCTGGTCGAGCTGCGGTATTTATTTATTTTGTTCTTGATGACTTTTTTTTTGTTGTTGTATTGGTTTATATGCCTATAACTGTATGTTACAAAAGCAAATTCCGTATATCATTTCCAGTTTTTTCTTCTTTGTGTTGCATGTGATATGCCTCTGCCTTCAACCCCCAACACACACACACACACACACACACACACACACACACACACACATTTGCTATGTTTCTGTACTAGTGGTGCATGGACATTTAGTTTAATTTTTTTTAGTAGCATATCTTTTTCAATCTGTGTGCAATTTCTATGTCCTGTTGACTGGCACCAAGTCTTGATCCACCACTACCTGAAAATTTTCAAAATATGATTTAATAATATGTTGTTCATGCAAAGGGAGGAGAAATATTTTCCACTGCACAAAGTTTCTCTGTTGAGAGAGAACTTGCATTTATGATTCTTGGATTCCTCACAATAGATGCATTGTATCTCCCTATTTGCATTAAATGTCCTTACGGTGCTCAATCTTGTTCCTCACCAAAGGGTCCTGATCTTGTTCTCTTTGATTAAAAGGGTTACATGCTCTAAAACGCTGGTAATTCTTTTTATTTCGCAGCATCTTGCTGCACGCAAGGAGCAGTCTGCACTCCGGGCTGTCATCAAGTGCGTTGAAAAGTACAAACTTGAGGCCGAATTCCCTTCAGAAAATCTCAAGAAGCGCCTTGACCAATTAGAGAAATCTAAGACTGAGAAGAAAAAGCCAGCTGCTGTCCCTGCCAACAAAAGAACACGAGTGAACAATGGTGGCCCAATGCCACCAGCAAAGGCTGGCCGCTCTACAAATGCTTACGTGTCATCTTTTCCTGCGGCCCCCGCATATGTCAGGTCCCCGTCACATGCTCAATACCCTGTTGGCGTTCCATCGTATCCTGCTGGTCCTGCCATGTATGGCAGCAGAAGCCCTCCAACCAACCCTTATGCATACTCACCCGAAGCAGCCCCTCCCCTTGCTGGGTCTTATCAAGTAGCTCCAGTGAACTACTCTCCTTATGGAGGCTATGGAAACGTTGCACCAACTTATCAGCAACCCTACTACCGATAGACTTGACTCTGGAGATGGCGAAACACTGATATGATGACCCTGATCTCAAATGTTCTCTAAATGGTTTGTAATCACTAACCTTTTAATGGTAGCGATATCTGTGTGTGTTAATCCTTAATACTGATCTTTAATCTGCATCTTGACTCTTGACTTGACTTGACTTTGTCAAGGACAGGTTCTCTTTCTAATGTTGATTAAACTTGTAGTACTAGGTGAATGTGGAAAAGTAATTAAGAAAAAAGCTTCTTAACAAAAGACATGGGGTACTAGTACTACCACTGATGTCATGTCATCACATGAGAGATGCTTAATATTTATTCATTTTTGTATGGCAGATAAGTTTGGGTTTTCTCCTTATTCAAAGTTTATTGTTATTTAGGTTGTATTTGGTGGATGGAGTTGGATAGGCATTTGGAAAGGGGAAGGGAAATGGTGTGAAATGTAGTAATATTTCACTTACTTTTTTTCTGTCTCTTTTTAAATTTCTACCTAAATCTATGAACAAAACACAAAGAACACGTTTCCTAATAACAATGTCACAAAAGTTGCAAGGATACCTATGATTACATTGGTAAGCAAGGATACCTGTCAGGTGGACACTGGTGTGCTTCTTTCACAAAAGTTGCATGGTTTTCATTTTAATTATCCCATCTGTGCTTTGTTATAGATGATTGGATGATGTCATATGCCCAAATGGTCATATGTGAGTACTATTCTTTTCCTGCATCATATTCTACCCACTATTCATTGGGAGATTCATGATTTCAGCAGTGTACATAAGATAACATTTCATGTTTTGGTGGTTGCTTTTTGTATCAGGGATCTAAGCCACAACGATCTTATGGGAAAGATTCCAGAATCCCTTACCTCACTTCCATATTTGAAAACATCGTAAGTTGAATGATTAATTTGTTTTGGCATTATAAATAAACTGTCAAGATCCTACACAGGAGCCTTGTTCGGAAAAAAAAAAGGGCAAAAGAAAGTCTTCCCTCAGTCACCAGTGTACCTAATTCAATACCAATGAATGTTCTTGTTATTGATTTTTAGAGGTAGAGGATGGGGAGGCTATGTGCCCAACAAATTAGCAGCTACATCTTTTGCATCCACATCAACTCAGTCAATTTCTTCATTTACGTCGAAGTTTGTGCCCCCAACAACATCTGCATCAACATCTGCAGTTGCATCAGCATCAGCATCTATGCATGAAGTTACATCACAATCTTCATACTTGGATACTTCTAGCACGGATTGTTGTATTGCTGGTAGGTTTGTAAATATTTTAGTTTTATATTCTTTTTTGGTTGGTTGTTTATTCTTTTCATCCAATTTATATGTTAGACATTGATGTGTTTTTTCTATACGCCAACATTTTAGAAGTTTCCCTACGATGGAATCAGCCCTTGCCAACCCACATGAAGATATCGAAAAAGAGGTGTGGCGATACCTGTGTCAATTATGGGATGATAAGACGTACCAGGTAATTGTTGAACACACTTGTAATGCACTTGCACACACTTGGGCTGCTGATGATGCTACAGCTGCTGCGTGGCGGAGGCTGCTGCTATGCATGTAGCTGCTGCTGTTACTAAGCATTTGGGCATATGGACTTGATTTCTTTTGAATATATTTTTACACTTCATGCAGGAGAAATGTCAGAAAAACAAGGAAAATCAGTTTGAGCTTAAAGTCCTCCATACAGCTGGCTCAAAGGCATTTAGAAAGGTGCAATACGATGAGGTAAACAACTGACCTTTAAATCATAGGGTCTACATGGCACTTTTTTTATTTCTTTTATTTGGTGATGTATGTACTCCATAGGATACTAACTATAAAGGTTTTGACAGCGAGACAAGGATGGAAAGGAGCTTGGACTTGTTGATTTGTATCACAAGACACACTTTAGTCAGAAAAGGCAAGCATGGGTCCATAATGAAGCTGAAATTAGACATGTAAGAATTTTCTAATGTTAAATATAAGTATTTTCCTATTAATGATTACTTGACTAAGGCTCATGTGTTGTGAATCTTTAGCACTAAGAATGAACAATGTAAATGATTAGGACTAAATCATCCAAGGGGTTTTTGAGTTACAAGTGGCTACTAGATTATGTCCTTGCTGCCTATTGGTTACGTGCTTAGATTATGATAACCTTATTGTGTTGATTCTAGGTGACTCACTTTCTTGTTGTGTTGATTCTTATTATAGCTCACTACTACTCCAAGTACACTGAGATAACGTGTTTTTTCATTATTTGTAACTTATTTGATTATGAATGACTATTGATTATTTAATGAGGTTATGTTGTGTTGATTCTTATTATTTGATTTTTCTTTTTGAATTTTGGATTGCAGGGATGTCCAAAGGGTGTCACACCTAAGTACAGTTTGAAGCCTCTTGTGCCAAGGCTGTCTGATATAAAGCCTGATATTGATGTTGAGAAAATGTTTTTTTAGAGATTCTCTTTGAAGAAACTATTGCTATTCTTCATTTAAACTGTTACTACTTTGATTTGAATTTGGAAGCTTTCAGTTTTAATTTTTGTAAAATTTTACTTTTTATATACTCATTATGGTTTGGGAATAAAGTGCGTTTGATATGTGAATGTCAAATTTTTTTTAATATGATTGGATGACATTTAATTTTGTGCATTTTAAGTTATGAGATTAAATGATTACAAAATTTTAATTTTGATTTTTAGCGACGAAAATATGTTGTAGAAAAAGTTATATGTCGTTTAGCGACCAAATATCATCGTCGTTAAAAATGTCATTATTTTATTTTTTGCGACCAAATTGGGACATTTTATGACGAAATATTAGCGACCAAATGTTTAGTCTTGTAAAATTAAACATTTTGTGACAATATAAAATTGGTCGCTAATTGTCCTTTTTAGTGACATTTTCAAAAATTTGTCGCTAAAGACTTTCCTAGACACACTTTTAGTGACTGTTTTAGTGACGGAATTAATTTTGTCACAAAAACTATTTAGAAACCAAAATAATAGTTTTAGAGACCAAAATAATTGGTCGCCAAAAGTCTTATATGTTGTAGTGGGTCCCTTAAATACAATTTGTGCAAGATTTATTTTGATGTTAATCAATAAAGATTTTTCTTTTACTAATTAAAAACGAAAAAAGAAAAAAGAAAAAAGAAAAATCACAATTCATTGCTAAATTAAAATTAATACTACATCAGGTTTTAGCACAAAAGTTAAAAAAAAATAAAATAAAAACTACTGCAAAAAAAGTTCTCTTACATCTATATATATATATATATATATTGTAAAAATTCAAAAAATTATAAAAAAATCAATTCTCAAAACAATCATAAAGCTTCATGCTAAATGTGGCCACTTCTCCTTCCGCTAAACCTACAGGCTAATTTATTCTTGGATTTATTTTTATTTTTTGGGTAGAAAAAAAAATCACAGAGTTTAACCCGGATAACAAATCAAACCCTACTTTTTTAATGTCATCAATTTAAACTCTAAACTTTTGATAAGATTTCAATTCAAATCCACTGCCCAATTCTATTAATTTGTTTAACAAAAAATAACAAAAAAAGAAAAAGAAATTAATATAACACGTGACACTACTTTATTAGTTCTTTTAATTTTATTTCAATCTCAATTTTGATTTTGCCCACACCAAATCACTGCCAAGATTTATCAAAAATCAAATAAAAGCTACAGTACATTAAACCATATGGGATCAAACCATCAGCACACTCAACGTTTCATCATCTCTACTCAACTACTAGATTTGAAGGCAAAGGAAGATAGATTTGAGTGAGGTGGTGACGTGTAAGGGTGAACTATGGTGGATTTGAAGGAGGTGGTTGCGGGAGATGTGGGAAGTGGTAGACTTGTGTAGCGATTTGAATTTTTTCGTAAGTCTTTATTTATTTATTATTATTTAATTTTATTTTTGACTTTATTAGTTGCGTAGTTATATAAGAATTTAATGTGGTATATAATTAATGTAATGTGTTAATTAATTATAATTAATCTGAATATTTATATTTATATATATATATATATATATATATAAAGAAAATTATTGATATAGATTTTATATAAGATATTTATATTTATATATGTTATATTTGTGATTTATTTGTATAATATAATATAATAGGAAATTAGGTTATTATATATTTAGACTTAGGTTTATGATATAGTATAATATAAGAAATCAATTAGGTTTAGAAGTTAAGAAGAAAGAAAACAAAAGAGAGAGAGAGAGTAATCAAAGAACAAATGTACCGTCTCGAAAATAATACAATAAACATATCTATCATGCGGAAGAATATAATAGAAATACAATACTTTCATTCATCAGAGTTTACTGTTTAATAACCAGTTAAATGCCATGTAGGCTTACATATTTCCAAGTCATTGCTTGGTTACACAAAGTGAGTTTCACTCATTACATCTTAAGCCCTTGGCTTTACAAATAACAAACATACACACAACAAGACATAATTAAGAAGCTCTTGCTTCCCGACAGTCCATCCCCGTTATTGCCTTGGAGGAAACATCTCACCTGCACCTGAAAATGGTATTCCCGTATGGGGTGAGCCAACAACCCAGTAGAAATAATCTAACACAATATATGAGGTTTAGCAAAGGTATAAATACTACGTGCATAAACAATATAAATACTAAAACATCCACAAGGCCTGCATATTCATATGCCAGTAAGATCAAACCTCATTTCCATTTTCCTTCAATTCATTTCAAGTTCATATATGCTACTCAATTCATGAGTTAAATTCATTATCTTTCAACAAACAAAATGAGACTACAACTCAATGGTTTCCAATTATGCAAAACACACATAAACACTTTAAATCTGTCATTTTACGGATATTTTGTCCGAAGGAATCGGTACTCATGTATATTTTCTCAAATATGTTATTTTACGAATATTTCATCCATGGGAATCGGCACCCATGTATGTTTTCTCAAATATGCCATTTTACGGATATTTCGTTCGCGGGAATCGGCACCCATATATATATATATATGATTTCGGGTCTTTCATCCAGGACACTCCGGCCAGCTTGCTTTCAACGGAGTCCATCTCCTTTCTCCTCCCAAATAAACATACATATACAATGTATTTATAAACATAGTCATATGCAATGACAACCAACATTTGATTAGCATTAAATCGCCTAATCCTCATGCAATTTCTACAACAATCATAGCTATCCTCTACTGATAGCCCAATACATTTATCTCTAAACAGATATTCAATCTCAAGATAAATAGTTCATTCACAACTTCCAAAAGTGTAAGATAATACATATCTAATTTCACCATCTATACCCATAACCTTCCAGTTTCACATTTTCAATGCTAATCTCAATTATTTATACAAAATAATAATTTAATCAAAATTAGGGCAAAATCCCCCTTTTACCAAATATCAACCAAACACCAAAATCAACTATTTTGGCACAACATGATCTTATATTCAAGCTTTATACTCGTTTACCTCATATTCATCAAATACCCCTCTTTTCATTTCACACCCAAATCCTAGATTTATCCAAACCGCAACCAAATCTCATCATCTATACACAATAGCAAATAACTAACCTAAAAACCATATTAGAGTGTAGAAAATCTCTACCTCAAACTTAGAAGAGAAGATGAGCAAAACAAGGTTGAAAATCCAAAGATGTCGAAACCAACTTCTACTTACATCAAAATGAAGCTCTTGACAAACTCTACACTTAATCTCAAAGGAGCAAGGCAAGGAGATGCTTCCAAGAGAATAGATCTAAAGATCCTTAAGCAAAAAGTGATTTTGGAGAAGATGGAAGAGCCTTACGGCTTGGAGAAGGAAAAAGAGAAGAAAAGGTAAAGAATAGGGTAAGTGAGGGACCTATTTATAGTGCTAGGTCAAAGTAAAATGAAATCCCAAAGTCAACCCAAAAGATCAAGTCAAAATCCCCAAAAAGATAGGCCCAAAACCGGATTGAAATCTGAAAAAAAGTTTGCAGGTGTCGACCATTGCAGCACAGGTGTCAACCCTTATGAAGAAAAGCTGGAACACTAAGTTTGACTGCACAGCAGGTGTCGACCCTTCCCCAGGCTGGTGTCGACACCAAAATGCAGTGAGCAATTTCAGAATAAGGGTCAGCCCTTCCCAGATTGATGTCGACCCTTGCGGCCAACTCAAAGAGAAGGTGTCGACACCACCAAGACCGGTGTCGACCCCATAACATGATTTTCAAGTTTCCAAACAACTTTTCAACGCGAACAAGCGTGAACGAGTAATCCCAACAAGTTTAAATCAATTTGTATACCTCCAAAACTAAGGTACAACAACACCAAAGATTCCCAAAACAAAATAAAGGATTTAAATACACTTCCCAAAAGCTTCGAAGGACACAAGTGTTACAACAAAAAAAGAGAGTGTTGTGTGTGTGGCGAGAGAGAGAGAGAGAGAGAGAGAGAGAGAGAGAGAGAGAGAGAGAGAGAGAGAGAAATCAAAGAACAAAAAAGAGAGTGATGTGTGTGTGGCATAATCAGAGGGTTTTTAGATGATTGATTGATTTTAATTATTTTGTTTAGTTATGTATGTAAGGTTTAAGGTTTTTAGTTGATTGATTGATTGATTGATTTTAATTATTTTGATTAGTTGTGTATGCCATGTTTAGGATTTTTATATGGATTTATTTTATGGTTGTAATCACACTCATGGTTTTATGAAATTAAAATTAATTAGGAATCCATAGATAAATTCCTTATACTCCACTATGACTCCATGGATTGTTGTTTTATTTGAGTGTTGGTGAGTAAGTATATAAAAAAAAGTGAGGATTATGAGATTTATTTGAATGCCTTAGGCTTGGCATTGTTATATTTGTTCTCATGAGTGAGATGTTTTGTATATGTATATTGTTGCCTCGTTCTCATGAGTAGACGAGTGATTTGATTTACGCGCGTACGTATATGCTAACCATCCGGGGAGTGTGAGTCAAACTCGAGACGATATCCCTGTGCAAGTTTGGCTTCGGAGAGGTGTTAGGTATACGGGAGGCACATGGGATATATGTGTAGGCCGGAAGTGGAGGCCAAAGTGATGGAGTTAAGGTACAAATAATTAAATTACGAGTTTATTGGTATAGTGTGAATTGTGTTGATTTGTATATCTTGAAAAATAGTAAACGACCTCGATAAATTATGAAATTTGAGCAGAGACATGTATACGTGATTCTAGACAACTTTGTGTTTAGACTTTTTATTATAAAGATCGATTATAACTTATAATTGGATGATCTTGATTACAGTAGTCTTAATTCATTTTGGCAATGCAAATTTTAGAGGTTGTTTTAACCCACGAAACAAGCTCATTTTTATTGGTTTCATGTAAACTAAAGTAAAACATTATTCTGTACACTTTTCATGTTTTGAACTTTTTCGAAAAAAATCATCTTAGGGCATTTTTTGTTCGTTTTCAGCTTCAGATTTTTCAATTGAATTCCGTCTAAGTTCTTCTATCAAGTTTTTCTCTCAACCTGTTCAGTTTCTATTAAATTAGTTTGTAATATCTTTAAGGAAATTTGATTATGTACAACTTTCGTTCTTTGAGTTTTGGTCAATTCGAATTATTTAAGTATGAAACAGTACATTTTTATACTTTTTCAGCAAGTTACTTATGATTAAATTATACTAACTTTATTTTTTTGCAGGATGGTGGGTCTTACTAACTTTTTTATGCAGGGCTGGCCCACCATATTTTTATTTCTATTTTGTTTATTTTTTACTCAATTTATATTTCGTTATATACGGGCAAGAAACTAAATGACCCTGTATCTCGGGAAACTATCCATTCGTCTCGGTGTGGTTGGAACTGCTTGTCTTGTCCCGTAACAAGAATTAAATGTATTTTTGTTTATGTCTGGTGGACACATGGGTGTTAAATCTTGTACTCATACCAATATACCTGTATATTGACCCGTTTTGTCTCTTGGCAACTCGGGTGCGTTCTGTTTGAGCGTAGCCGAGCATCCTTTGCAGGATTAGTTGGGGTTACGGTAGTGACATGGAATAACTATAGTTGTTGGACATGTCTCTTGGATTTCTTTTGTTTTCTTGAACTTAGGGTTGATATTAGTTTATGTATTTATTATTATTTTTTTATTTTTATGACTTTAGTATTGAGATAATTTGGTATGGTTGGTAACCGTACATTATTTAAGTTATTTTGACTATGTATTGTTACTTTAATGTTGGAGGTATTGGTTAGTTATGAAATTATGGTGGATGGTTTGGTTGACGTTTAGTTTTTTTTTTTTTTTTTGTTTCACCCCTAGGATTTGGATGATGGAATATTAATTGGGGTTTAGTCCTAATTTAATATTTAATTGTCTAAATTTTGAGGCGTGACAACTTGAGGACTGGTGGTGGAGAGGATTGTCTACGGCGGATGTAAAGATGGGCTATAGGTGGCGACGGGCAACGGTGAAGGGAGGAGAGAGTGTTTCAATTTTTTTTTTATTAAATATAAATTTGTAATAATTATTTTTATAAAATGATAAGTGTATTGACAAAAATACCCCTTTCCCTTTAATTGTATTTAACAGAAATGGATGGAATATTGGAATTGAAATCTAATTGAAATTTTAGGGTTTAAATTTATAAAACTTAAAAAAAAAAAAATTAGGATTTGATTTTTAAACCAGGTTAAACCCCTTTTTTTTTTTTGGGTGTAATTTGCCCTTATTTTCTTGTAAATTTTTTATTTATTTATTTTAAGGTAAGTCCATACTATATCATCTTTAAAAAAAACAATTTTTTTTATATAAAAAAAAAAGTCATTAAAGACAAAAATAAGTAACATTTAGCGATTTTTATTTTTAAAAAGTTGACATATTGATGTTGGGTAGAAACATGATAGCGGCATAATCACGCAGCTAAGACAGCTGCAACTCTTCTACAAATCTATGAAGTCCAAAAATTATCAGAAATATAGGGAAAAGAAGAGAATTCTCTCTCAGAAATGTATATAATATATCAAAATTGTTTTGTCTAAGAATTACAAGCTTATCTACCTATATCTATATATATATATATATATAAAGAAAAGAGACTTTTTAGTGAGAAGCCGTCTAGGAGCTCCAAATCCTCATTTTAATTTTCTTAATTTCTTTAATTTTAAATAATTACTTTTATTTAATAATCTCACATCGGGAAAAGAATGAAAAAATGAGTTGTTTTACTCATTTAAAAAGAATTTTATACTTCCATCCCATTTAGTGAAGAGAGTTTTGTGAGAGTTTCAATATCTCATACTAATTTTCTTGATTTTCTTAATTTTAAACAATTAAGAAAATCTCCATTGACTAACTTTTATTTGATTATCTCATATCGAGAAAAGAAGGAAAAAGTCAATTGTTTAGGTTGGAATAGTTTAAGTTGGAAGCTTTTATCATAGTTTAGGTTGATGGTTCACCAAACTGTACGGTGAAAATATATCTCTCTAATAAGAGGCCAACTTATATAATTTAAAGGTTTTTTTTAATAATAATAATAATAATAATAATAATTATTATTATTATTATAATAATAATAACAAAAGGGTTTTGAAATTTGGACACCATCACCCATCTCCCCCAATTGGGTCTATCTCGGTTGCATGACTACAATTAATTATATTTTTAAAACAATAATTTGCTCTAAATGCAATGATGCAAGTTAATTCCACGATTACGATCACATAGATGACAATGTAACAAGACACATGTTGGAGAGGAGAAGAAGTCAGTTGATTGACTTTGATTTATTTTTAGTTTTTATTACCAACATTCTGAACAAATTAAAATTCGATTTACTTCGAGAAAGACTACCATTTATAATCACGTAATTTTATTATATTTAATTTTTAAAAATAAATAATAATGAATTTGATTTATTTATTTTTAATATGCATATGAGTTTAATGATCAAGTATGATAAATTCACCAACCTAAACTATGCTTTTCTAATTCCCGTTGACTAACTTCCATTTACTTTTTATTTACAATCCCACATTGAAAAAAGAAAGAAAAAGTGAATTGTTTCATTTACATAAAGTGAATCTTATGCCCCCATTTATATAAGCAAAATAAGATTTTTAGAGAGAAGCCCTATAATCAATATCTCATATTCATTTTTTTGATTTTCTTAATTTTAAACAATTAAGAAAATCCCCATTGGTTAGCTTCCATTTAATTTTTATTTTACAATCCCACATAATTTTGATTTTAAAAATAATTTTGTATGAGATTTTGAAACTCTCATAATATTTAATTTTAAAATAATTATAATCCCACATCGAGAAAAAAGAAAAGAAAAAGTGAGTTGTTTCACTTATATAAAGTATTACAATTTCACATTTGGAAAATAAAGAAAGTGAATTGTTTCACTTATATAAAATGAATCTAGGGAGTTTTAAGGGAGAAGCCTTCTAAAAGGTCCAAATCCTCATTCAAAAATTATTGAATTTTCTTAATTTTAAACAATTAACAAAATTTCCATTGGCTAGCTTCCATTTACTTTTTACTTTACAATTCCAAATCGGGAAAAAAAAAGAAAAAAAGGAAAAAGTGAATTGTTTCATTTACATAAAGTGAATCTTATGCTCTAATTTTTTTTTATTTATAAATTATTGAAATTTCTTAATTTTAAACAATATTTAACTTTTATTTTATAATCCCACATCAGGAAAAAAAAGAAAAAGTGAATTGTTTCACTTATATAAAGTGACTCTTATGCTCCCATTTATATAAGCAATAGAAGATTTTTGATGAGAAGCCCTATAATTAACACCAATTTTTTTTGTTTGTGTGTTTAAGAACACATGTACAATATTCTTAGCATATCACCTGTGCTATGTGAATGTGCAATGTGAAGGTGCTTTTGTAAACACAGCTCCAATTTGCAATTCAATGTGCATATCCATTTAATTTTTATTTTACAATCTCACATCTGGAAAAAAAAAAAGGAAAAAGTGAATTGTTTCACTTATATAAAGTGAATCTTATGCTTCCATTTATATAAGCAAAAATAGATTTTTAGTGAGAAGCCCAATAATCAATACCATTTTTTTTTCTTAATTTAAAAAAATTAAGAAAATCTTCATTGGTTAGCTTCTATTTAAATTTTATTGTACAATCTTACATAGACGTTTTGATTTTAAAAATAATTTTGCATGAGATTTTGAAACTCTCATAATATTTAACCTTAAAATAATTACAATCTGACATGAAGAAAATAAATAAAAAGTTAGTTGTTTCATTTATATAAAGTGAATCTTATACTCTCATTTAATATTATAGTATTGTGCATGTTTCAGTTCAAGATGGATTAAATTTTAAAATAAAATTTAAAGGTTTTAATTAATTAATTTTGTTGTAAATTAGTTGCTCTTTTGACTTAGCCGATTAGGCTGAATCGTTTTTTACTTGACTGATTCACTGGTTTAACTATAGTTTTAATTGTTTTATCAAAATATATTACTTAGATTTGGTTGATTTGAAATAAACTAAGATTGACCTTATTAAAAATTGAACGACTGAAATTGCTTAATTAGAAATGAACTTCTCGTCCAAACAACTGTTAACTTTTATTTTACAATCCCATATCAGGAAAAGGAGGAAATAATGAGTTGTTTCATTATATAAACCTTATACTCCCATTTAATATTGTAGTACTGTGTATGTTTCAGTTCAAGATAGTTTAAATTTTAAAATTAAAATAAAATTTGAAAGTTTTAATTAATTAATTTTTGTATAAGTTGGTTGGTCCTTTGACCTAACCGATAAGGTGAACCGTTTTTGGTTTGACTGATTCGCTGGTTTAACTGCGATTTTTGCGGTTTTATAAAAATATATTGGTTAAATTTGTTTGATTCCAAATAAATTAAATATTGACCTAATTAACTATTAAATGGCTAAGATTACTTGATTCGAAATAAACTTCCCACCCAAACAATTGTTAACTTTTAAACAATTAAGAAAATCCCCATTGGCTATCTTTTATTTAATTTTTGTTTTATAATCTCACATCGAGAAAAGAAGGAAAAAGTGAATTGTTTTACTTACATAAAGTGAATCTTATACTCTCATTTATATAAGCAAAATGGAATTTTTAATGAGAAGCCTTTTGATCAATATCTTATAGTAATTTTTTTTTGATTTTTTTAATTTTAAACAATTAAGAAAATCTCGATTTGTTAGCTTCCATTTAACTTTTATTTTACATAATATAAAAAAATTAAATATAATTATCATATTTTTATTAAAAAATATATTATTTTATCTCGTGCATAGCACGGGTGATATGCTAATTAAATACCAAAAATAAAATAAAATATATAATTTTTTTTTAAATTATAATCTGCGTCATTCTCCCTCACTTTAAAAAATTCATCTCCAAGTTTCCATTGTTTGAAATAATTTCAGAAGTTTGTAGTTATCTGTATCAACTTTGTATTTCAGATTAATTTTTTTCGAACTAAACTTCAAAAAGAGTCCTCCAAAATTAAACGAATAATATTCTCCAATGATTTTGATCCTTGTCCAAAAGAACGCATATTCAAACCTATGAAATCTTGCTTTACATCTGCAACATTGATTTTCAAAAGAACTAGAAGGAAAGCTCCTTATATTGTAATTTATTTGAAATAATTCTATTATTGAGTTGTTCACCTCTTTTCTGGACATGATTGTCATAGTTCCACCTATGCATTTTAATGCTTCCACCACATGACCCTTCTTCAATTTGGTTGCATCACTGATTTGCAGAACCTAAACTTTAGACATTAGATCATGATTTAGAATAGAATGTTGGCATTTTTTTTATTTTTTTTCCAAAAGCAAAATGCTTTGGAAATAATCAGATTATAATAAAAAACTTTCTCAAAAATTGATTTTCTAACACTTTGGAAATAAATGGATTAAACCCAAAGACTTTCTTAAACCCAAAAAATTTGAAACCTAATCCATATCAGTTGCTATTTCTGAATACAAATCAGAAATCCTATTTAACCAAGGCTAAAATTTAATTTCTATTACAGAAAATCAAAACACTTTGGAAATAATAAAATTAATCCCAAAGACTTTCTCTAGAACTGAAGGTTTATAAACTTCTTTTTTTTTTTCCTTTTCTTTTCTTTTCACTAAGGTGAAAGTATTACAATTTAGAAATTAAAAACTACTACAAATGGAAATGTAACAATTACAATTGTAAATTGTCCAAATCTGTAAAATCGAAGTTGACGGTAGCATCCAGAATGGTCTGTTTAGCCAATAATATATTCCTATACTTTTCCAAGGGTCAGATCGTAACTTCATAAACTTTTAGGTCAAATTGCAAATACCAAGAAGTTCAAGGGCCAATTGCAAATATCAAAAACTTGAGGGTTAAAATACAAATACCAAAAACTTCAAGGGTTAAAATTAAATTTCAAAAAAGTTTTGGGGTCCAAATAAAATTATCTTGAAATTTAGGGACTGAAATGCAATTTTCAAAAATTTCGTTGACATTGCAATCTTGCTAACTGGTCTGGCACGTGTCGCGTGGCTGTTGACAAGGTGCCTATATGGCACTGACTGTGCACTAACCTTACCTCTATATCATGAAAATGTCATTACTTGTGCCATCATGACGCCATCACCTCTATATAACACAACAACATTATTAAAACATCCGTATCAGTCTTAGCAAATTTTGAGTTAAATTATAAATCAAAATTCACTTTTGTATTTTAGTTAGCCTCTTTTTTATGTAGACAATCCATCAAACTCTCTATTCTAAAATTCTATTTTATTAAAATATTATGAACAAGCAAGCATAAACAATGTCCAAGACAGCAACAGATCAACACCAGAGCAACAACAGAGCAGCAGCAACACAGGAGGGCCGAACCCACTGAGGGGCGATTGACCGATCAGGCCAAATTTGAGCATTTTCCTTCTTTTGTTACAGGACACTCACGGAATATCCGAGTAGACGACGTACCATGACTTTTTAGCTTAGTAAATATAATAAAAAATAAATTAACATATGAATAGTGTCTCGCTTAAATAATATAAATGAAGATAAATGAATTAAAAATTGCAAAGCCAGTATACAGTGGCTTGTCACTTTTAGCAAGTTACTGTTGCTCAAGGACATTTATGGCTTGGGCGAGTTTGATGGAGTTCAATTCAAAGTTTTAGGCTAGAAAAAATAACAAAATGGAGCAAGTAGCAAGGCTGCTACTGATGCTCTAAGGGCGTTATTTGACAACACTCTTTACCACTCACCAAATATCACGTCTCTTTTATGCCATAACTTAATATAAAATTATAAATTTAACACTTTTTATCAATTACAATATTTTTAATTATTTAATAATATGTTATTTTAGTAATTTTTTAATTTTTTATAAAAAAATTTACAAAAAAAATAAAAATTAAAGAGGTGATTTGCCAAAAAAACAAAAAACTCATATCTGAGGAAAAAATTATTAATTGGCCCAAGAACACTACATGATTATGTCTTTGGCCAACCATAAATTCTCATATTCTCTCATGTTTTTTTAATACTTAACATAAAATCGTAAATCTTATCCTTTCTCTATCAATCAAAATATATGTAAGACACTACGCGACCGTATGCCAGGACCAATCAATTAACTTCGCGGGTAAATTACAAATACACCCCACCAGGTTTGCTTAAAATACGAATTGTCTCCCATGATTTGAAAAATTACAAATACTTCCCTGTCAAAATTTTTTATTTAACAAAATTAATTAAAAAAGTGAAATTTTTAATTGTTCACCTATACAATAATAAAATTATCTGAATTATTAATTGAAATAAAATTTTAACATTATTAAAAATTGTTAATTAACTTGATAATTTATTAATAAAAACACTTATTTATTATGAAGCTAGAAACCTTAAGCAGCATAATGTAATTTCTAAAATTATGAAAGATAATTTATAATTTAAATAAATCTTAAGAGATGTGTTTATAATTTATCTTAACTTCGCTATCTCAGGATCATCAAATAAGACGAGGGGTGTGGAAGGAGGTGAATCATCAAAGTTATATTACATTGTCGGCCACATAAAAGGTGGAGAGGAGTGGCAACAATAATGATAAAGAATTATAATTTTAAAATTAAAAAAAAAAGAAAATTATTTATAAGTCCTATTAGGGAAACTTATGCTACATGTGGTCCTACTAAAAGATTTATCTTCCAATAAGTCCTGTGGGAAGTTTGTTGACACATTTACCCTCAACATTAGTTAATATCATAAATAATAGTAAAACTATATATAGGAAATTGAATGTTACCATAGATCATATCTATATAAACGTAACGTAACGTGACACCTACATAAACGTAACGTGGCACCTATACGTAATGTGACACCTACATAAACGTAACGTGACACCTATGATCTATAGTAACATGCAATTTCTTATATAAATGCAACGTGACACCTATATGTAATGTGACACCTACATAAACGTAACGTGACACCTATGATCTATGGTAACATGCAATTTCAGGTAACATGCAATTTCCTATGAAATTGCATGTTACCATAGATCATATCTACATAAACGTAACGTAACGTGACACCTACATAAACGTAACGTGACACCTATGATCTATGACAACATTCAATTTCTTATATAGGAAATTAAATGTTATCATAGATCATATCTATATAAACGTAACGTAACGTGACACCTACATAAACGTAACGTGACACCTATGATCTATGGCAACATTCAATTTCCTATATAGGAAATTGAATATTACCATAGATCATATTTATATGAAATGTAACGTGACACCAACATAAACCAGCAACATTTTCACGTTCAATTTAAAAAAATAAAAACTCATTAAGTTTGTGAAACGTAACGTGACACGTTACGTTACGTTTATTTAGGTGTCACGTTATGTTTACGTAGGTGTCACGTTACGTTACGTTTATGTAAGTGTCACGTCACGTTACGTTTATGTAGGATCTTGTGAAATATATTCCTATCTAAATAGGAGTTGAGACTCTATAAGAAATTACACGGGACTTAACCTACCATAAGTGTCTGAAAAAAGACTTATAAATAAGTCTCCCTAAAAAAAATTTAGTGATGTGATAAGAGAAAAAAAAAATATAAACACACAAATCACATCATATATAATTCCTACACCTTATCATATCATTACACCTCCTTAAGGTGGTGTTTGGCAAGTGGTTTTGAGGTTAAAATAGTCACAAAAACAAAATAGGTTATTTTAGCCACAACAAATAAAACATCACATCCAACTCATAATCATTACATTCTTCTCTCACAAAAAAAGTTAAAAAAGCTAAAAAATCAAAAAATTCTACCCAAACTAAACTTTTTAATCCAAACTAAAATAACCAAAAAAATTAAAAAATTAAAAAAGCAACCACCTTCCCCAAACGGAAGCTAAAATTTCAAAATTAAAACTCCCCTCCTTTATTTGGGTGGCCAACTGCCACCTACACAATAAAGGAAGAAGGAAGTGACTGAGGCACCCCGACAGGACAGGGGTTGGGTTGGTTTGGGTTGAATCAATCAACATGACAGCCTTATCCGTCCCCACGTGCACGTCTCCATCTTCATCCCCACCCACCACTCCATTTCCCCCCTCTTCCGATTCTTTTCTTATTAAAACCCATGGTTACCCACTGTGGCCCCACATCCCCCAGAGAGTAATATTAGAGATAAAAAAAAAAAAAACTAAAAATTTAACTAAATATTCAGACAAGTGTTAGACCACAGATGTACAATTATGTGAGTATTTAATCAATTTTTGAGTAGTATTAATGATTTATAAATTGGACCTTTAAATTTATTATTATAAGAGAGATAAGTCTCACATAATTAATTATATGATAAATAAAAAATTGACATTTATTATATCACATTATTGTGGATCAAATTGAGAATTTTTTTTTATAAACTTAAACATTTTTCTCAACTTTTTAGGAAAATATTTGGTGTCTAGTATTTTTGCCCTCTAAAATTCTTTTGTACAAAAAATTAGGGAGAATTAAAATAATAATAATAGATATACATATATTTAAAATGAAGATTTTTTTTAAGGGAAAATTTCATTTGAGAGGTAGTTTTGAAAAGTAATTACAAATAAGTAATACATTTTATAAATATTAATAATTAAAAATATAAACTTTATCATGATTCAGCAATTAGTTTTTAAAAAATTCACTGATTAATAATTTCTCTTTTTTTAATCACACTAAGAGTGGGAATTAAAAAATAATAATTATAAAATCAAGACTTTTTTTTTTTATACATTTTTTTCGGTTCCATTTTTTTTTCCCTCCCTCTTTTCCTTTCTCTTCTTGGATGTGTAACTTGCCACTGCCATTTTTTTTTTCTTGTATTTTCATGGTAATATTACACATATTTTTTTATTTAAACATCTGCTAATCACAAGATATGTAATAATACTATAAAATTCGTAACAATATCACAAAAAACGTAACTTTATTTCTCAATCATAAATTATCATAACTCTTACTAAAACAATATATAAGATTATCACAAAAATACATAACACACAACACAAATATATAACAAGATGCATAGCGTTTCCCATATTAATATTTATTTAACAAGATAGGTCATGTGAGATTCACTCATTAAATTTCAAATACTCATAATCATTTACAAATCAGATATATTAATTAAATGGTAGACAACATTTTTTTTTTTTTTTTGAGAACTAGAAAACATGCAACATATTAAAATTAAAAAAAGAATTCAAGTACTACAAAAGAAAAAAGTCAAAAACAAATCACAAAAAGTGTCAACAAATAATCACAACTTGAAAAATCCATATCTACTTGCAAATATGGTTAGGGCTCCACTCCGAAGGATAGAAGGTCTATCTCAAGCATAAAATCATACTCTCGTCACCGAAGACGTCGTCTGTCGCCACCACTGTTCAAACTCCACCACTACACCAGAAGATGAAGCTCAAGAACCCCTCAACAACAAAGAACCATTGGAGATAAACCAAAAACCTATGTAGGAAATAAAGAAAATACCACAAAATCCCAATTTCTAACATAAAAAGTCCATATCTATATTTTGGAAGTCCAGATCTACATGATATGAGTGTAGATTTACGTTTTAAAAGTGTGAAAAAAATCACCGATCTGTCGCTAGAATACCACCAAAGCACAGCCAAAAATCTTCCTAGAGAGAGAAATTATAGCCCCTCTCTCTCCCTTTGGCGCAAGAGAAGAGTATTGGTGGAGTTATACTACATACTTATGAGCAAGGATCCTCTAGAGTTTTTTTTTTTCTTAAAACTTTCTAGAGTGGTGCATTGTGTGGTTGAGATTTAATGACAAGTCAGGTCAATTTTTCAGCATTAAATCTCAACTACACAATACATCACTTTAAGAAACTTGAAGAAAAAAACACTTTAGAGGATCCTTGATGTATACTTATAGTATACTATTATATAAAGTCAATCTCTAAATTACTGTGATTGTCACATTATAAAAAAAAAAAAAAAATGTAACTACTTTAGAGTATTAGATCCAATTACGTTCGATCTAATTGTTTCAAATAACTGTCGATACATATGTTTTTAATATTTATATATGTATATGCACATTTACATTTTCTTGGCCCATCTACTGCACATAAGTACATAGACCTCATCATTTTGGAAGCAAGATGTCGCGAGGGTCCTAAGAGAAATTGTAATATTATCTACAGTTTGATTCTTACAAATTCTTATGCTAATTATATTAAGGACAAATTTCATTTTAGTGCCTTATAATTTGGTTTATATGCGAATAATTTTTTTGTTATTTGAAAATAACTATACAATCTGTATATGATTTGTAAATTAAAATGTACTATCCACTTATCTATTCAAATTAACTGACTGTTAGGTTCACACGCCAATGAAGAAAGTAAGCTATTTTTTAAAATCAAAATATCCCTTGCACATTTTTAAATTTACAAAAGCATGCCATTTTTCTTTTTTTTTTCTCTCTCTCTCTCTCTCTCTCTCTATATATATATATATATTTTGGTTACAGGAAAATCCTTCCACTCTCCTACCATAAATCCAAAGCAACGCTCCTTACAAAGATCACTAAGTGTTGGCTATATATTTTGTATAGACCTATCGCAGCCTAACACGTAGATCATAAGGGGCAATTTGGGGAATAAGTAAAGGTGTTCAATCATCAACAGACACGTGGCAACTTATAGCAGTTGTAATGGATCCACGAGACATGGGAACGGTTAAGATACCCAAGGTGATGTGGCCAAAATGGTTGCTTACAATTTAAATTCAAATTCAGGAGGAAAGCCCAACCGTGGGAGTGGAATAACGGGAGCAAACTATTCAAAGCCATACTCAATGATCATAGAGATCACTTCGGCAGTTATCACCTACTTCAACGATTATCAGCCACTTCGACAGTTATCTTCAGAGCCTATAAATAGAAGAGAGTGCTGATAATGCAAGACCTCAGGAACTAGATCCATAAACTAGGTTATTTTACTTCATTTTTTTTTCAGTCCTTTAGATTCCTGTCAATTACTTTCCTGTACGGCACTTCAAATTCCTAGGAGTAATTCTAAAGTAGTTTGTAATCCCCTTCGAAGTTGTAAAAGTGTGAAGGTACTATTTTAAACTCTAGTTTAGTTAATGAAGTTTGATCTCTGCAACTGTTTTTTCCTCTTTCTCTTACTTTGATTAAGTCTTCTTAATTTTCTCCTAAAAACTAAGCCACCAGTAAAGTTCTCTTCATTGAAGCTAAAAGAGTTTCGAAACAATGGTCTGACTAATTGGTTGGCATTTACTAATCTTTGTAAGGACTTATTGATCCTTGTTGGCACGCACAAATTACATTTCTAACCTTCGAAAGCCAAAAAAGCCAACATATATTTTTGGCATGCCTGGTGGGACATTTATAATGGCTAGATGTAGGAGACAAGAAGAAAATGAACACCTCGAAGAAGGTGTAGAAGAAGATTTAGATATACAAAACCCAAAGAATAATGTAGTATCACATCCCATGGATATGCCTGTCTCAACAGATCCTCCACAAATGGTCGAAGAGACCAGCACTTCAGGGTATGCAACACATGCCCAAAATACTGGACAGGGCCATGAAACTGAACCATCAACTGTCTTCTCTACCCAACTAATGAATCCATGGGAAGGGTTAGTCAATGCTATGAGTCAACAATTAATGTATACAATGGAAAGATGGGCAACATTGTTTTTAGATCAAATGAACTCTCATCAACCACCTGTCATAAGGCAGGTTGAAGAAAACATGAATTTTCTTCAACATAGATTGGCTCGAGATAAACAGCCTATGCAAAATAATGGATAGATGAGTAGTCAAACTAATAATCAAAATCATGAGAGACCATCACCTGTGCCTCACTCATGGTACGAAGCTCCTTTTAGACCACTGGCAAGTCAAAATGCACCGATGCCTACCAGGGAAACCATACACATTTGTGGGTTTGGTCTGACATAAGGAAATGGCATGCAAGTATTTTCAAATCCTATGTTTGAACCCATGCTTGGCACACGGGTGTTCACCAATCCTGAGTTCGAATTCACACCCGGGTGTTTGGAGGGAATTTCTGTGGTTGGAAGAGAAACAACACTTGTTCCTCCTCCCGTAGTTCCCTTCATAGCACATTTCATAGGGCAAATGCCTGCCCCAAGAGGGGAGCCATACCCTCAACATATACCAGCACAACAGGGACAACCAGTCCCAAATGTGCCTTTACATGGACCAAGAAGGCCTCAAGCACATAGAGTTCCTCCAAACCCTGTGTTTGTTCCTCCAATAATGGCCCAACCAGCATAGAATATGGTACCTAGGGACCAAATTGCTGACATTGTTATAGAGATTTATAGGCCCATGGCTCGGGGGGTCCAGACTCTTGTTTATAGAAAGCCTTACCCAGAATGGGTAGATAGGTTACATGAATACCCAAGGGGATTTAGGATACCAGACTTTGCCCTATTTTATGAAAATGAAAACCAGTCAACTGTTAAACACATTGCCAAGTTTACGGGCCAATGTGGTGAATTTACCAACAATAATTATATGAAATTAAGACTTTTTCCAAACTCTCTAACAGGGACAACTTTTTTATGGTATACGAACTTTACACCTGGTTCTATTCAGACTTGGCAACAAATGGAAGAGGTGTTTCATGCTCAATTTTTCCAAACAGAGCCTGAAGTATCTACGCTAGATTTGGCGAGGTTGAGCCAAAGGCCTGATGAGAAGGTTGTTCAATTCATTGCCAAATTCGAAAGGGCACAAAACAAATGCAAGGTTGTACTACTTGAACCTGAATTTGTAAGGTTGGCCCAAAATGGGCTAGAGTATGGGCTTCGAAAAAGGTTTGACTTAACAGAGCTTTGAGACCTAGTAGAACTAACTTATAAAGTTACTAGATATGAGACTCTCCTTGAAGAAGAACATGATCGAAGTAATGCATCTTATAGGACCTATTATAGGGACCCTAATTTTGAAATTGATGCAGCAGAAATTATAGGGCAAGAACCTATGATTTGTGAGGCATTAATTCAGAAGGATACCACCATTGATCAACAGTTTAAAAAGAAAGATCTTTACAAGAAATATTCTTTTGATATATCAAAGAAAGATGACATATTTGATCATTTGTTAACAGTACGTTTTTTAAAATTGCCTAAGGGAGTTAAGATCCCAACTACAGAAGAAATAAAGGGCAAGATGTATTGTAAATGGCACAACTCTTGGTCTCACTCAACTAAAAACTATATTATTTTTCGAGACAGGATTCAAGAGCAAATTCGGAAAGAAAGACTGAAATTCCCAGTTAAAGCGGAGAAGGTAATGGGGATTGACATTGATCCATTTCCAAAGATTAAAGAAGCAACAGCTAATATTGGCATACCAGACTTACTTGCCCAAAAGGTAGAGAAGAACATTTCCTTGAAGGAATTGGATGAGGTCAACGTGCAGATGCATGTGGCTGGCCAAAACGCCTTTAAAAAGAAATCACAGTTTTCACCAGCAAGTGGGCAGAGCTTCATAGGCCAAAAGGATGATCCCAGTGAAGAACTTATAGATGATGACTCACTCGAAGCAGCTGTTATGCAATGGATGTGTCCCAGGTACAGGTTGAGTTACAAATGGTTGAAGAGGCTTCTAGTTGATGGGAAACGGTATTACAAAAATGTACAGAGAGATCGTAGGCCAATCAGTACCCACAACAAGAGGACATACCGAAGGGGTCTTAACCAGCAACCATCATTGGATGGGCCACTAGATGCCAGGAATCTATCGAAGGGCAAAAGACCTTTGTATGAAACCAGGCCACCAAATTACTATAGAATGGCCAGTAAGCCTGTGAATAAGCCTGAGCTGGGCTCAAAACAAGGAACCAAGGCCAATGAATGGCCTTCGAAGACAAAAACAGCAGCCCCAACCGCCGGCACAGTGGGTTCATGGGTGCTCCGAGTATCAGATTAGTTTGTCATGTAGAATAAACCTAAAATAATACTAACCTAGGGGAAGGCCTTTATAGGCAGGGACAGAATGATCAAACCTCCTTTGGTAGCCCCCAATAATTGGGTCCTACTTGAAAACCCAAAGACAAAGGAACCAGATATGGTTCCTGTGATCTGTAGATCTTAGAGGAGAAAAATCCAGTGAAGGTTCACTCAATATCAGAGGGATCTTAAAGGGGTTGGTGAGGGCAGCTCTTCAGTGCAATCAAGAGGTCAAGTGGGAGAATAAGAAAATTCGAAGCCTAGTCCCAAGATTAACACAAGTGCTAATAGATCGAAGTTGGCCAAGGTCCATATTGAACTAAAAACCAAAGAGAAATCAAGTTTGGTAGGCCTTGAAAAGGCCTTAATGGAAAGTGATGATGACAATGTAACCGATAAGGAAATTGAACCAGGCCAAGAATAGGTATTGGCCGAAGAAGATATGTTCAAAGCATTCATGGCCGAACAATCAGCATTTGTGTTCAAGATAGATCAACAACAGACTGCTATTGAGGAGCCAACCAACGTAGAAGTTCTAGAATGTAGTATGGAAGATGCACCCTAGGTATCTGGCTAGGCCAACACAGAAGGGGAGCAGATACAACCAGTGGTGCAGTTTGGCTCATTCTCCCTAATGCCAATCAATATGGTGAATGTACTGCCTCAGAAATTTCAAACGAAGGAAAGAAATCAGGAGAGGCAGGAGGATGAGCCTATAGAAGTTTCCAACGAGGACTCACAGGCCAGCATAGTCTAGGATGAGTCTGGAGTAGCTAGGTCTATGGAGACTGATGAAGAAAATGAAGAGGTAAGCATAGTTACCCTATTATACCCTTTTAAATATTCCACATCATCAATGACTCAACATGTTAAACCTTTGTACATTAAGGCATATTTCGATGGAATAAAAATGAATAGGGTATTAGTGGATAATGGGGAAGCATCAAATTTGTTTCCTCGTTCATCTTTGAAAAAGTTGGGCAAAAGGAACCCTAGATTGATCCTAACAAGCACGACCATTGCTGGTTTTGCTGGGGACAAACAGATAGCCCAAGGCATATTACCTATTAATTTGAGTGTGGGAACAAGGGATTGTATGATTGCCTTTTTTGTCATAGACAACAATGCCAAGTATAATGCTTTGCTTGGTAGAGATTTGATACACACCAATAAATGTCTTGCTTTTTACATCAGAAGGTGATGATACCTTGGAGCAATATGAAGACATAAGAGATAAATACAGACCCACAGCCCTTCATTGCTTGTGCAGATTTTGCAGAAGCAAAGTTGAATACCGAAGGGGTGGTTCCACTAAGCATACTGAGGAATCTTGATGGAACAGCCGAAGTAACGGCTGATGAGGAGTTGGCACACCTGAAACATTTGGTACAAGAGAGTGCTGATGATGAATATGACTACATCATCAAGGATACCAACAATGCCTAGTTGTAGACATGAGGATCAAGAAGCCAGGCCCTTGGCTTTGGTGAAGTTCTTCACATTAGATATCAAGGCAATAGTCTAGAAGGTTCAGAAGGAAGAAAGGCAAGCCATGTGTCATGACCCAAACCCGCCACTTCATAAGTACAAAATTCATAGTAGGAATATTAATGTTTGCCTTAGAATACTCATTCATAGTACAAAATTCATAAGTGTAGAAATTACCACATAAGTAACATTTAGGAAACAATACATACACAAAAATATCTTTACTAAGATATTACTCACATTGTTTAGATGCTTGATTGGTCCTTGCAATTGACCCTACATAATTCACAACACATCGGGGTCGTAACACAATTCAATTCGTTCTTTAGTCTACTTAATTTTCTTAGGCTTCTTTCGTGTTCTTCAATTCATTTAGGATGCTTAATGTGTGCCTAAGAATGGTCAGAAATGAAAGAGAACAGAAATCGAAACATAAAACAACTTTTCAAAAGTTCCTAAAACGGGGCACTCCGCTCGAGCGTAGCTTTGGTCGCTCGAGCGGTCTGTAAAAGTACTGGTTGCTCAAATTTTAGGTTCGAGCCAACTTTTTGTCATTCGAGCCATGATGAAAAACAGGGTTCGCTTGAGTGCAAGTTTTGCTGCTCGAGCCCATGTGCAATAGTCTGTAAAACTTCTGGGAGCTTAACCTTTACGCTCGAACGCCACTTCCTACGCTCGAGCAAACTGGTCGAATTCTGGAATTTCTAGAATTGTGTCTGAGCTTCAAACACATATTCAAAGTTCCAAAATTTCATGCATGACATGTTCTAATGTACAAAAACACTCCCAAAAACATGTATATAAGGTTATTTCTAACTCTTAGCTCAAATGTCGCTCAAATCTCCATGAATTTAACGATTTCAATACTTTTCTTCCTTTCTTACAAAACATAAAATTCAAGCTACCAGCACTTAGAAAAATATTTGCAAGTATGAAATTCAAATCAAAATCAAGTCAATTCTTGATTGTCAAATTTTAATCATAATTAATTTCTTGATTTATCCAAATTAATTTTCTTCATATCAAACCCAATTCCAAACTCATAAATTCTAAAACATGAATTAAACTTTCAAAATGATTTCAAGACTTGGGTTCATACATGGCTTGTCAAAAACACACAAACTCGTAAATAATCAAGAAAATATGATCAAATTTAAATCATTTATATCAAAACTCCTTTAATTTAAAAATTAAACTCATTTGTTCACAAACTCATAATTTGCCAAAGCTTAGTTCTTATTTCATCAAAACATGAAATCAATTCTAAGAAATCTATGATGCATGTAAATATAGACTCAAATACTCATAGAATTCCCTCATGCATGTAAGAATGGAACTTGATTTAATGCAAGATTATAAAAATCAAACTCAAAATAATTAATTTCTAAATTTAACTTCTATAGCTTGAACCTAATTTCATTTCTTCATCTCCTTACTAATTTCTTTCCAATTATATGAAATTGAACCCACTCATTTCTTAATTTCAACTGTTAAGTAAATTATCTACAAGATTTAAACTTTAATTTCTTACCTAGAGCTTTGGATTGTTGAATTCTTGAGTTTACTTGTTCCAATTTTCCAGCATAAAACTTGAGCTCTTCTTTTTCTTCAACTATCTAATTTCCTTCTAATTCCATGAATATAATTCCAAACCCTTCTTAATCTCAAGTATATTAAGGAGATTCTACATAAATCAAGCATAAATCTTATACCTTAAACTTTAATTTCAACAAATTGGGTTGATTTTCCTTTGATTCTCCTTGTTCTTCCTTCAACTTCCATCACAAAGTGGGTTTCTCTCTCTACACCCTTGAGCTCTTAAACTCACTCGCTTTCTAAGCTTCTTCTAGTAGGAATGAGGGACTCAGGAATGAGCTCCCTCTCTTCTTCTTGACTCACATATAACACACACTTCACTTCATATTAATGCCCCACGTGTGCACACACTTGCACCTCTTCTTTGAGCTCCAACGCAACAATGACATGCACACATAGACGCATAATTTCTCTGCACACACACCCACACACACCCTCAAATTTTAGACCATTCAATTTATGAGTAAAATTAACTTAATTAGGCAACACTTGATCTTAATACATCTTGATCAACACATAACTTAATTAATCATAATAAATCATAAATTCCACATAATTTTATTTGTCTAATTTGACTTCCATTAGAGCCCAATTAATTATATTTAAATTTATCATTCTGAATTAGATTTTAATCAAACTCTTAAAAGGCTCCAAATATTAAATTAAACTTATTTCCATTCTCAATTTTGGTTTCTTATATCATTAAGGCTTTCAATTTCATATTAAACTTCAAAATCTTCGTCAATAAATTACATATTCAATTGAACATCTTATAAATAAATTTAATTCATAATAATCACAATTCTCAATTCTCATTTCACATAACTTAATTAACTCCAATTCGAACCCAATTATTCAAATCTCAATGTTACTAAACTGAATCGAATATTTATTAAACTTCCATATGGCCCAATACTCGAAATTAAACTGATTTAAGTCATCAGTTTCACCTCCTTAAGCCATTTAGGCTTTAAATTTCCAATTCCAAAATAATGCCTTAATCAAATCATATACAAACCAGATTTCATAATTCTCATAATCCCAAATTAAATCAAAATGATGACTAATTAAAATCCAAATCTCTTTAATTAATTAAATGTAAAATATTACACGTGGTGGAGTCGTCACAATCTCTCCCCTTTAGAAAGTTTGGTCCTTCAAACTTAAAGCACTTGCGCCAAAAACTAATCATATAGCCTATCTTATTTCATTTTTCTGCTCGCAAGTAGCTTCTTTTTTATTCAAATCTCATTGTAGCAGTAACTCATTTTCATCGAATGGTTAATAACACAATTGTGATTCGTCACAGTTTATATTGTCATCAAAAGCTATTCAGTAATGATCAGTAGTATATAGTAGACCTCAAAGTCAACCTTGTAACATTAAACCACGAAACATAGTAAACACATCGCGCTACTCTCAATAATCACATAACTCATATACTTTTGTTTAACTATTCACATGTCTTCTAATAATTCACATCTTTCCAAATAATCCACATGTCTCCAAATAATCGAGGATTAATCTTAAATGGTATTCATGATCCTACTTAACTTCAAATAAATCAAGTACTCTTCTATTGACATTTCATATAAAGTCTTCCAAATAATTTACGTGTTTAGTATTGATAACAATTTCCAATTCTCGGTCCACCAATTCCTTTGTAACAATAATTCGGTTATTTGTTCTTTAGCCGTCAATAGCAAATCAAATAGGGTGGAAATTACTTCATTAATTCCATAAGAAAATTCATCTACCTTCAGAAGTCAAGGACAACTCACTTAGGTATATGATCAACATTTACTTATCATACTCAACATTACATCCTAATAATCCATACCAACAACATTGAGTCAAATTCATAATACAACATTTCCAAACAATATAGATCCTTTGGACAACGAAAAACACTTATCATATAATATTAATCCCAATGATTAACTCATTTCCAAAGTAAAGTATTTGACATATCTATACATTTCCAAATATCATTATCAAAGCGAACATTTATCGTATCGAAATCCATCAACAAAACATTATACGTGGTACATCCATTTGAATACAAAGGGACCGAAGGCATATATCAAAGGGACCATATAAGTCAATATCAGAGATCTCTGTGCACATATAACAAAGGGCTCTGGTATTATTTTCCCCAGGCAAGGGCCTTATTAACAAAGGGCCACAAATACATTTCATAATCATCATCATGTAACATTTTCAAAACATATTTCGAATATATCTTTATAAGGATATTATTCACATATAAATGGTCTCAGTTTCAAACAGGCATCTTGGGTACAAATAATAAGGGCAATTACGAAATAGAGACATATCAGATTCAGAACAGAAGCATATCAGAGTTAAAACAAAAACAAATTTTGCAAAGATTCACTGAGCCTTTTCGAAAGTAACAGATGATGGGTTGCACCCAAATAGTATTAGGTAGACATACAGATCATAGTAGAACTTACATAATTCCAGTTTAACCATCATTCATATGTGGAGGTTACTATATTTTCTGAGAGGCTAACCTATTTAGGTTCATTGCTTGAGTAAAAAAAAATGTTCCTCTCCCGATGCTCTTAAGACATTTTAATGGTGATATGATTTTAGTAACTTGGGTCATCCTTATCTAATTTATTCAAGTATTAGTCTCCTAATGTAGAGTACAACTCTCCTTCTATTCAGACATATTCCCAAATGCATATGACTTAATTAGACTAAACAAATAATTTTGGGTTGAGTCTCAGTTATCTGAGCAAACAGATTCTAATTTTTCAATAATCAAATAAGACTAATGCACATATATCAAATTCTGGACAATTTTTCACTCGATGCCCTATTTCTCCACACCCGAAGCATGCTTCTGTGAGTCGATGACACAATTGCCTATGAGGCTTATGACATATTGGACATGTTGGGCCAACTCTACTTCTTTTACAACCTTGCTTAGGATGGCTTGCTTCTCCTATCACAAAATTCTCAAACATATTCTTTGGTCTCCTCATTGATTTCACACTCAACTTTTTCTTTTAATCATGTAGTTTCTCATGACCTGATTCCATAGCTTTCATCATATTTTCTATCACTTCTTCGACTTTGTCTAATCGCTTCGATAGGGATTCAACTTCCACTTCATCCTTACCTTTCACCATCTTTTCCTAGAGACACAGGACAAAAGTGAGTAACTTAGGGTAATATTGATAAACGTAAAACATAACATTACACACAATCAATTACAAATCATGCAATCACACAAAGACATTAGTAGGGTGATCTATTCATTCCCATGGAATTTACCAAGAACTTCCGATTTGAAGCTACGTCGGTTGAACGTGATTCTAATTGGACTTTCAAGGTCATTCAACAAAGGTATGAGACTTTATGGTTCATACATTAGGTCCCTCACCAAATCAATACCTTCTTTATATCAAACAGTTTCCTAAATTTCCATCACTATAGCTCCACACTCTTCATTGATCATCAAATACTTCAACTTCCCAAATATTCCCATATAATTTTCATGGCCGCTAGCGAAGATTTCAATTCCTTATAATTCTAGATTCTCACAATCAATATACTCGTAACCAACAATATTTGCATTAAAAATTCAAATTTCTTGCAATATCAAATTCTCACAATATTAAGCTTTTCATCTGCCCTTGTTCTCACCTTGATTTACATGAACTCATATCATAATAACCATAGAATATTTGCATGTTTATATACACATAGGCATAATAATCACATATTCATATACTTGCATCTTAGCACAACCAAAAACTTGCTTGAAAACATATATATAACAATTCATGTCTCATGTTATCACATATTCTCGATGCATACAAGCATATACTTATCAAATGGATGCACCTTAAATCTTTTCTAGACATCTTAATGCTCATTTGGACAAGTGTGTGAGTCATTAACTCGTGCTCTGATACCACTATGTTATGACCTAAACCCGCTCCTAAAAGTTAGGATCACAACTGGCCAGTAATCATTAGATTACTTACGGCCTCAGACAGAAAACAAATTTTAATTAATCATATGGTGCCAAAAGCGGAAGCAAAAGATAATGTTTATCTAATGAGCTTGCGCATAAATGGAATGAACAAAAACTTTTCTTATATTAATAACTCACACCAAACAAACCCACATAAAAGACATTATATGTCTAGATCCATCCAGCAGCATGTTTATACAAATCCATGACTTATGTACAGATAAGGTCAAACATGACCATCAAAAGAAGACAAAAAGGTCAAAATGAAAGTTCTAAAATTAAGGCCTCGTTCGTGAGGTGTGTCATGGTTGACTCCACAAAACTTGGGCATTCTTCCTTGGGTTCATTACGGTTAGGGTTAGGCATTCTGCTGCTCACCTACATACATGTATACAAGGAGTGAGTGAAAACCCAGTGAATAATACTAGAGTAAAGAGGTTAATGAATGAGATTCGCACATAAATAAATTATACTTATAATTTAAACATTTGAACTACTATTCTCATTCATATCAGATTTATCGATCATAACAAAGCAAAACAACCTCAGGTCCAGTACATCATAACCATATACAAAATGACCATAGGTCCAACTTATATACAAAACGACCTCAGGTCCAACACATATACAGAACGACCTTGGGTCCATCTATACAAAACGACCTGGGGTCCATCTATACAAAACAACCTCGGGTCCATCTATACAAAATGACCTTGTGTCCAATACTCTTTTATTCATATTTATGCGCATAGTCATATTCATGATCATGATCACATCCGTATTCATATTCAAAATGACCTTTGGCCCATTTTGTATTCATACAACAATCACTTTACAGATTCTATTACGAATCAACAAATACAATACTCATTTATAGTGCAAAATTCATAAGTGTAGAAACTTACCACATAGGTAACATTTAGGAAACAATACATACACAAAAATATCTTTACAAAGATATTACTCACAGTGTTTAGATGCTTGATTCGTCCTTGCAAATGACCCTACATAATTCACAACACATCGGGTCATAATGCAGTTCAATCCGTTCTTTAGTCTGCTTAATTTTCTTAGGCTTCTTTATTGTTCTTCAATTCATTTAGGATGCTCAATGTGTGCCTAAGAATGATCAGAAATGAAAGAAAACGGAAATCGAAATATAGAACAACTTTTCAAAAGTTCCTGAAATAGGGCACTCTACTCGAGCGCAACTGTAACATGCCCGGGGGGTACCCATGTGCATTAAACAGTACGGACCCTCAATTTCTTTGATATAGTCTCACGAGTGCAATGTGAAACATAAATGAGAGTCCAAATTTGACAACTTTTATAGAAGATCTATTTTATTGCAAAAATTTTACCAGAAATGGACTGTATCACTAGATCTTAGAAAAGTCACCTAATGTTTTAGAAAAATTAGGAAACCTGTGACTCGTGCCAATGCCACTATTCATCATCACCAAACATGCTTGGCTTAGAACCTTAGCTATGAGAGGGGAAGGTCATTATTGAGCACCCCCACTCACCCGATCAAAAGATTGGCCTCTACTAAACATGATATGATTTTTATTTCCTTTATGTGTTCATATTCCGATTATTTAATAAATCCTAAAAAAATTACTATGTGAAGTATACAAGTATAGACTATGTCACCCACTTTGGAACAAATTGATTTCATATAGTTTTGAAACAGTTTTGAAGATGTACAACCCAAATAAATTGAGTTTACAAACATGAAAAATCAACATCGTTCCAAATTAAGCGACACAACCTCCATCCACTAGCATTCATATAGTTATATTAAGTAAGAAAATAACCACATGGTAGGATGCTAAACATGATAAGAATATTATGTACGAGCGGGATGCTAGAGCATAACAACTTACATATTTACCGACGTCCCGCGAACAGCTACAAAATAAAATTAGTAAAATATGCATGATCCTATATTCAAAATGCTAATGCAATACATACACAAGAATGCTTCTAAAGATCCAGCTTCTAAAACATGACATGTGAAACATTGCAAAACATGCGATAGCGCACAAAATCATGTAATAAGAAGTAGGTATGAATCATGTATGTAAAAGCATGGATATGCATGACATGCAAGATATATACATATGTACAATTAGGGAAAGCGATTAAAGAATGAGATAGATAAGAAGTAGGTATGGAGAATTATTACAGCACTTTAAATATTACAAATCCAAGGGAGATGAATAAATATTATAACACAATATAAAAATCCTCACAAACACTCAAAATAAAATAAACATAACAAAATAGCAGCTTCAAGCGCCTCAAAGACCATCGGAGGTTGACCTTCTCAACGTTGGAAGGCTGCCCGATTTTGCTTAGAGGTCGCAGGCACGGTCATGAAGGTTGCGGGCGCGATGGTGTACTTTTAGGTGGCTACCCCGACCAACTAATGGGCCGGGTAGCCCTATAGGCTCGACCAAACTTCGTTTTCTTAGATTTCCACAACAAAAATAGAACTAAAAACAATATATATGAGACTCTCAACTCACCACTTTCGATTAGATTACAACAATATATAATATAACAAGAAATCAAAGCGAAAGAGCTAAATAAGTAAGAAATGCAAGAAAATGAAATAAATTGAAAATTCACCTTTTCAAGAAATGATGAACTTCATGATTCAAAACTTCCTTTTGATCACCCTCAAGTGTATGAATTATGTTCTTAATCCTCAATTTGAAAGCATGGAATTCTTGCTAGAATGATGGCTTGGAGGTGTATGTGGTGAAAAGTGATTATCTCTCTTGTTTTTGTTCACTTTTACCAACACCCACTCTTTTTCTTGATCAAAGCTATTGAAATTCAAGTATTTCAGAATTTTTGGAGGAGTTTTGGGTGTAGAAAAGATGAAATTTCAGTTTGTATGGAAGGTATGGGGTGTATATGGAAGATAGGAGTGTTTTTAGTTCAAAAACTCAATTTTTCTCTCTTTTTTCCCCTCTTTTCCCTAGCTCAAATGTTCTCTCCTTAATCTATCCTCCTCCTCCTCTCAATAATCTAATGTATACATATAGGCTAAGAAAGTGGAGAAATGATGGAAGACAAGGTGGAAGACGAGATAGAGCATAAAGGAAGATAATGGAGCCAATGGAGCACTAATGGAGCTAATGGAAAACAAAAAGTGGAGCCTTATCTCCAATGGATCAAGCACTAGATAATGGAGGCTGAGTGTATATGTATTTGGTGATGAATATATTAGAAAATGGGTCAATGGGGTGTTCTAACCGAACCAAAACGGAAAAAAAAAAAACGAGTCTACTACTGTCTCGGGCCAGGTCAACAAAATTTACTCTTAAGCCTTACTTTAAATGGGCATATCTCCCTTATCCAGACTCGGTTTTAGGTGATTCTTGTTTCAATTGAAGCCCCAGAAGTCTACTTTCCAGTGGTGGTATCCTCACATCTAAATTCCAAGTGTACAAAGAGATATGCCTATTTTAGTGAAGGTTGTTTATTTCTCTCTCAATGATTTGATGCTCATCATTTTTCTAAACCAGTTTTCTTCCGTCCCCTTCTACTTCCTTCAACTCCTAACCTATAAAGAAGATTTTTTTAAAATATTTTTCAAAGAGTTCACCTCCCTTTCATTTATTTCCACTTTACCTTACTCGGTTTATTGAAAAGTGCAATATTTTAATTGAAATGGGAGCCTTGGATCATCGTAGAAGCATTTGGAAAAATATTTTGAAAAGAGGATTTAAACGTCTAAAATAGTTTAGCCAAAAATGTGTGAAGGTTGTGATTCCATCTCTCTTCTGAGGATTCTGTGAGAAACACATTTTGATTATCATCATCGGACAATTAATAGAAAGTGCCCAAGTCTTAGGGCTGGTCAAAATGGGCTGTCTACATTCTTTGACAGAGCTTGAAGTCATTTCATGACGTGAGTGAATGTCAAAGTCTGAAGATGACCCTTTTGACAAAGCAATAAGACTTGGACAAACAAACAAGATGCGATGCAAGTGGTTGAACTTGAAGGTTGCTTATGTATCTCATTGCAGGGAATCAAACCAGCATAGTTCAGGAGTAGAATGCAAATGACATGCTTGGCATATAATTTGAAACTTAGATTCACACGCTTCACGTAGCTGGTTGTTTTGAAAATTCATGATTATGTAATAGGATGCAATGTCATGGGGTGATGATAAAGATATGAAGATAGTAACATATGAGACAAGCCTCGTGCAAATGATACAAAGCATAACAAAGGGCATAACGTATATAAATGTGCCACAATACAAACAATAGAGTGAGTGCATCGCATACAAATGTGCCATATCATTGCATTAAATGTTCCACAACTCAGTTGATAGAAGAAATGTGAACTCAAAATCCAAACACGTCTCACGTGAGAGGAGAAACAGTGAACCTAAGATCCAAACGCGTTTCACGCGAGAGGAGAAAATAATGAAATCAAAATCCAAACGTGTTTCACACGGGAGGAGGTATAGTGGTGTAACCAATAGACGTTCCTAATCGTATCTCATACGGAAAAGGAGAAGGTTTTAACCGGGTAAACATCAAATCCTAACACGTTTCACGTGAAAGGAATAAAGGTGGTGTAACCAACAAGCGTACCTAACCATATCTCATACGGATAGGATACGGTTAGAAGGAGGTTTTAACCCGGTAAACGTCAAATCTTAACATGTTTCACGTGAAAGGAAAAAAGGTGGTGTAACCAATAGGCATACCTAACCGTATCTCATACGGATAGGGGGAAAGGTTTTAACTAGGTTTAAACGATGTACAAAGACATCAGTATACACAATAGAAGTATACATATACATCAATATACATACACATACAAAGTATATACAAGCAGATACATATACATACAAAATATATACATACATATACATGTGTCCCTCCCCTCTCCTGTTTTTTTCTCTCTCTCTCTCTCTCTCTCTCTCTCTTTTCTTTCATCTGCTTCGAGTGTCGTGTCTGGCACGCGATTTCAATAAACACGTCACCTGACTGACAGAGCTAGACCCTTGATTTTTTCAACGATTGTCTTGGCACCTTTACTCCTTTGTCTTTTTCTTATTCCTCGTTCTCTGCTTAAACCGAGGCTTGGGAGAGAGGTAGAGCAAAAAGTGGCAAACTCTCTCTACCACCACTCTGAAACCCCTTTCTTTTGCATCACTTTCCTCTGACATGCCCTCTTCCTGCGATTCTCTCACTCTCTTTCCAAACGTCAATGAGTCCACGATAGAGATAACTGATTCTGACTCCCTTGAACCTTAACCCTCGCCCTTCTTCCTTCTCCTGTTCTTAGGTTTCTAGCAATGTCAGTTGAGCAAATAATGGCAGCACAGTCTGACATTGAGGCTAACTCATATACGCTGAGGTCATGTGTGGAGACTGTGACTGCGATCTCTAACTTGTCCCGTCGACTACAGAACACGACGTTTGAAGTGTATCAACTGTCAGCGCAACTCTCCTTGCTTCAACATATGTATAAAGATACTCAAAGGAGAGATTAGTGCAATGAAAAAGCAAAACAAAGAGCTGAAATGACAAGCCACTTCCGTGGCCCGATTTAGAGTTCCTTCATACTCCGCATTTGACAACCAACGGGGAATAATTTATTTTAGAAGCTCTGCCAAGGCCAAGCTAGAGTCTTCAAGAGCTTCAAAGGAGTGAAGATGAAGTGAGACAACTGACGGTATAGTCGGATGATGAAGCTGTCTTTGTAATCTCTACTGCCGGATTGTTGTCGGAAACTAAGAAAATAATTACCTCTGTTTTTCCTTTTTCAATTTTTTTTGTGTGTGTTTTTGTTTTCGTGTTTTTTGTGTGTGTGTGCGTGTGTGTATTTTGTGTTTTTGCTTAAGAGTGGGCATCTATAGCTTCAACTCTCTTTTGTACAACTTTGATCAGGGATCCCTGAAGTTTAATAAAAGAGGTTTGTTTTGTAAATCCGAATGGCATGAATGGCACAATAGTTGAGCATAAAAACCATTTGTTTTGAATTTTGAATTTGGGAATGGTTGCATTTTAATGAATTTTGAACTGAATATTGAGCCTATGACTGACCAAAACACAAAACACAACTCAATGAAATGAAAATGAAGCAAAAATCATCCCAAACACACCCCTTTGTGCTTGCTAAAGCAAAATGAACGCAAAACAGAGCAACACTGGCTGACCGCTTGACGGAAAAGTATTGCCGGTGACAACTACTGTGCATTTTCTGGCAATTGCTTGATTGAGGTGACGAGAACTTGAAGTATGGGTAAAGAACAGAAAACCTGACTCGATTGTGCCCCTAATTCATCACTTTACCCCTTTTGTTTGTTTGTTTTTCGATTTTATTTATTTATTTATTTATTTATTTTTTATTTTTTTAAAGCTTAGAAAAGAGCACCAATTCTTCAAAATTTTCTCTCTTTTATTTCGAAATTTCTTCCTCTTTTTTTATTGCTATAATCGTGGGGCGTTCACCCTGGAATTTGAATAAAAGAAATTTCATTTTTGCACATCATGGCATAAATGGCTTTGCACTCGAGTTTGAAAATATTTTATTGAATTTGAATTTGAAAATGATCGAATTTGAATGAACGCTGAATTGGAAATTGAGCCCTCAACTGACCAGAAATCAAAGAATGACTCAATGGAAGAAGAATAGAGCGAAAACAATCCAAACAAACCTATTTACACTCATTGGAATGAAATAGGCTCAAAACAAAACTTTAAAAGACAAGCTATTGAGCTTTACACAAATTCTGCAGTTTTCCTATTCTGGGTTCATAAATTGGCCTGCCAGCAGATTCAATGACCGGCCGGCTGAAACAAACAGGAGACACACCTGGAGTCAACTAAAATCTGGATGACCGACTGAATGGTTAGCCGGCCAGCTGAAATATGAACATGGGACTCGAGAGTGTAGGGAGAAGACAGAATTCCTGACTCTACTATGCCCTTAGTTCATTGCTTTGACTCTTTTTGACTAAAAAGATTTTGACCAACATGAGAGTTAGATTAACATGCCTGTTCCACTCTCTATTTTGAAATTATGTAAGCTAAGCTGTGAGCATTGAAAATTTTCCTTTTTTGAGTCCAATAATGGTCTGGTTTTGCAAAAATGGAATAATTTTTGAGAAAATTAATTGACTTTATTAAAAAAAAACCTCAAAAACTATTTTCACAAATGGCCACTACCCGAATAACACAGGATCAACCCGTGAGCTGCACATACCCAAATTAGATAACTGAATCAGAATAGGACAACTGAATTGAATAAAGATGAGCTAATTGAACATGGATAGTATAATCGAGTTGAATAAGGACACACTAATCAAACATGGACGAGACAAGCAAGTTGAAAATGGTTGGAATCAGGCCTTACATAGTTCAAGGGTAAGGCTCACTCGAGTATTTTGATTTTCCTTTTGTGCTCTAACTTTTGCCAAAGCCGCCCTTCCGGGTTTTCAACCTTGCGAGCTTTTTCATTTTTTCACTTTTTTCTTTTTTCTTTTTTTTTTCATTTTTTTATATTCTTTAATTTTTTTTATGCTCTAATTTTTTCCTAGGTCGCCCTTCCAGGTTTTTGGCCCAGCGAGACTCTCAAGGATAGTACTTCTTCAGCTTGTCCATGTTGATTGGTTGTGAGAATTTTAAACCATCCAAATCCATGAGAATGGTCGTTACTCTTGACCAGATAAATTTGATGATGCAGGGATCCCTCCAATTGGGTCTTAATTTTCCCCTAGTGTCGTGGATAGGAACTTGATTGTCTTTTAGTAATAAAACTCATTCTCTCAGATTTCGGGATTTGACTTCTTTTCTAGTCTTCATTAGCTTGAGAAACGATCCAGTTTGAATCTTTGTCACATGCGACTTTATTGTCCTTAATTCAAGGCCTACTTCTAATATGAATCACATTCGACCTTATTGCCCCTAGTTCAAGGGCTGCCTCCATTCCGGCTATGCAAGCCTTACACTTTGGTTGATTGCTGAACATTCTAAATCAAGGTTTGAAAGCTAAGGAGGTCGAACCTCAAGTCAAGAGGGATCCTATGCTGTACAATCTCAAGATCAATTCCAGACATGTCTTCATAGGACCACGCAAAAATATTTTTTAAAATCTTCTAACAAAGTGACTAATCGTTCATGCTCTTACGAAGACAATATAGAACCAATCTGGACCAAGCTGGGATCCTTCTTAGTACCTACATTAACAGAAATGATCTCATTCATCAAGGGCTTAGCACACCTCTCTTCCTCTTAGTCGATCAAAATTTACAAATCCCGAGGAATTTCTTCCTCTTCGTTTTTATTAGAGTTTTCGAAAAAAGTTTGGTAATTTTGGTCAATGCAATGAATTAAAGGCACAGAGAAGTAGGCAGAATCTATGGCACTTTTATTGAAAAGAAACTATGACTCAACGATGACAACAGACTCAAAAGAAAATGACAAAGAAGACCTAGACAGGACAAAAATGTCTAGTTTAGTACTCCCGAAATCAACAGACTCTGACTAACTAGAATGACTCACGCTTGATCCCAACTCTACAAACTTGGTGGAATCAAACTTAGATTCAATACTCAATTCAGAACTCAGAATAAAACCATTCTCAAATTGCTAGTCAAAGTGTGGGCCATCCACAACATTCAAAATAAAGCTCGTGCAATCAGCAGGTGGTCACTCCCTAATCATAGAAATGGTCGGATATCCCATAAGTTCTATTTATTTACATTGGTAGACTTTGTGGGATATCGGATTTTTTTGAAACAATGGTACTACAACAACTTAGCAAAAACAAAACGGAACTTCCAATTAGAACTATGGCAACACTTTGGCCCAATTCGCACAACTGATCGTTGTATGCCCCCACTGAAAAAAACTGAACCCCACAAACTAACATGCTTGAACCATTGTTTAGAATTTGAGAACCTTAGATCCCATACATTGCACATAGCAGGAAAAAGAACAAACACCCCTATGGGGGCTTGGGTCACACTGTCCTAACTTTGAAATGATCTAGGGTTTCACTATTCAAACAAGCAGTATCATACAACTTAGAAATGGAAGAGCATCATGTCCTAATATTAAAAGGTACTGTGCCTCACTATATGTACAAGGCTGGCTTTACTTTAGGAGTTGAAGTCAATGTGACATTGCCAAAGAGTCCTTTGGGTTATAACCAATGAAGATCCCAGGAAATCAGAAGAGTCAATATAGCCTCTCTTCGAAGTCTGAGAACCTTAGATAGTAGAGCTTAGATAGTAAAGCTACCTTTTTGACAGATCTCAAAAGGTTATATAACACAAAGCCTCCAAAGTAACGTAGAGATAGGTATAGTGTCACAAAAAGTGTGCCAGTGCTCCCACCAGTATCTGGGCAACATAGGGAATTTAAGTGCACGAATGTATGTAATGCAACAAATATATAATTGAAAATAAAAGTCATATCATGGAGTTCGAGTCAAGGTTTCATAAAATCCCCAACAGAGTGGCCAGAAACTGTAACATGCTTGGGGGGTACCTGTGCATGTTAAACAGTTCGAACCCTTAATTTCTTTGATCTAGTCTCATGAGTGCAATGTGAAACATAGATGAGAGCCCAAATTTGACAATTTTTATAGAAGATCCATTTTATTGCAAAATCTTTGCCAGAAATGGACTGTATCGCTAGATCTTAGAGTCGCCACCTAATGTTTTAGAAAAATTAGGAAACCTGTGACTCGTGCCAAGGCCACTATTTGTCGTCACCAAAGATGCTTGGCTTGGAACCTTAGGTATGAGAGGGGAAGATCATTATTGAGCACCCCCACTCACCCGATCAAACGATCGGCCTCTACTAAACATGATATGATTTTTATTTCCTTTATGTGTTCATATTTCGATTATTTAATAAATCCTAAAAAAATTATTATGTGAAGCATAAAAGTATAGATTATGTCACCCACTTTGGAACGACTTGATTTCATGTAGTTTTGAAAGAGTTTTGAAGATGTACAACCCAAATAAATTGAGTTTACAAACATGAAAAATCAACATCATTCCAAATTAAGTGACACAACCTCCATCCACTGGCATTCATATAGTTATATCAAGTACGCAAACAATTACATGGTAGGATGCTAAACATAGCAAGAAAATTATGTACAAGTGGGATGCTAAAGCATAACAACTTATATATTAACCAACGTCCCGTGAACAGCTACAAAACAAAATTAGTAAAATATGCATGTATGATCCTATATACAAAATCCTAATGCAATACATACACAAGAATGCTTCTAAAGATCTGGCTTCTAAAACATGACATGTCAAACAATATAAAACATGTGATAGTGCACAAAATCATGTAATAATCAATTAAAGTACAAAGATGCAAATTTAGCCTGTTCTAGGCTTGAATCATGTATGTAAAAGCATGGATATGTATGGCATGCAAGATATATACATATGTACAGTTAGGGAAAGCGATTAAAGAATGGGATAGATAATAAGTGGGGATGGGGAATTATTATAACACTTTAAATATTACAAATTCGAGAGAGATGAATAAATATTACAACACAATATAAAAATCCTCACAAACACTCAAAATAAAATAAACATAACAAAATAGTAGCTTCAAGCACCTCAAAGACCATCGGAGGTTGATCTTTGCAACGTCGAAAGGCTGCCTAGTTTAGCTTAGTGGTCGCGAGCACGGTCATAAAGGTTGGCTACCCGACCAACTGACGGGTCAAGTAGCCCGGTAGGCTCGGCCAAACTCTGTTTTCTTAGATTTCTACAACAAAAACAGAACTAAAAACAATATATATGAGAGTCTCAACTCACTACTTTCAATTAGATTACAACAATATATAATATAACAAGAAATCAAAGCAAAAGAGCAAAATAAGTAAGAAATGCAAGAAAATGAAATAAATTGAAAATTTTCCTATTCTAGAAAGGATGAACTTCATGATTCCAAACTTCCTTTTGATCACCCTCAAGTGTATGAATTGTGTTCTCAATCCTCAATTTGAAAGCTTGGAATTCTTGCTAGAATGATGGCTTGGAGGTGTATGTAGTGAAAAGTGATTATCTCTCTTGTTTTTGTTCACTTTTACCAACACCCACTCTTCCTCTTGATCAAAGCTATTGAAATTGAAGTATTTCAGAATTTTTGAAGGAGTTTTAGGTGTAGAAAAGATGTAATTTCAGTTTGTATGGAAGGTATGGGTTGTATATGGAAGATATGAGTGTTTTTAACTCAAAAACTCAACTTTTCTCTATTTTTTCCCTCTTTTCTCTAGCTCAAATGTTCTATCGTTAATTTATACTCCTTCTCCTACTCTCAACAATTTGATGTGTACATATGGGCTAAGAAAGTGGAAAAATGGTAGAAGACAAGGTGGAAGACAAGATAGAGCATAAAGGAAGATAATGGAGCTAATGGAGCACTAATGGAGCTAATGGTATATAAAAGTAAAGCCTTATCTCTAATGGATCAAGCACTAGATAATGTAGGTTGAGTGTATATGCATTTGGTGATGAATATATTAGAAAATGGGTCAATGGGGTTAGTGTGGTGTCCCTAGATAATAGGGTTCGCTTGAGCGCAAGTTTTGTTGCTCAGGCCAACGTGCAATAGTCTGTAAAACTTCTAGGAGCTTAACTTTTATGCTCGAGCGCCACTTCCTATGCTCGAGCGAATTAGTCGAATTTTGAAATTTCTAGAATTGTGTTTGAGCTTCAAACAGATATTCAAAGTTCCAAAATTTCATGCATGACATGTTCTAATGTACAAAAACACTCCCAAAAACATATATATAAGGTTATTTCTAACTCTTAGCTCAAATCTCCATAAATTTAACGATGTCAATACCTTTCTTCCTTTCTTACAAAACATAAAATTAAAGCTAGCAGCTCTTAGAAAAATATTTGCCAATATGAAATTCAAATCAAAATCAAGTCAATTCTTGATTGTCAATTTTTAATAATAATTAATATCATGACTTACCCAAATTAATTTTCTTCATATCAAATCCAATTCCAAACTCATAAATTCTAAAACATGAATTAAAATTTCAAAATAATTTCAAGACTTGGGTTCATACATGGCTTGTCTAAAAACACAAACTCTTAAATAATCAAGAAAATATGATCAATTTTAAATCATTTATATTCAAAATTCCTTTAATTTAAAAATTAAACTTATTTGTTCACAAACTCATAATTTGCCAAAGCTTAGTTCTTATTTTTATCAAAACATGAAATCAATTCTCCGAAATCTATGATTCATGTAAATATAGACTCAAATACTCATAGAATTCCCTTACGCATGTAACAATGTAACTTGATTTCATGCGAGAATATAAAAATCAAACTCAAAATAATTAATTTCTAAATTTATTTTCTATAGCTTGAACCTAATTTCATTTCTTCATCTCCTTACTAATTTCTTTCAAATTATATGAAATTGAACCCACTCATTTCTTAATTTCAGCTGTTAAGTAAATTATCTACAAGATTTAAACTTTAATTTGTTACCTAGAGCTTTGGATTGTTGAAATCATGAGTTTACTTGTTCCAATTTTCCAGCACAAAACTTGAGCTCTTTTTCTTCTTCAACTATCTAATTTCCTTCTAATTCCATAAATATAATTCCAAACCCTTCTCAATCTCAAGTATAATAAGGAGATTCTACATAAATCAAGCATAAATCTTATACCTGAAACTTTAATTTAAGCAAATTGGGTTGATTTTCCTTTGATTCTCCTTGTTCTTCCTTCAACTTCCATCACAAAGTGGGTTTCTCTCTCTACACCCTTGAGCTCTCAAACTCACTCTCTTTCTAAGCTTCTTCTAGCAGAAATGAGGGACTCAAGAATGAGCTCCCTCTCTTGTTCTTGACTCACATATAACACACACACTTCACTTCATATTAATGCCCCACGTGTGCACACACTTGGACCTCTTCTTTGAGCTCCAGTGCAACAATGACATGCACACACAGAGACAGAATCTGCATACACAGAATTTCTCTGCAGACACACCCATATACACCCTCAAATTTTAGACCATTCAATTTATGAGTAAAATTAATTTAATTAGGCAACACTTGATCTTAATACATCTTGATTAGCACATAATTTAATTAATCATAACAAATCATAAATCTCACATAATTTAATTTGTCTAATTTGACTTCCATTAGAGCCCAATTAATTATATTTAAATTTATCATTCTGAATTGGATTTTTAATTAAACTCCCAAAAGGCTCAAAATATTAAATTACACTTAATTCCATCCTTAATTTTGGTTTCTTAAATCATTAAGGCTTTCAATTTCATATTAAACTTCAAAATCTTCGTCAATAAATTACATATTCTATTGAACACCTCATAAATAAATGTAATTCATAATAATCACCATTCTCAATTCTCATAACTTAATTAACTCCAATTTGGACCCAATTAATCAAATATCAATGTTACTAAATTGAATCGAATATTTATTAAACTTCCATATGGCCCAATACTCGAAATTAAACTGATTCAATTCATCAATTTCACCTCCTTGAGCCATTTAGGCTTTCAATTTCTAATTCCAAAATAAATCTTTAATCAAATCATATACAAACCAGATTTCATAATTCCCATAAATCCCAAATTAAATCAAAATAATGACTAATTAAAATCCAAATCTCTTTAATTAATTAAATGTAAAATATTACACGTAATGGGGTCGTCACACCATGATGATTCGTTGCAAACATGAGCAACAAGAGGCCAAACCATTGGCTCTAAGCAAGTATTGTGCATTGGACATTGAGACTAAAGTCCCAGAGATACAGGAAGAAGAAGCTCTATGAACATATTTTGTTTATGAAGAAGAGAGCAAAGAGGTTGAACCAGCAAAGGTTGTGACAGATCATGATGGGAAGTTTGCTTCGAAGCCAAAAGAAGCTGAATGAGGGACATTGGTAAGCACTCAGATGCAAGATCCTTTAGAGGAGATCAATCTAGGGGATGCATCAGTACAACAACCTACCTATATTAGTGCTTGGTTGGATCCTATAGCTAGGAACCAGTTATTGGCCCTTTTGAAAAAATATAAGAATTGTTTTGCTTGGTCTTACAATGATCTGCCTGGATTGGATAGGTCATTAGTGGAACATAGACTTCCAATTAAGCCAAATTTTAAGCCATACAAGCAGTAGCCTAGACAAATGAGTCTTGAGGTGATTCAAAAGGTGAAGGAGGAGATTGCAAGGCTCCTCAAAGCAAGCTTTATCAGGACAACCTCTAAGGAAGATGAATAGTAAGTACTTTTATACTAAACTTTTCGATAGTTGTGTGGGTCATTCGAACTGTGTTTGAAATGTTTTTTTATATCATTGGAAAGCTCTCGACGAGATGAATTTTTTGAAATTCTTAAAACATGAAATTCAACACTTTGATTTTTTTAGAATTTAATTAATCAAAATAGAACGTTGTTAACAAACTTTCAAAATAATATATAGAATAAATCCGAAACAAATCTCAACATTAAAGTGAATAATATTGGTGAATAATAAAGTTCACAAATATGTTCAATTAATCGAAAAATCCAATAGAAAAATGTTAAAGACCCCAAATGTTTTACTAACATTTCTACTAAATGTCTCACATGGGTGTGGAACCCACAGCATGTGGGTCTCATGTGGGTCCCACACCCATGTGAGAAATTTGATAAAAATGTTGGTGAGACATTTGATACAAATGTTGGTAAAACATTTGGGGTCCCTAGCATTACTCAATCCAATATTATTCCTTGTTTCACACAAAGATAATCTTGTTTAGATAAAAAATTAGTAGTTCAATTTACAAGTTCCAATTTGTTTTGTTCATTTGTATCCTCCTTTCGCGCTTAGGTAAATTAGTAAAGAAAGTTAACTACAAAACAAAACAAATAACAAACAAATCAAATAAATTAGTAAGAATCTTATAAAATAAAATTCTTATGTTATTTTATCAACTTTTAAACTCATGTAATAATAACTAAATAGCTCATGTAATAAGGACCGATTAACATAAAATAAATTGCATGAATAAATTATAATAAATAAATAACTCAAACCAATCCAATAACTCTAGGTAATTAAATTAATTTTAATTCCAAGAATTACTAGAATAAATTAAAATAAAAGCTAAATTGTTTTATTAAAAAAACTATTTATAAAAATCTGTTTTAAGATTGTTAGCATTTTTTTCATAATAATACTAGAAAAATATATAAAATAAAATTAAATAGAAATGACAAAAAAAATCTCATTTTTTATTTTTATTTTTTTTATTAAAGAATGAAATACAAAATAAACTACAAAACTAAAAATACAGAAATAAACTAGATTACATCATGGAACTCGCATAAACAAAATCACTAATAAAACAAATTATTAACATGAATAAATAAAGATTAGAACTCGTCGAAGTAAAATTAATTCTGAAAGCTTAAAGAACAAATGACGACAAGCAAATTGAAGCCTGTGGTTTACACAATTTCCTTAAAACAGATTCGCTGGCTTGCCGAAGAGTGCTAGAGGAACGTCAGCGTCTGTCTCTTAGGATATGACGGTTAAAGACCAGCTACTGCAGGAGCACCTCCTGGATAGTTTTCGCGAATTGACTAAGGGCAACACTCTCTCTCTCTAACAAAATCTAAAGAAGGGAAAAAACCTTTAAATTTTTCCTTTAGTGTAAACACATCTCTAACTTTATCTAAAGAAAGCCACAAATTTTCCATCTTAAAAATCATTTTTATGTCGTACTTTTAAGTTGGAGGAGAAATGCCATTTTTATACTTGTAGGGAAGGGGTATTAGTCATGAAGGCTACCATAAAACCTAGCATGAATGACCGTCAACTCTTAGCCCAAAGGTGCAAAACTCCCATGTGCATAATATATATAATTAAATATGTATATAATGTTATTCAAACCTGATGGGTTGCAAAACAGATATAGGTATTGGGTCACAACCCGATCTAGGACCAATCTCAAATATATGCACAAGCTAAGTCTAATATAGCACAACTCAATCCAAACTCAAGACTGAGCCCAAAGCCAAGTCCATAACTGTCACATGTTCATGCACAAGCCTAGGCCTAGTCTAGACCAAAGACTAAGTCTAAGTCCAAGCCCAAGTCCAAGCCCAACTTTAATTGATGACCACTTTATGAGACAATTCTCATTCATAGCTCAATGATTTCAGCTCATTATTTTTATATTGTAATCTTCTCACTTAAGATAATACAACCCCACTCAGACCTACCTCAACTGATGGTTAGGTCCACTTTAATTTCAAATTAAAGTTAGCGAAATACCATTATTTTCCAACAGACTCACAATGCCCAAATTTATCCTCGATATCAATACAATGTCCCTATTTCTTTTCTAGGACATCCTATAGCTTATATGGACTCGTGTGTTCAGTATAACTCGTGCTCTAATACCACTTTGTCATGAACTAACCCCACCCCAAGGGATTAGTGAAGTGACCGGCCAGTAATCCTAAGATTACCGAAGGCTTGTTAAAAATAATTATAATAATTGGGGCTAACAAAAGCAAATATAAAAGATACATTGTCCATTGAGTTGTGCAGACTTATATGAGACAAAGAAAATTTACATCTTCATATACATATATATACACATATATTATGATGTCATTTTTACATCATCATACAATATATATAAGTCAGAAGGGACTTAGCCCTATTTACAGAATAAACAAAAGCTTGTTCAAACATAACAAACGAAAATAGAACTTGGATCTTGATCACAAAACCTGACCGCAATACATATATCAGGAACCTCCATATGAGGCACAATGGTTGGCACAAAACAGAGTCTAGATGGACGCCTCTAAGCCTGGTCACGCGCTTGGTCACCTACATACATAATGTAAACAGTGAGTTGGAACCCAATGAATAACAACAATGTCAAGGGTTTAATGAATGATGTCCCATAATAGATTCAGAAATCAGAATTCAGATTATATCAGAATCAAATACATATTCATATTTGCAATTAGTCATATGTGGTACATTCATTAGCTAACAGAGCAGATGGTCATATGAGACCCTTATACATAGCAGAAAGTCACTTTAGACCTGTTTAGATCAGACAAATGATTATGCATAATCATAGCAGATAACCATTAAGGTTTAACAGATAGTTCCATGAATGGAACCCACAGAAATCTCTAATAACAGATAACAGAGTATAACTTATAATTCATAAAATACTTGTAAACAAACATATCTTTACAGAGTTATTACTTACATATAGCTCCAGAGACAGATTGGACGAATTGTGGCACGTGACCTACACAAACACATAACATATATGGGTTGAAACACACATCCCAAACGATACTTATCTTAATTAAATTCTCTTCAGTGTGAATCTAGGCTTGAGCCAACTTTTTACTCTAAGTATGGATTGAAACACATAACTGAATGCTATGAATCTAGGCTTGAGCCAACTTTTTAGTCGCTTGAGGCAAGTGCCATGCAAGGGTGGGTCTACTCGAGCGAACACTTGGTTGCTTGAGCTAACTGCATTTGTCTACAAAAATACTGAGAGCTCGCGAAATGCGCTCGAGCGAAGGATTGGTCACTCGAGCAGTGTGACCAAATTCTGGAATTTCCAGAATTCAGTTCCAAGTTCAAAAGCATGAATTCAAGTCCCAAACTTGCATGGTTGGTTAAATACATGAAAACTCCTAGAAACTCATTCAAAATCATGAATTCATGACTAATTTACAAAATCAAAGCTCAAAACCATGTCAACTTTGCAAAATCATGTTCTAAACTTCTTCTTAGCTACATGCATGTAATGATTCAAGTTCTTTCCTTTGAAAACATGAACAATTAGAATAGTAAGTGTAGAAATATGATGGATTCTTAAAACAAAGCAAGAATAGTCCCATGCATATAAGAATTCTTGGAAAAGAAAACTCAAAATTGATGAAACATGGATGCAACGTGGATTTGACTCCAAATTCGGCATCTGAACTCATTTCTCCTTCTTGATTATATATACAGCTCTTCATTTTACACAATTCATGACTTAAGTACAAAATTTAGGAGATATTACATACCTAAAGTCCTCAATTGAGCTCAAGTTAGCAAATTCTTGAGATGCCAAAGTCAATTTTCTAATTCTTTTCTCAATTCTCTCCTTTCTCTCTCTACAATTGAACTCTCTCTCTCTCTCTCCCCATATGTTTTTGTTGCTCAAGAAGATGATAGAAACATGTTTTGCTAAACTTATATCACCTATTTATAGGTTGAATTAGCTTAAGCTAATTAAATTTTATTAAAGTTAAGTAAGCTAACTTAATTCTATTTAATTTATTTTAATTATTTGAATTCGAATCAAAATCTAATTAAACTTACCATAAGGTTCTAAAAATTCTAAATAACACATTGACCTAGTCAATTTCATGTTCAGATGCCGATAAAGCTTTCAATTTCCATATCAAAGTAGAGTTCTTAACATATTTTCCTACGACAAACAGACAAAAATACAATTTTATAAGACATTGATATTGAAATAATGTACATATAAGACATTGATATTGATGATAAACAATGTACATATAAGACATTGATATTGAAATATCAACAAAGCATCGGAAAGCACAAAGCTGCATCATAGCTACAGTTCCAATCCCAACTAAGTTAGCACTGAAGATGAAACCCAATCATATGTATGCACAAGCCCAAGATTGGCGATATACCAATCCAACAACAAAGAACAGGGAAAGGAAAAAAAAAATAGCAACAACTAACAAAACATCTAAAGAACAAAATAAACAAACCACCATCACATATCAAATTCAAGCACTCTTTCAAGCAACAAAAGATATAGAAGCATCAGGTGCACCCTACACTGCCCAAGCAGATCCTTCGGCCTTTGACTATCGAACAAAAAGACTCCCACCATTCTAAAGGAGCAACATCAGCAGCTTGCCCTCACTAGAAAAGACATCTCGGTGATTCATCATAGACATACATGAATATTGTAAAAATTAAAGATAAAGTCACTTACCGAAAAATCATTAAATTGCTTCTTATACTTGGACTACAAAGCCACATTAGATATGATTTTTTCCATGACGTTACTCCAAGTAGGTTGACTGTCATTAAAGATAGCTTTCCAAAGTTCCTAACAAATGGCCAAATGAATAACTGACCATACCTAACGTTCCACTTTTTCTTTCTTCCTCACGGGATCTTCAATCCAACACAATAATAAAGCATGAATGGATTTTAGGGCAACCCTAATCGATCCCCACCAGCGCAAGCATGTTGCCTACATTTTCCAGGAATAAAAACAATGCAAGAACAAATGATCCACCGTTCTAAGGATGAATTACAAAAGTAGCACATACTTTGGTTAGTATCATTGATAATATTAAGTTTGAGAAGCAAGTCCACGACCTTAACCCTCTCATTCCAAATTAACCATTGAAAGAATTAAACCCAAGGTGGTGCCACATTTCGGCAAATCAACTCCGTTATGTTGAGAGTCATCACTAACTCTCCTCACTCTCTAGAATCTTCTCTCTAGAATATTCTAGAAGTTTCCACATGAATTTAGAGTACTTTAGAAAGATCTAGAAGATTCTTGGAAGACCTAGAGAAATTCGGAAGATTCTAGAACATCTTAGAAGGTTCCAGAACATTGGAGAAGTTTGGAGAAATCTAAAAAGTTCTAGAAAGTTTTAGAATATATTAGAGAAGTATAGAAAGCTCTAATATGTACTAGAGTAAGCTAGATTGTTCTAGAGTGTAGTGAAAGTATGAGTATATTCTTGAAAGTTCTTTAACTAGTATAAATATGAGATGAGTGGATGTACTAGGTATTGGACAATTGGAAAATTGAGTGAAACATGAGTGAGTCCAAAGTGAGTGGTCAAGTACTATGAGAGTGATCTAAAGTGAGTGCTTGAATGTATGTGTGAGTGGATAAGTGAAGTGTATTAGTGTGTAATAGTGTACAAGTGTTTTGTGTACTGTAGTGTTATCAATAAAGATTGTATTTTTGGGTCCGCTAGTGTGTCAAAATCAACAATTTGTATCAGAGCTTGGTCATTTGGGGATCAACACGAGGAGCGATTGAGATTGATACAAGAGATTGTTGAAGTTAATGAGCATAGTTGTTATGGTGGATTTTGGAAACTTCATCAGAGATATGGAGAAATTAAATTATTATAATTATGATTATTGGCGAATATGCATTGAGGTATATCTTCAAGGACATGATCTATGGGAGATTGTTGACGGCAAGGAAACTATGTCACTTGAAGAAGAAAATGCAGAGGCCTTGCGAAAGTGGCAGATCAAGGTTGAAAAAATAATGTTCGTGTTAAGGACAATCGTTCAGAAAGAGTTATTGGAGTATGTTCGGTAGGCTACTAGTCTAAAAGCAGTCTGGGACAAGTTATTTTCAAAGACAAACGATGCACGACTTTAGTATCTAGAGAACGAGCTTGCAACGGTGACACAAGGATCAATGATTATCAGCCAATATTTTCTCAAGGTAAAGACTCTTTGCAATGAAATTTCATAACTTGATTTCGAGTAAAAAATTAGCGAATCAAGAATGAGGCACATTATTACTCGAGGTTTAAGACCCGAGTATAGTGGGTTTATGGCTGCTGTTAGAGGATGGTCCACTTAATTATCACTGGTCGAGCTTGAAAGTCTATTGGTAAATTAAGAAACTCTAGCAAAGTAAATGGCTGGAGTCATATTAAAGAATGAAAGTGAAGAAGAAGCTTTATTCAGTAGCAAGAGAAGAGATGGATAGAAGTGGCAAAAATATGAAAGATCAAAGAAAGAAGAAGATGAACAATTACAAGATGATCGAAGTTATCAACGAGGGAGAGTTTGACATGATGAAAATGATCGAAGAGCAACTAGATTTGGACTACACAACATAAAGTGCTTCAAATGTGGCAAGATTGGCCGCAAAAGATTATTGGTTAAGAAGAAGACCAATTGAAGGTAGTGTGGTAACATTTAATGGTTACCAAGACGAGAGTGAAGCTGAACAGAATTTCCAAGCTTCATGTGCAATGTTCGAGTCCGTGGAACTAGGGTACTTAGAAGAAGAGCCAGAATTTGAAGAAGAATGGGATTTTGAAGCATCTTCTACAATGTTCATGGTCACTGAAGTAGATTCAGAAGAGGAGATAGATTTGGATAAAGGCATATAGGAGCAGTGCAACGTAATTATCAAGGAAGTGGATGCATACTCTATCACAAATGAGTCAGTTCTTGCAGTTGAGTCTCAATCTTCAGGAGTTAAAGACCCATAAGCTCATCTACCAGATAAGTTGGGAGAGCGAACAAAAGAAGAAAAAGAAGTAAAAGAAGTGATACAGTTGCAAGAACTAATATCTGCAAGGCAATGTCAACCCAATCCAAAGTACATTGATGCAACCTTTGCTAAGAAAGATAGTATAAAGGAACCAATAATATCTCAAGAAACTATAAAAGGATTCAATTGGAGGAAGACAACAAAAGAAAATATTGATGCATCACACATATTCAAACGTGGCACTCACTGTCTAAATTGGAGGATGAGAATCCTATAGTTGGCCAAGAACGTAATGTTCCATGAAAGAATAAATTACTTCGAAAGAGAGAAGTCAATATTGGAAGAGATGGACACAAAGTGTATAATGGTAGAGGACTAGGCTGCAAATATACTCATGACCAGTTTCTGAAACAACGTGACATGGTTACATAATCCAGAAATAAGGGTTAGTGCTGAGAGGGAGTGTTGAGAGTCATCACCAACTCTTCTCACTCTCTAGGATCTTCTAGAAGTTTTCACATGAATCTAGAATACTCAAGAAAGATCTAGAAGATTCTAGAAAGACCTAGAGAAATTCAGAACATTGTACAACATCCTAGAAGGTTCTGGAACATTGAAGAAGTTTGGAGAAATCTAGAACGTTCCAGAAGGTTCTAAAATTGTAACGCCCCAAAAAATATTGACATCTAATATATCTAGATTAACTCATAGACATAATCTAAATTCCATTACTTCCAATTATTGACATACATGAACATTTCAAAAACCAATGTTCATACTAAATTCCCATATTTCCCTTAGTAATATTCAACATGAGATTTAACAAAAGAGTGACCACATGCATTAATATTTTCATCATCCCTAAGATATGAATCTCTAACATGTGATAATAATAAGTTAAAATAATTTAAATACAAATTAATGCCTTAATGACTACAAGTTCCAAGGCTTTACCCGGTTACAACAAAGTGGTTTTCAAACCCATACATAGATAGCCACTAGCTTGCAAAACAAAGAGAAACAAATAAATAATTGAGCCTTGTGCTCCAAAAAGATCCTCAATGCCTTCACTTCAGCAAAGGCACACCACAATCACCTGAAAAATAGTTTCCACTAAGGGATGAGAATAAAGTCCAGCAGAGATAATCTAAATAAAGTGCATGCAGTTTAACAATATCATGTGGTGCAATGCATATGAGATGCCAATGCCAAAATCATAAGCTTTCTTGTTTTGAAATTCTCATGCCATGCAGTTGTTCAAAAACACAACCAACTCAATCATTCGTTTGATAGAACAAGACACGGTAAATATGACACTGGTAATCCCTTGACTGGTGTCTGCAAGTAGGCATAACTAGCACTGCCAATTCCTACTTTACCAGCTCTTAACCGGAAGGCACGTGGTACCTACTCCATGCGTGTTTTTATTATTTCACCTTGGACACTCAGGCCAACTTAAACAATACCAATCTACACCCCTATTTGGACGTACCAAATGTATTTACCCTATAACTTAACAAGTTTCAAATATTCTCAATGAATCAATTTAAAAAAAAAAAAATCAATTTCTCAAATCTAATGCGAAGATCAAATTATACAATGTTCAATGCAATGTATGAATTTGTAAATATTTCAATTTACCTAATTCACATGCAATTTCTACAACAATCAATACAACCATTCACTGGTTGCACAAACAATTATCTCTATACAAAATAAAAATTTTAAGAGACAAATATAACTCATAATCTCAAATTTTCAAAATTTTAACATAAAAGTAACAACATGTTAAATCTCCTTTTTCCCAACTCAATCAGGAATCATAACATTCTTCCAATTTTATTTTATTTTATTTTTCCATTCAAACTCAAGAATTCACCAAGAATTTTCATAATACCAAAAACAACATATGTTTCTTTCAACTTTTCTTAATACCTCAGCATGATAAATATTTTCATCTTCTCAAGAGTTTAATATTTTCAAATTAAACAATTTCCAAAAGGAACTTTAATGGTTTCCAATATTTCCAATAACGTTCTCATCAATCTCATCCCTTTGAACATTCACTTTCAAATTCTCATTTGTTCAAATAAACATATATTTTTAACACTTATAAGCTTTTCACAAACTTAGCCAAAAATCTAAATATTAACATTTTAAATTTCGAGGGTTTTACTAAAATTTGGGGATTTCTCATTTAAAAAAATGCATTCCTCAAAATCCATGACTCATACAAAAATCACACTCAACTAACAAGAGATTTTCAAAAAAAAAAAAAAAAAAGAAGAAGAGAAATTCCCATTTTTATGCATTTAATATACCATTAATAAAACCTTAACCTTTTCAAACACCACACTATCAAAATAACACATAATAAAGCTAAAACACATACACAATCCTTAGAAAATCCCTACCTCAAAGCTTAGGAGAGAAAATGAATGAAAACTCCAAAAATCAACATTGCTGGATTTCAATCTCCACCAGTCAAAACGTTGCTCACGCCAAGCTCTTCACTTTGGTGGTTACAAACGAGTCGTGATTCAATCAATTAGATCCAAAATGAATCAAATTTAATAATCTAGAATAAATCTCCAATTGTGATTAAAGTATAAAATAATTTAAATAGACTCAAGGTGGCCCCCACCATTAACATAATCAAATATGAATTAAAACAATATAGTTTGGGTTAATTAAATGAAATCCCAAAAATTAAATTTATATCCACATTCAATACTCAAGACCCAAGAATAATTAAAACTAAAACTAAAAAAATTGCCAAGCAGGCCTTACGAAGCCAAAATCAAGAAGTAATATAATTTATTTTCACCAATTTAAATAGAATGGTCTATGACACCACAACTATAATAATAATAACTACACAATCAAACGATTTTGAAATTCATACCAATCCAACTCCAATCAATACCCGGGCCCGCAAACATATAAAAAAATTACTAAACAGATACTGAAAATAATAATAAATAAGTAAATTCAATTTGATTCAACTCGTTACAATCTAGAATATTTTAGAGAAGTATAGAAAGCTTTAATATGTACTAGAGTAATCTAGATTGTTCTAGAGCGTAGCTGTAGATGTCCCCGAACGTCCCGGGAGGGAAATCCCCCCCGTTTTGTTCATTTGGGGCTCACTACAGTTCATGACTCAATGTCACGGTCCTGTATCTAATCTCACAGAGTGCAATGCAAGACCAATGAATCATCAAAGAGTCCAAATCTGGCAAATCGTTTTGGAAAACATATTTTTTGAAAGAAGTGCCAAACATGGACTGCTTTGCCAGATACAGAGTCGCCACCTAAATATTTTATTTTTGGGAAAATTTAGGAAACCCTGACTCGTGCCTAAGGCCACGTGTCCGTCATCACCAAAGTTGCCTCGGCTCGGGAACTTGGGTACGATTGGGGAAGGTCACTTCGTGAGCACCCCCGCTCGCCCGATCAAAGATAAACCTCTACTAACCATGATATCAGGTTTTGAAAATATTATGTGCTCTTATTCCGGTTATTAGCCTAGAATTACTATGTGATGCACACAGCATACAAGTATAGACTGGATCGCCTGAATTGGAACAAAACATTACATATCCGTTTGTTTGGAAATGTTTTGAAATTTGCTACTCGTAAGTAGGCTAAAATACGGATTTCAATGAATTATCCCAATTCAAGTAATCCACCCTTCACCCACAGGCATTCAGGCAGTTATATCACACAAGCACATAGCCTCATGGTAAGCATGCTATCATGGCAGTCGCTCACACACATGCAAGGATGCTAAAGCATAAGTACTTACCGAGTACTCCAAGCCAAAATAGAAGCTATGTCAGAAATCAATGCATGATCCAAGTCCATGTTAGAATGGCTAATGCATCGCAGGCAAAATGCAACTAGAATAGGCTCGGCTAATCTATGGATGGCATGTGAAATGCTACAACTAACAAGTATTCAACTTGGAATTGAAATACGATGTAGTTAGTATGATGCGCCGATCCCGGTGCATACAAGACAGATGAATGAATGCATGCATGCGTAGCATAAGGTATGCTAATTGAAATATGCCCTAAATCTAACCATCGAAAGCTAGTAAATAAAAGGGAAGATAGACGTAAGGTTGGAAGACATACACACACTCACGCACACTTATTACAATTGTGCCATCGTTCGGAGGGTCCGAATAAATAATACAAGCCGCCTAATTAACTAACTCACGAGCTAATTAATTATTACAAGACCGAATTGAACAACTAGCTACAACTAATTATTACATAACTTAATTAATTAACAAATGAATTATTACAAATAACAAATGCTAACTAACTAGTAAGCAGTAAAAGAGAGTTGCTCCAGCTCTATTTGAAGAAGAGGAGGGTATGCATGCTCGCTTCGGTTCCTCGCCTCGAAACACCTTTCGGTTGCTCTTTAGAGACTCTGTTCGCAGGGTGTCTTCCAGTGTTTGTTGCTGAAACTTACCAAAACACTGCAGGGGAAGTCACCAGTGGCCTGCCGGCCATAGAGGGAGATCTGCCGGCCAAGGATGGTCCATTGCCGGCCAAAGGTGGCACACTGTCGTCCATTAGTGGCAGGCTGCCGGCCACTAGTGTGTTATGACACCAAACTGCAACGAAGCACAAAATAGAGAAAATGGAGGGTTTCCCAAGGACATGTACGCACCATGGCACTCCAAATCACCTCAAAACATCAAGGGATAGGCCTAGTCGGATCCACGACCATCAATCACGCATCCCGATGCATGATGGCCAAAGATCCAACTTGTGCAAATCAATATGAAAATGAATGCACAAATAAAGCAAGTAAAGCCTAGAACTCTATCATGAATCATCAAGAGCTTCGGCGACCGAGAATTGAGACGCGTTCCATCACTCGAAGTATGAAATGCCCCTCGTTCCTCGTGCTCAGATTAATACTTAATCCAAGCAATGCAACATATAACCATGGCAAACATGCAACATAACCTAAGTGTGCAAACATACAACTAACCCAAGCATGCAACAAGCATATAAGCATGATGTGAGGCAACAACCTTGGACAACATGACAAAATGCAATATGAACATGTAAGCATGCAAGGTATGCGAAGCTAAACTAGTATGCGACAACATACGAAATGAAACAAACATGCGACAACATGGTAAGATGGGCTTACACCAAAGATGGACGGCTCTCAACTAGGTCCAAATTAGTAGCCAAAGTGATGGAATTGATGGCATGAAAAGCATGGAAAGGCAAGGCAAGCATGCATGCCAAATGGCTCAAGTATTAAGGCACAAAGAGAACAACTCTTAAGCACACTTAAGGAGCAACAAACATGGATATATGACAATGAGGTAAGCTCTGAAATACCATGTAAATTGATGCCAAATCAACTCAGCAATGCAAGCATAGCATGTTATGATGCTCAAGGCTCAAAGTAAGCAAAGGGACTTAAGCCCTGGCCATACGAGGCAAGCCCCAAAGGGCCAAGTGGACCTAAAACAGTCCTAGGGCAGGCCCAAACAAGACCAAAATCAAGCTCAAAGCTAGCCAACAAAGGCTAGAACACAAGGCTAAAAGCATGGAGCATGCAAGGCTTTAAAGAGGCAATGCACTACACCTATGAGAACCAATCATGGCATGACTTAGACAACCAAAAATAGAGTTACATCATGGTATATTAGAACCCAAAATGCACTAAAATGATGAGCCAAAGGCTTAGGGTAAGTGGCATGCACAAAAGTCCACTCTTGAGGCATAAAGCACAAGCTATACAAAGCATTCAAGGCATGTCAAATGCAAGTGTATGACAACATTTCATGGACTGAAATAGCATGTGAAATGAGGGCAAGGCATGCAAACATCACATGTATGACATGATAGAGGCCTCAAAACCCAAGACTAGCCTAAGCATTTACACTATAGCTATACAAAGCATGAGCGATATGGCCATGGCAGCCCAAAACAGTCCTAGAACACTTCAAAATAAGCATGAAATCAAGTTTGAGTAAAGCCAAAATATGCTAGTATGATGAGTCCAAACACCATGCACAAAAGGCTAGTAAACAAGATTTGTTCTACACCTATATGGAGCATGCAAAGGATGATCAAACCAACTATGGATAAGATCATAACATGCCAAATGATGACCAAATACATGCTGAAATGTAAACCAAACAAGCTAAAATGACATGGCATGGCATGGAGCATATGAAGCTAGTTTAGGGGATTTACACTACAAGTGCATCAAGCAAGCATGGAGTGACGAAACCAACCCAAAATAGGTTTATGGCATGGTAAAACATCACCAAAAGTGGACTGAAATGGACTCAACAAAGACTATGCACACATGCTACTTTGATGAGCTATGGATGGAGTTACACTATACATGCAAGATGCAAGCAAGGCATGACTAGACCAGCCTTGGACAGGGCCAAGGTAGGTCCTAGAAGTCACAAAAACGAGGCCTGGACCAACCTCAAAAATGCACAGAGGGATGGTCCTTTGGAAGGCCAAAAATGCAAGTAAAGAGGAATACAAAGAGAGGGGACTACCTCCTCTGATTTAGGACCTCAAAACCACACCTCTACCACTGAAAATCCACTGGATTTCAGTGGTAGGAAGGCCAAACCAGGGCTAGCTCGGAGGCCTCCAAATATGGCTTAAAACAAAGCCAAACAAAGCATGCAAGGGGGCTACACACCCCAAACAGCAAAATTACCTTAACCAAACTTAAAAAGCACTTAAAAAAAAGACTTTTTTTAGTTATAAGCAAAGCCTAAAACAATATTCAAAGAGGGCTAAAGCAAGGTGCAAGAAAGTGCAAAAATGGGGGAAATGCTCACCCTTGAAGACCCTCTTCGAAATCAGCAATTTCAGGGGGTGGAAGCTTGCTTTCAGACTCAAGAAGTCCTCCCAAGAAGCTTGATTCAATGGTGGTGGTGTATATCTATGTGTTGTAGTGCAAAAGTGCAAGGAAATCCAACTTTAAAGCATAAAACACAAGCAATATAGAGAAAGGGAGTTTTTGCTCTTCAAAAACTCAGAACCCTGTCTAAGGAAGAAGCCTCTTCCTTATATAGAGGAATGAAAAGCCGAAGCTTCTTCAAGAAGCTTTGCAAGGCCTTCATCCCTCCATACACGTGTATGGAGGGGAGCAAACAAAAATCCAGTTGGCTCAAAAGATCTGGAGGAAAACCAGCTGAGATAGGGGGGTGCCGGCCATCAGTAATGGCCGGCAGTGCCACACTGATGGCCGGCAGGGCTTCATCAGTGGCCGGCAGGAACAAAGCCATGGTCGGCAATGCACCAGGAGGGCCACTCTGAAAGGACAAAATCAGGGTCCAAAAATGAGGCAGAAAGGATACAAGGTCCGGGAAACTCGAACCGGTGACGTTCCGCCACAACAGTCGAGTGCTAGGCGAGCAATTGAACCAATTGTTGGGTGTACCTACAAGCACAACCAAGTCTAGAGGACGGTCAAAAATGGGGTGTCTACAGTAGCGAAAGTATGAGTATATTCCAGAAAGTTCTTCAATAAGTATAAATATGAGATGAGTGGATGTACCAGGTATTGGATAATTGGACAATTGAGTGAAACAAGAGTGAGTCCACAGTGAGTGGTCAAGTACTACAAGAGTGATCTAAAGTAAGGGCTTGAATATATGTGTGAGTGGATAAGTGAAGTGTATTAGTGTGTGATTGTGTACAAGTGTTTTGTGTACTAGAGTGTTATCAATAAAGGTTGTATTTTTGGGTCCCCTAGTGTGTCAAACTCAACAATTTGTATCAGAGCTTGGTCATTCCGGGACCAACACAAAGAGTGATTGATACAAGAGATTGTTGAAGTTAACGAGCACATTTGTTATGGTGGATTTCGGAAACTTCATCGGAGATATGGAGAAATTAAACTATTATAATTATGATTATTGGCGAATATGCATCTGTAGCTAGCTTTTTGTGTTCCTCAGAGGGGTTTAGTCTCCTCAAGTATGATTGCCTTACAATTCGAACTCCCGTGGTTTTGAATCTGGTTTCACAAGTGCAATGTGGAACAGAAAAAAGAATTAGAGTCCAAATTCGGCAAATCTTAGAAAAATCCATTAGTTACAAGAAATGCCAAAAATGAACTGCATTGCTAGATTTTATAGTCGCCACTTAATATTTTTAGGAAAATTAGGAAACCTGTGACTCGTGCCAAAGGCCACTTGTCCGTCGTAACCAAAGTTGTTCGGTTCGGGAATTTAGGTATGAGAGGGGAAGGTCATGAAATTGATCACCCCACTTACTCGATCAAAGATCGGCCTCTACTAAGTCATGATGTGATTTTTATTAACATTATATGCTCATGTTCTGATTATTAATGCTAACATCACTACATGAGGCAAACAAATATTGACTACGTCACTTACTTTGGAATGCTTTGATTTTATGTAATTTTCGAATGAGTTTCAAATACGCACAACTTAAAAGAAAAAAAAAAAAAAAAGAGCTCGTATATACAATGATCAAAGGCATTCCAATTTAAGCAAAATTGCCTCTATCCACAGGCATTCATAGAGGTATTTTAATTAAGCACGTAGCCTCATGGTAGTTATGCTCGACATGGTAATACAAACACACATATATGTTATGCTAAAGTAAAAAAATGCTCACCCAATATCTGAGGCGAGCTGAAGAGAAGTAGACGGTTTAGGAAAAAAGCGTAATCCTAAAATATATACATGACTAATGCAATACATACAAAATGTAACTAATAGATTCGGTTGTTAATATGACATATGAATCAACTCAAATCATGTGGTAGTGCACATAATCAAGTAAGAAATGATAACGATTTCAAATATGATGAGCCGAACCTTAATACATGCAAAAATGGGTACCAATCATGGAAATGATGAAAGAAAATATGATGCTATACAACTATGGCAAGCATTTAAATAAAAGGGTGGAAGAAATGGGGGTTAGATGATATACATCAAGTGATACAAATTTGCCCTCGTACAAGAGGGTCTGAATGTCCTAATTAACTAATTATTAGAAACCCGAATGAATACTAGTTATTACAAATGACTAATAGAGCGAAGGAAACGCATGTTCACGAGCAAGAACATCCTCTGTAAAACCCCTCTGCTTGCTGCTAGAAAATATCCTGTTTGCAGCCAGAAAACAGCTCTGTTTTGGCCTCAGAATCTGTTCTGTTTTGCTAAAAGATACAACACTGCCTTACAAAAAGTTGGTCAGCCATATAGAAGAATGGCTGGCTGACCACTGTGTTTTGAGAAGAACCTACTGCAATAGACCTGGGACAGAACAATACAGAGGTTTTCCAAAGGATGTTTCTCCCTTCTACCCTTTCCTATCATAGAGATATTAAAGGGAAGGATAGATCTGCTTCTCAAATCATCAATTGTCGCAAAGTTGTTGCATGATGATCTTAGAAGTTATGGGAAAATGCTTTACTAAACACAACGAAAAAAACAACCTTTTTCCTATCATGAAGTTACTTCAAGGAAGAGATGGACATGATTCATAGATCACCAAACATCACAAAATAGTATTTGATGATCATAGAAGCGTCTAAGATAAAAAAAAAAAAAAAAGGGTAATCACTCAAAAATTGTTGTAAACTCTTCTTCTTACTCATGAAATAAGGATGAAACATCCATTTCAATGTTTCAATAGATGATCGAGAAGAGAGTTTTCAACACTTTTGATGCGGAAGCTACTACCTAGCTTCAAGAAAGCAAGAAATTTCTAGCTAGTTAATCGAACTTGTGGAGAGGTGGCTAAAGTTTTAACCGTCCCACAACCAGAGAGGTGGCTAAAGTTTTAACCCTCCCAAAACCACAAGGTTCCAAGAGACATAAGGAAAGCTATAGGAACTAAAGTAAAGCAATCAGCTTAAACGAATGATCCAAGAGGACTTACAACAATACAACCTATAATATTCAAAGCATAATAAAAGAAAAGCATTAAACAGTTCCAAAAAACACCAAAATAGTGTTGAAAAATCAAGAGAAAGTAAAGAACAAAGGTTAAGAACAAGCTAACTATTCAAGCTTAAGGAAGGGTGGCTAACCGCTCCACCTTTTGAAACTTGTAATCACATATTTTAGTCCTTAAAAGAGCTCAAAAATGGGGTGTAAAACAAGAAAAAGAGAGGAAGAGAATGAAAGAAAAGCAAAGAGGAAGTAGCAAAAGTATACCTCTTGAAAAGAGAGGTACATTCCTAGTTGGCAAACTTGATCCCAAATGACCTCAACCAAGTGTAGCAACATTCCCACATCCCATGTGTTCTCAACATTTTGTCATTTTATGACTATATTCGTGACTATATACATGTTCACTTAAACAATAAATTCCAAAAAGAATTTTCACTAATTCTCATGTACTAAGAAAATTTGTCACTTTGTATACAATAATAAGAAATTCCCACTTATTCACTTATTTGACACAAGAAAACCCATAGATGCTCAACATCTTCCAAAACCTCCAAATTTCTAGGTTTTTCATTAAAACTTGACATTTCCTCATGTCTTGGTAAAATCTCACCAAAAACATCTTTCTTAAATCAATGTGATTCAAACCCTCAAGAAAATCATTTAAGGAAAACAAGAGATAAACCCATTTTCAAAATCGCCAAATTTCTTGAGCCAAAAACCAAATTTTCAATGCCTCCCAAGGGGAAATCTCGAAATTAACATAAACTGAAATATATATATATATATATATATAAACTCTAAGAAAATCGCTACCTCAAGCTTTGGAGACGAAGAGAGAAGAAACCCTCAAATTTGATGGTGTTGAAATCCAATCTCCACTACACAAAACGAAGCCCTCGGAGAATTTTCCAACTTTAATAAGGGAACTAGGGTCAAAATGTTTATGGATTTGGAGAAATCAAAGATCTAGTGAGGTTTGATGTAGAAAATGTAGAGAGAATGAGGAGAAAAAGAGTTTTTAGAGAGATAGATAAAATGATATGCACTTACTCCAAGAAAAAAAAAAAAGCAGATTTTTTGGAGTCTGTGGATTCCCGCACATGTAGAGCTTGCCTTCCGCACGTGCGGCTCTCACCCCCGCACGTGCGGTCCATGTCCCGCACTTCCAACAGCAGGTGTATATAATGCAATGTGTACCTTAGCAGCCCTTCAGTTTCCCACACGAGCGGTCCTTCTTCCGCATGTGCGGCCAAGGCCTCCGTACGTGCGGCTCTGCCCTTAGCCCAGAAAATTTTCCAATTCAAATGAAAAACCCCCAGATTCAACTTCAAGTCTCCCGAAATAAGCGAAGCTCAGAATTGAAATTAATAGGGATGAAAATTTTGAGAGAGAGATTTCAAAAGTGATGAACCCAACAGTTGACAAGACCTCAAGTTAGACCCCGACACTCTAACACGATGAACCCTGACACGCACAAAAGAAAAGTAAGATGGGTTACGTACCCGGTCATCACATGGATGCTGTGGTCTGCAATGTTGTATTGGTGGGATCTTGAAGGGGCTTTACCTGAATCTGTTGGAGATATTCTCTTATGGTGGGAAAGTCATTGTTTTAGGAGGTTAGAGAGGAAGATTTGGAGAGGTGTACAACTGTTGTGGTCTATCTGGAGGCATAGGAATGATTGTGTGTTCAATGTATCTGTTCCTATTTTGGTGGAGCTGTGTGAAGTAATAAAGGTGATGATTGCATTATGGATGAAACCTAGTTACTCTAAGTATCATTTTTCAATGTAGGACTTTCTGTTTAATCTAAGGCAAGTGAGATGTTGCCTTAGAGGGAGTAGTGTGTAACACTTATTGTTATTTTGAGTTTTGTTCCCTCTGTTGCTTGTGTTTTCTTTGTTGGTTGGGCTCTCTCCAACTTTGGGTGGTGTTAGCATATGATAGGGCTAGCTTGCTAGTGCCAACCTAGTTGGGATTGGCCGGTATAGCTTTGATACTTTTTGCACCCTTGGTCTTTGTTGATGCTCATCTCTGTAATTGTATTGTTTGATTTTCATCAATAAAGGTTTTTTGGCTGTTTCAAAAAAATAAAAATAAAAATAAATAAATAAATAGTCATGGAGATGGCACTTAAGTATTAGAGTGAGATTTCAGATTTGCATCTATAAAACGATATTGATCTGTATTGTAATTTAACTACTAACATATTAATGTTAAATTTGTCTCCAAAAAAAAATAAAAAATTAAGTGAAACTTGAGTAGCATATTTTTTTAAGGTAAACTACTAATAGGCCCTAATAGTTGGATTTAATTCCCATCAAGTCCTATTGAAAATAAGTCTTGGTAAAAGTGTCGTTAAAAATAATTTTTTTGTGACAATTTTTTGTATATGTCGCTAAAAATTGACAATTAGTGACTTGTTTTTGTCATGATTTTTATAAACTATCGCTAAAACTTACAATTAGTGACTTTTTTTATGACAAATTTTTCCTATAGGACCTATTAGACAATAAGTCTACAGTTGGGTTGAGGTATTAATGGGTCAAAAGAATAAGTACCCCTATTTTTTATAGGGTACAAGTAAATTTATTGAGTATAGTTCAGAAAATCATTGAGTTTTAAAAATATATTTAATCTTAATTTGTTTATGTAATAGTTAATTTTTTTAAAAAAAATTAATTTTTTAAATGAAAACATGAATGATGATTAGTTTGGAATGTCAACGTAAAGAAGTTTTATTCATTCCTTACAGTTGGGTTGAGGTATTAATGGGTCAAAAGAATGACATCTTGTCCTGGATTTGGGGAACTAAGGACTGATTTGAGATCATCATAAATAAGTTGGCTTGAGAGTCCAGGGTGAAAGGCCGAAAATCTGCACGGATAGGTTTCAAGCCTTCCGGTTAATACCGGTAAAAATGACAATTTGGTAGTACTTGTATAGTCTACTTGCAGACACCGACCTAGGGATTACCAGAGTCGTATTTACCGCCCTTGAAATAAATTGTTAAGTTTTGAACAATTGAAATTGCATAACATCATTGAGCATGATGGTTTTCAAAAGATGAAAATGTGATTTATCTTCAAAAAGGGCATAACATGGCATGTGCATTTCATCTCTTGAGACTTGTATAAAATGTATATACTTTGTTAAGGATTTCCTACTAGGCTTTATGCTCACCCTACGAGATTTTTGTGCAGGAAAAGATGTGGTGATGCCGCCTAACTAAAGGTGAGGATATGTGTGTTGAGAGTACCAGACTCTCATTTTGCTTTGACTCTGTGTGTAAGCTAAGGGTTGTATGTGTGTGGGTTTGAATAACCGTTTTGTGTAACCAGGCTCAAGCCTTGGAAACTTGTAAACCCTTGGGAGTATTTATTTGTTTATTTACTTGTTGTTAGATTAATGTATTGTTGCATGAAGAACTATTGTATCATGTAATGTAAGTTTGGAGATTTATATTCAGTTTTCCTTGAAAGAGCCATGATTGTTGTATTATCATTTGGACTAGAAATTTGAGGCGTTACATAAATAAAATTTTAAACAAAAATAACATTTTGAATAAAACGTCAAGGGCATCTTTAAATTTATGAAAACAATAGTGATTGTTTTATTGAAAATGAAGTGACCACAACAAATTATATTTTTATGTATGAAAATTTTGTGAAAAAATCTTAAAATAAGGGTAATATCCATCATTATCGATATGCAAATATAATTAATCTCACTATATATATGTAAAAATTACTAGAGTGTTAGTTATATTTGCATGTAGAGTTCACTCTTCATATGTTGCTTTACTATTGGTTGGTGATATCATATGTCAATAATGACGTGATATTACTATTATATGAAATTTTTATTCAAATTTTGTAAAAATTTGATTTATCATAACATTATATAATTTATTTTAAGACTTAAATATATGACCTTTTTACATTGTCCATGATACACTAGTTATACACAATACTTTCTTTCTGATTTTACTCGAAATTAATTGTAAAATTTTATATGAAATACTTTTGTAATAATTTATTTAAGTTTTTGCACTTAATATTAATTTAAAAATTATTATTATCTTCTTATTGTTGGTTATGGAAAAAAAATTAAAGTAGTAATCAATAAGTGCCCCTCCTGATTTAGTTTCCTGGCTCCGTCACTGCTTACTATTCAATTAAATCGTACTTACTATTTAATGAGTTTTTACTTACTACTTCATTAGACTTTACTTACTACTAAATAATCTTCCACTTAATATTTCATTACACTCACTTACTACTAAATTAAACATTATTTTCTATCATAATGAAACTCTACTTACTACTCGTTGATACTTTATTTACTAAGTGGTAAACTAGTAAGTGGTAAGTTTTTTTTTTTTTTTTTTTGATCAGCAAAAAAGAAGCTTTATTGATGGAAAAAAGCAATATACAAGCCAAACTTACATCAACAAAGCGGGAAAGTGCACTGAGTATCATAACTGACCTCAACAATCCTAATTAGGTTGGCACTGCAAATGAAGCACAATCATATACTAGCATTTCACCCAAGATTGGTGAGAAACCAACCAAGAGCAACCAAAGGAAAAAAGAAAAAACACAACAACAAACCAGCACCAGTGCAACAAAATAGTAGCAGCAGCAAATACAAAACAGCAGTAGGCAACTATACACCAAAACAATGTTGCTGTTGCTACTCACTAAAAACCAAACCAGACCATCCCAATAGATTATGTACCAAACCAATGAAAGTTGTTGCTGATGTACCTACTAACCCAGGCACATTCTAACCAAAGAAACAGAAACCCTACAAAAGCGAAACCAAGACTAACAGCCACTGCGGAGCATGGCAGTCCAATGTAACTGTCCACTGCTGAGCATAACATTCTAACAAAACATATCAACCACCAACAACCAACATAGTAGTTCACCTCTCCCTTTTATCAACCCCCAAGACTTGCAGCCAGCAGAAGCACAAGATCAGCAATGCCTTACTTCCTTATGTAGTCCTGATATTCACAAACACAGATAACAGATCATTCAACAAAGAGACATAGCAGTAGGCTATAACACAACAACATAGCAGGGCACAAAACACAACAATAGAATAGAAAACCAGAATATCCCAATAACAGTAGGCTATAACACAGCAACATAGCAGGGCACAAACTACACCGATACTCAAAACACCATTGGCCAATGCCAAGCAAAACTTTGCAACTGGAGCCAAAAATCCCCTGAACCAGGCAACCCTAACAGCAAAAGATTCCAAACCACCATGCTCTCCTAATCCACCATACTCAGACTAAGGCATGACTTCTTTAACCCAGGCACCTTCTCACCTGATTCAAGTTGTGAATCAGATCATTGACAGAGTAATTGAAAGTAAAAGATGACTTAACCCACACTGCAATTCTGACCTTAATATTTTCATATAAAACATCAAAAGTAGGCTACACGCCATTGAACACACATTCATTCCTTTATTTCCAGATGGACCAGAAAATAGCTAAAGGAACTATACTTCATATCTTCTTTACCATCTTATTGTGCCTACGTCCAACACACTAATCCAGCAAGCCTTGAACTGAACCTGGTAAAACCCATTGCAGCCCCCACTAATTAACAAAATAAGACCAAATTAGCCAAATAAAAGGCCAATGAAGTAGCACATGATTATTTGTTTCCTTCACCTCTTTACAAAAAATACAACAAACATCTGCATTGCCATTTAGTATACCACTCCTTCTCAAGAAACTAGCTGTCTTAATTCTACCCCTCCAAGCCAACCAACAAAAAAATTGAACTTCTGGTGGTACAACATTATTCCACAGCAAACTAAAGACCATGCAAGTAGGACCAAAACCCAGTTCAAACCAGTGATAGGCATAAGAAACACTAAAAACACCAGATGGAGTTGCATTCCATTTCAAACAATCAGAAACATTAACTCTGAGCAGAGGGATGCTGCTGAGATGGATTGACAATCTACTCAGCTCTTTTTCTTCCCAAGCAAAAAGGGGTCTTCTAAAGTTAAAAACCCAATTCCCAAAAGCATCTATTCTGTTATGGAACATAAACATAGACCCATCTTTGTCAACTGATAATAAGAAGAGTCTAGGAAACTCATCCCTGAGGCAAATACCACCTGACCAGCAATCAATCCAAAATCTTGCTCTGTGACCATCACCAATCAAAACAACTGCATTGCTCTTAAAAAGATTGAAGAAGCTCTGTCCTAGTAGCTATAGTGTTGATAATATCACCCCAGATCTTAGACATCCTATTGTCCTTTTCAATTGAGGGGAACTAATCCCTACCTTGCCCTATATACTTCCCACAAATCATATCCTTCCATAGGGAACTTTCTTCAACTCCAAACACTTTAGTAAAAGACAGACATTCATAACTTTTACTCTGCTAACACCCAGCCCTCTTGTGCTTTTACTTTTAGAGACGTCCTTCCATTTTACCAAATGCACTTTCCTCCTCAGATGCGAGCCACCCCATAAAAAAGCAAATTGTATTATTTCAATCTCTTTGGTTACCATCTCAAGCATCTTAAAGAGAGAGAGAGATAATAAATAGGCAAGCTAGCAAGGACAGATTTGATCAAGGTCAACCTCCTAGTGAAGGATAGAAATCTTCTCTTCCAAGAAGTAAGACGTAGCTTACACTTATCAATCATAGGCTACCAGGTTCTTCTCCTACTTGGGCTGGCTCTTAATGGCATACCCAAATATTTTAGAGGCAAGTTTTGGTGATGACAATTCAGTCTTGCAGCAAACTCTTGGCCCAACTCAACAGGAATCCCCACCCCACAAACCACACTCTTGTTATAGTTAATCCTTAGGCTTGATACAATTTCAAAGCACCTTAGGATTCTTTTTATGTTGGCTACTTCCCCCCGTTCAGCTTCGCAAAACAAAATAGTATCATCTGCAAATTGTAAATAAGTAAGCCTAAGACCCCTTAAGCCTACTGAGGCCTCTCTGATCAGTCCCAGATGCTTAGCTCTCTCCAACAAGATGTTGAGGTTTTCAACCACAATAATAAATAGGAATGGTGACAGTGGATCTCCCCGCCTCAGCCCCCTATGTGGACAAAATTTTGGGGTTGGAGATCCATTAACCAAAACTAAAATTCTTGCAGATGCTACACATTCCTTCATCCAACTCACCCATTTGGTTCCAAAGCCAAAGACTGATAGCATAGAAAACAAAAATTCCCAATTCACTGAGTCCAAGGCTTTTTCAAAATCAAGTTTAAGCACAATACCACTCTCTCCAGCCTTCTTCCAGCCATCTACTATCTCATTTGCAATAAGGATACCATCCAAGATATTTCTACCCTTGATGAATGCTGATTGAGTTTCATTTATGATTCTTGGCAGCACCTGGGTCAACCTGTTTGATATGGCAGGTGGTAAGTTGAGTCGCAAAATGTCGTAAGAATAACTTACTAATCAACTCAATGACTGGTCAATAATCAATAGAAATATGAATTTCAAATTATTAACACAAGAAATATGAATTTTAAACAAAATGTGAAAATGTAAAAATTTAATAGACTTGACTTAGTATTCAGTAAGACACCATTTAATTTGACTTGATTTACTACTCAATTAAATCTCACTTACAACATGATGATTGGGTAACTTACTACTTAATTAAATCTCACTTACTACTTAATGGGACTCTATTTGCTATTTCATTAGATTTTGCTTACTACTAAAGTAAACATAATGAGACTCTGCTTACTACTCATTGATACTCTACTTACTACTCCATCAAACTTAACTTACTAATTCATTAGATTTCACTTACTACTCAATTAAATTCGGTTTACTACTTAATGAAACTCCACTTGCTATTCAATGATTTTTTTCTTTAATTAGGTGAAATGCTATTCCAACAAAACTTTAAAATTTATAAATTAAAAATATCACATAAGTTAAAATAGAGCATAGATAGATTCTTACATGGAGACTTTCTTGAATTTTTTAAAATTATATCACCTTCTTTCACTTATCTTTTGTTAAAAAATTATAGAGAAAATCATTATTGTTTATAGTGTGCTAATGAATTGTGAGGTCTCCTATATATATATATATATATATATATCTAACTAATTTAGATGTATTTAATTATTGTCATTAAAAAATGTTGTTCATGTTGTGGTAAGTAAAGGAAAGTATTTTTTTTGTAAATGTATTCATTTATTGCCCATAATGAATGTTGATAAATAAGAGATATTCTTAAATATATTTATAAATGAGAGATCTTCCAAGGTAGATCTTCCTACAGATCTTCCATTTATGTTTCAAAATATTGTAGATATTAAATTTGTAAAAACATATTCATAGCCAATCATATGAATTTGTGGAGAAAAAAAATTCATTTCATTCTGGATTTTCAATTCATAAAAAATTATGTATTTTTCAAAATTCCTAAAAGGTTGGTATATGAAATTCATATAATTTTTTTTATTTTTATAAAATAATTAATAAAATGATGTGAATTTGAAATTTAAAAAAGAAAAATTAAAACTCACTTTATTATTCTTATTTTGATGTTTATAAAATTTGATTATAAATTATTCCTAATATTCTTAAATAAAACAACACTGTACATTTTATTTCTTACACTTTATATTGTGTCTTAAAAAAAAAAAAAAAAACAATATTTAAAAAAAATAAAAAAAATATGGAGTGAAAGTGATTGTGTTAAAAAATAATTAAAAATTTTATACAAAATGTAGAGTGGAAGTAGTGTTATTAGTTTAGCACAAATTTGAAAGTATTACCAGTTACCTTTTGAACCAATAATCTCTTGAAGATGTCATTTTCAATAGTAAGTATAAGTTTATATACTAGTAAGTTCTCTCATAGTAAATAATAAGTGTGACATGTGGCAATAGTAAAATAATTTTATAAATATTTTATTAAAAAATACTCAAAACTACCTTATTTGTGGAAATCTATATTGGTTTTCTAATTAAATATTAATTATTTGTCGAAATGGTCAAGATAGTACCTTAATCGAAATCCAATGGTGATACCTCAAAACTACTTTTTTTTTGTATGATAGAATTTTCCTATTTTGAGTGATAGAGAATGAGATTGGAGTAGTGGTGAGGTGAGATTTATCATAATTATATTTGTTTGGAGAAATAGTCGTGGTACTAATATCATGGGATTACAAATAACACTCAAGTGAGAGGACAAGCAATCTCATGGGAAAGTGATATTCAAATTCAATCCAATGGAATTAGAGGTGTAATGATTATTTTATCCTTCATTTATAAAAATAATTAATATAAAACTAATTTTTAATGTTCAAATATAATAGTATAATAATATATTCATACCAAAAAAAATATATCAACAAAAAATAATATGTTAAAATAATATACTACCAAAATATATATATCTATAAAATATAATTTTTAATATTAAAATATATCAAAATACCCAAAATATTTATGAAATTTTATATAGTTAATCTCATAATGAAATGACAAAACTAATAACTAGTTGGGGGGTTATCAAATAAAAACAAATTTTCTTGGCTCCGTTTGGGAAGAGAAATTTGGAGCTTTTTTTTTGGCTAAAATAGCCAAAAAAACAAAATAAGCTTTTTAACTCAATAAGATAAAGTATCACATCTAACCCATAATCATTATATTCTTTCTCTTACAAAAAAGTCAAAAAAGTCAAAAAAGCCAAAAATCCTTCCCAAACTAGACTTTTTAGCCTCAGGCTAAAATAACTAAAAAAACCAAAAAATTAAAAAGCCAACCCACTCCCCAAACGATGCGTTAACCTATTCACTAACCTTGTTTGGTTTCAAAAAATTAAGTTTTTTACTTTCCGTATTTTTTTTTATTTTCATTAAAAAAATTTAGTATTTTAAGTATTTTTTTTATTTTTTAAATGCACATAACCTAGATATGCTTAAAAGGTATAATATTAATATATATTTTTTAAAATTCATCAAATAAATAAATATATATATATATATATATATATATATATATATATATAAATTTAGTGCATTTGCATATTGTTGTGTATTTATTGAATTTTTTTAAAAAAAATTTTCACACTTATTTTACTTTTTAGGTGCATATATAAAATAAAAAAATTACTTCAATTATTAAAAAAATCACTAAAAACAAAAAATAAACACAAAAAATAAAAAACTCTCAATTTTCATAAAATCACTCAAAACAAAGAATAATCTTTTCACTAATTAACAATTTCACCTAATCTCAGAATGTTGGGATGATTTAAATAAATATATTTTTTAATTTTTTACTAAAAGATATAGAGAAATAATGTGACTTGAATAAATAAATAAATAAATAAAAAGTACACTTTTATAAGAGATGCCACCTAATTCTAAAATCAAACCGCCGTTATAATAGGGTTCAAATTTTTTGAGTGGTTTCGAATGCGAGAGTTAAAAAGTAGCTGATTTGCTTCAAAGGTATGGAATTCTAAACAACCTGAACTGAAAGGACTTTGCCCACTTTGTGGAAAAGAATTTAAATAAATTATAAATATACATTTGAAATTTGTTTAAAATATAATTTATTTCTTATAGTTTTAGAAATTATATCTTGTTTTTTGAAATTTCTAATTTCATAACAAATGATTCATTTTATTAATAAATTATCAAGTCAATTAACAGTGTCAAGATTTTTAATCCTACACTTTTGTTGCATCAAAATTTATTTTGGCAAATTTGTTGCATCAAAATTTATTTTGGCAAATTCTATGACAGCGCAATTTCATTTCTTTTTTTTTTTTTCTTCTTTGTTTTTTTGTCATTATCCTCTGTCTTTCAAGCTGTGGATGTTTCATGCTTAATCAAGATACAAGATGGCGGCTCTTGGCTCAAAGATTTTGTGGTCAATTGATTATTGGTTTTTACAAATTTTAAACATAATCAATTTCAAATTTTGTGGAACAATTTTTCAAAACATGCCTTAAAAATGAACCTAGATCTTTCTTGAAATAAACACTTGAGATTTTGGTTGGAAAAAGTTGACAAAACAAGGCTCATATCTTGTGCTGATTTTGCATGATTGAAACAATCATTTTGAAATTGTGTAACCATCTTTCTTGAGCTAATCAAATTGTTGTTTTTATTGAAAAGTTTGGCACAAGATTGGTCATGATTTTCTTAAAACAAATCTTGTATAAATAGAAGAGCAAAAGAAGGTAGTAGGGTGGTTGGTTGTCTGCAGGATCAGGTGACAAAGCGTGGCTCAAAACGTGGAAGAAAAATGGAGCAAAAAGTCCACAAAAGCAGTTCAGCACGCACGGCTGTTCATGCCTGCAAACAAGACCATCGCACCCGCGATTTGCTCATTGGCGCCCACGACCAAGCTGCGACCAGGCCATGACCAAATCGTGCTCCTAGAAGTTTTGTTTGCATCCCGCGAAGGAGGCTCACTCCCGCGAGAGACATGGTCGCACCCAGGACCAATAGGACTACAACCGCGATGGTCTGTTGGCCCAGGCCTATTTAAGGCATGCTCGGTTGATTTATTTTGTATCTCTCACCCTCCTTTTCCGAGCATTCTCTCCTAAGCTCATTTGAGTATTTTTATCTTTTGAAAGATCATTTTATGAGTGAGATACATTTTTGTAGAGTGATTTTGTGGAGTGTTTGAGAGTGAATTTTGCAGTGAGGATTATTTGTAATGCTCTCATTTGCTTGATGATTCTTAAGTTTATAGGTGCTTCAAAGCAAATCATCCAGTTGTAATAAGTTCTTCACTCTTTTCCAAAAGTGAACCTTTTTGGTGGATTCCAAGATTGTAGACTTCAATGGATTCCAGAGTCTTTGGTGTCGTGGCAATTCGACAACCGTTGCGGAGATCCAATGGAGGAAGAAGTGTTACTCGTAGGTAGAGCAAATGCATGTGCTCGGAGTGGTCTTTGTAAAATATCTTTTGTACTCTTTTTTTCATAGTGAATTGTTCGCATGGCTGAGGGTCCGTGGTTTTTTATCACAAGTTGGTAAATTCTAATTGTGATTTTTTCACGTAAAAAATATTTTGTGTCGTGAATTGTTTTTCTCCTACTTTCTCTTTTCTCTACATTGATCATTGTAGTATAATTTTTAATTTGGATTACCTAAATTGATAATCACTTATCACGGGACAATTTAAATTTTCAAAAGGATTTTTTGATAAAAGTATATTTTTCAAACAGTTTTTAATGTTGTCAGAAATTTATTTCAATTAACAATTCATGTAGTTTTATTATTGTATAGAAGAGCAGTTAGGAATTTTATTTTTTTTAGTTAATTCTGTTAAATAACAAATTTTAATAAGCAAGTATTTGGAATTTTTCAAATTACAGGGGTAATCTGTATTTTAAACAAATTTCAGGAGTGTTTATTGATGTTTTGTATTACATAATTTCATTAATAAAGTTTTTTTTTTCTAAATAAATAATAAATCTATTAAATTATTTTTTCATTATTTGAAATATATAAAATTATAAACTTTTTTTTTACTATACACTATAACAATTTATACTTTTGGCGACCAAATTTGGCTACTAAAAGGGATTTGGTCGCCAAAAGTTCAATTTTTGGCTACTAAAAATTATTTTGGTCGCCATTAGTTCAAGTTTTTGATATTAAAATATTTTAGTCGACGTATATTATTTATTGGCGACTAAAAAAAACAATAGTCGGTAAATTTTCCACAATAGGCGACTAAAAAAATTATTAGTCGCCGTTACTCTAGTTTTTTAGCTACTAAATTTTATTTTAGTCGTAGTATACTAATTTTTGCCGACTAAAATAAGTTTAGTTGCCAAAAAATAAAAAGAGAACTTATTGGCTACTAGGAAAAAAAAGTAAAAAAGTTTTTGGCGACTAAAAAATTAGTAGCCGAAAAGGAGTACCATGATTTTAGTGACCAAGAAATTGGTAGCTAAAAAGAAGTCATGTTTTTAGCGACTAAAGATTTTAGTTGCTAAAACAAAAAAAAACACATTTATTGAAAACTTTGGGCGACTAAATTTTTAGTCGCCAATCCCTGACTTTCGGCAACTAAAGAAAATTAGTCGCCAATACATTTCCTTTTGGCGACTAATTGTTTAGTAGCCAATTTAGGACTTTCGGTGACTAAATATTTTTTAGTCGCCAATACCTTCCCCGACGATCTTTCCGCGACCAAGACAGCGACCAAACTATTTAGTCGGGAAAACGTTTCGGCAACTAAAAATCTGACTTTTGGCAATTAAAATTTTAGTCGCCAAAAGTGCAATTTCTTGTAGTGATAAAACTTTATAATTTAGATATATTTTACAGATAGCAGACGGTCATGCACCCACCCTCTTCCCTTTATTTACGATATACCATCCACCCAAAAGAAATGAAGTTTTTTTTTTTTTTTGATCAACAAAAGGAAATTTTATTGATGGAAAAGAGCATACAAAATATGGAGATACATCAACAAAGTGGAAGAGAGTGCAAGGAGTTTCACGGAACATCACCTCAATCTTAACTAGGTTGGCACCGAGAAAGGAACCCTATCATATGCTAGCACAAACCTCAGATGTTGGTGAGGAACCAACAAAGCAAACAAAGGCCAAAAAGCAAATGACAAAAAACACCAATGCAACCCTTGCAGCCAAGCCTAAATAGAATAACCCACTACTGCCAAAACCAAAATCATAAGCAACCTCAAAGCAGACAGCCTAATCTAATGGAGGTTGGAGACATTATCATGAATTGTATAATCAACCTCCAAGTTCCATTTGACCCACAAAGCAATCTGCACTTTCATTTTTTTACAGAAATCTTCAAAAACAGGTTGTGCCTCCTTGAAAAGACAATCATTTTGCAATCTCCAAATAGACCATAACACCATTGAGGGAACTAGTTGCCATATTCTGGATACCCAAAGCTTCAACTTGCCACTAGACCACCAATGCAGTAGGCCCTCTACTGATCCAGGAATTACCCAAACCTGATCCTACCAATTTACCATTTGAGGCTAACACTCCCAGACCGGCAGAAAAAACAAAAGCTCATGATCCAAAGATTCCACCTTAGTTTGGCAAAAAACACAAAAATTGTTTGTTGTAACATCTAAAACCCCAATCCTTTGTAGAAAGATTGTAGTCTTAACTTTGCCTCTCTAAGCCAACCAGCAAAAGAATTGTACTTTTGGCATAGCTAAACTATCCCACAACCCTTTAGGTACAGACAGACCAGACCCTTTCGCTACATCCCACCACCTCCCCACAGAAGACACAGAAAACTGCCTCGAACTATTAGCTAGCCAAGAGCAAGAATCTGCAAGATCAGAACTAATATTAGGAGATGTCACCAGCAAACCAATCAACCTCTGCAACTATTCTTCCCAAGCTAACAGTTGTCTTCTAAATCTAAGCTGTCACACCCCTGAGTTACTTTTCTTGGCACTGATTTGCTGCAAAGACTCTTCTTTCTTAGTGGATAAATTGTATAATCCGGGAAATTCATCCTGCAAACCTCTATTGTTGAGCCAAGCATCATACCAAAACTGAATTCTCCTTTCATTACCAACATTTATTCTAAAATGTCCACCATAGAACTCACCCAAGTGATGGTTTACTAAAAGAAGCTGAACAATATCCTGCCAAACTATGGATACCCCACTTGAAAGATTCACTGTTGGAACCTAACCCCCACTAGCCCTGCTATACCTTGAGCACACCACAGATTTCCACAGAGTTGTATCTTCACTACCATACCTCCACCACCACTTTAGTAACAAGCATTCATTCACCTCACCCAAGTCTCTCACTCCCAAACCTCCTTGATTTTTGCTTTTGGTGACCTCCTTCCATTTGACCAAGTGCACTTTCCTTTTATTGTCAGTCCCTCCCCACAAAAATGATGGCTGAAGCTTGACTATAGCCTTGACAACACCTTTAGGCATTTTAAAAAAAGAAAGGAAATAGGTTGGCAAATTTGAGAGGACTGATTTGATCAAAGTCAGTCTCCCAGCATAAGATAACTTCCTCTTCCAAGAAGACAGCTTCTTCTTTATCTTATCCACTACTGGATGCCATGTGTTTTTCCTTCTAGGATTGGCTCCTAAAGGTAGACCTAAGAAATTAAATGGCAATTTCTTAGTCAAATAGTTCAAAATCTTAGCAAAATCCTTAGTTTGGTCATCTTGGAAGCCCACCCCACAAACTACACTTTTATGATAATTGACTTTTAACCCAGACATCACCTCAAAGCACCTCAACACCCTCTTGATATTCAGAATTTCCTCCTTATCACCTTCACAGAATATGATAGTGTCATCTGCAAATTGGAGATGTGAGATTCTCACCTCATTGGAACTAGCTGTAGCACCTTTAAATAGACCCTACACTATAGCCCTAGCTAGTAAAAGGTTGAGACCTTCTGCTGCAATAATGAACAAAAACAGAGAAAGAGAGAGGATCCCCTTGCCTTAACCCCTTCTGTGGCTGGAACTCCTCAGTGGGTGCACCATTAACCAATACAGACACCATAGTTGTAGAAATGCAAGTCTTCATCCACCTAATCCAGTTGTCACCAAATCCAAAATTTCTCATCGTTGACAACAAAATTTCCCAATTTATTGAATCGTAGGCTTTCTCAAAGTCCAATTTTAGGAAAATGACTTTCTTCTTAGATTTTTTTTTCCACTCATCTACAACTTTATTTGCTATTAGCACCCCATTTAAGATATACCTACCACTCACAAAAGTTGACTGCACCTCGCTGATCATAGATGGAAGAACCTTCTTGAGTCTTCTGGAGAGCACCTTGGCCAGGATCTTGTAGACTGAACTAATCAAGCTAATGGGTCTATAGTCCCCCAAGCCTATAGGATTGTCCTTCTTAGGAATAAGTACAATGAAAGAACTATTGACTCCTCTTGACAACTTACCATTTGTGTAAAATTCATGCAACAAATGAAGTATCTTCCCTTTCATTATTTTCCAACATTTTTGAATGCAAGCTAGGTTAAAGCTATCTGGTCCAGGGGCTTTGTTTCCATCACAGTCTTGGATTGCTGTCCAAATCTCATCTTCAGAGAACAATGCTTCCAAATTCACTGCTGCCTCAGAACTAATTGTAGCAAAAAGACCTGAAATCTTGGGCCTAGAATTCCAATTTTCTGAGAATTGCTTTTTGAAGTGGCTGACCACTGCTTGTTTCACCTGAATTGGTTCCACATAGATCACTCCCTCTACTAGAACAATATCTAAAAATTCTTTCGCTGCCTTTTACTTGCCATAATATGAAAGAACCTAGTATTTTTGTCTCTATTTCGAGCCCACAGCAGTCTGGATTTTGATGCCACAGCCTCTCATTGTTTTTGCTGAGCTTCCATACTTGGCTTCTAACCTCTCTTCTTCTTGTTATTTCCAGATCATCCAAGGGCCTAGACTCTGCCTTTAGATCCCAGTCATGTAACTCTTGTTTTACTGACTTCAGGTTAGTATCTATATTGCCAAACACCTCCTTATTCCGCTTCCTTAAATGATTCCTTAAGATGTATAACTTCCTCATGAGTCTATACCCTGTCCACCCTGAAACTTGTGTGTCCTCCCAAATCTGTTTGACTTCTGACAAGAAGGTAGGATGTATTGTCCAGACATTAATAAACTTGAATGGTTTAGGCCCCCAATTCCTATCATCTTCCTTCAACAAAATTGGACAATGATATGAATTGTTCTAGGTAAGCCCCATTGTTTAATGAAAACTTTTCCAACCATTGTGAGCCTAACAGAAATCTATCTATCCTACTCCACATATCCCCTTCCAATGCATTACACCAAGTGTATTGTCTGCTTAACATAGGCAAATCAATTAACTCTAGCTGTTCTACAAGCTCATTAAAATCCTTCATCCCTTTTTCTCTTCTTGAGCACCCTTTCCTCTCATACAAATGTCTGATTTCGTTAAAATCCCCTCCTACACCCCATGGATTTGGATAATGGAGATGTAAACTAACCAGAGAATCCCATAGTTGTTTCCTCTTCAACACCTCATTTGGAGCATAGATATTAACAAGAAGACACTCAAAAGATTGAAATAAGGTACCTAAGAGTAGAAAAAAGTGTTTACTGTTGCAGTAATCTTTTAGCTCAAAGACTTGTGGCCTCTAAATGCACAAAAGCCCACCTGCACTTCCTTCTGAGTCCACCATCATATATCCCATCTCTTCATAAGGCCACATGGATTTCACAAAGTGTTCCTCCATTGAGCTTCTTTTTGTTTCTTGTAGTAGCAAAGCATCAACATTCCTTTCCTTCACCAAGTTTTTTATTTCCCTAATCTTTTCTGGCCTTCTTAGCCCTCTAACATTCCATGATAAAATCTTCATGACAAGCTCACAATTTACTCCCAAATCCCCTAGTGGCAAGCAATTAATTTCTGGCTGCCCTTCCTCTCCTTCAATTCTTTTTAAATCATTCTCTTTTAGCTCAACTATCTTGCTGGCTACCTCATCTTCTTGTCCTTGGAATTGCATTCCCAATAGTTTGCCAACCTTCATTGTTGCATGTGCTTCCTCAAGTAAATGTCTCCGTCTGTGCATTGCATGACTTTGGGATATTGACAAGGAGTTGGTTGCTGCTACTGCTGATGCTTTGAAAATGGCTCCTCTTTGGAAGCCAAGTCTACCAACCATTCCTTTTTGTTTGATAAAGCCTCTAACTAAATTGATGCCCCTTTTTTGCCCATTACCCTTTTGCCGTGAATTACAGACTTTTTTAACTGCTGCTTTCGTACCCTTTATGCCTTTACCAGCCCTTTTGTCCACAGTCTTTTGGGATATATGGGCCAAAGTGGGCCTGAGATGGGTCTAGGCCACACAATCACTCAAATCCGATCCCACCCCTATGTTTAATCTGCTAGGCTCAGGCCCAACCTTCAGGCCTTCAAGTAATACTTCTAGATTTATATTGGGTGTTTCACCCTCTGGCCCACTTAAAGCTCCTATGAACCCTATAATGCATATAGCCCCATCAATCTTTTGAATTTTACTCATCATTACTTTTGTGAGTTGACTTCCTAATACATACCTTCCTCCTTGGAATTGGCACCTGCACCTGTATTACCATTCCCCATGTTATCCTTTATGTCAACTTCGGCTGGTGCATGCTTGCCATCATTTCCCTTACCCATCTCATTTGAGTTGTCTACCATTGTTTCCGATACCCTACTTGCCACATCAAATCCTTCTTCCACCTCCTCATCCCTTTCTGCAGTAGCTCTGTGTTCACTCTTTGTATTACCACCATTGCCAGACATTTGATCCACCTCTTCATTTTCATTGGAGTGCAAGTGTTCATGCTCCTTACCTCTACTGTCACTGGAACTAGGGAATAAATAGCTTGGAAATTCTTTACAGACCCTTACTGGCATATGCTTACCTTTGAAATCTAGAAAAATTATCGAATTAATCATTTCCATGCACCTCGTAATTACTCTTACTTTTCCTTGCTAAAAAGTTTGTGGGTTGTTAGTGTCCTCTTTGAATTGAACTACCAACTCCCAACTCCCAATGACTACCAATACTTCTAAAAGTCATAACACTCCGGAGATTGATTGGGATGCCAAAACAGGTTAACCAGACACACCTCTCTCGCTCTACATATTGACCTTTCCCCCATTCTTCAACTGAATCACACCACTTCTTAGTCCACCTTCCTAGTTGTTCGTTCCCTTCCTACATGTGTTGTACTGAGTTGAAGGTTAGCAGTACTATTCTACATCCACTATCTCTTGCAACCACATCCTTCATCCCTTTGTTACATAGTTCTACTTTGAAGTCTTTAAAAGCTAAAAAGCTACCCAGCTTCATTACTAAGCTTTCATAAAGTCAACCATTTCCTTCCTCATAAGCTCTTATCATCACCTTTTCGCTCTCACTTGCTCCTCCTCGTACTAATGCTTCTGCATATGACTTCTTGACTCTAGAACCCTGCCTCTGCGTCATTTGAAGCCGTTGGTGCATCGTCATACCATCTTCCTCTCTACTCAGCACCTTTTGCTCTTGTTAACCCAGTGCATGAGGTTTTTGAAACTTTGCTCTTTTAACCTTCAGTGCCTTGTTATTGCACCACAAACTATCAGCCTTTTGAATCGCCATCTCTGTAGCCACCCCGCAATCATATCTGACAAATCCAAATCTAGATCCTGATACTTTCCTTCTCTTCCCTGGTATGAACACATCATTGACTATGCCAAACTTTCTAAAGAGATTGAATAATCCCTTGGAATCTATGGAGTTTGGAATGTTATCCACAAATATAGTGACTAGCACTACCACCTTGTGATATCCATGCTGATTTCCCGCTTTCCTCCTTCTAATCACCGGGTTCCAACCTCCTCGCTCTATTTCCTCACAAGATGAAGTTTTTCCTTTAACTCTGATTTGTCAATACACAATCACTTAATCCAGAAGAAAGGAAGTTATGTGCATCCAATCGATCGCACAGAGCAGTCAGTCGAGTTGCCATTTGATTGAATATAAATTAATTTTGAAATAGGGTTAAGTAATTTTACACAATTAGATACTATTATTTACAAAATGTTTGAATATATATAGATATTTTTAACTACTTAATTCCATCATCAAATAAAAACTCAACATTAATTCATCCAAAACACTATTTTTTTAACATTATTTCACACTATATACTAAAATCTCCTATTAGTGTCAACATACGTAGTATGTGCGTGCCCCTTCTGGTAGATGATATAATAGAACTCTCACATAAATAAATATAAAGAAGAGAAATTAGATGTTTGCCAAAGGAAAAATCATTATTCATGGCTAAATTAAAGTTAATAATAAAACTTCATCCCAAGTGTGGCCACTTCTCCTTTGGCTGAACTTATAAGCTAATTTATTTTTAGTCTAATTTTTATTTTTTAGTAAACTTTTTATTTGTTTATTTATCTATATTAAGGTAAGTCCAAACTAGAACATCTTTAAAAAATACTCTTTTTATTTATTTATTTTAAGTCACTAAATAAAGAAAATATGTAAAATTTGGTAAAAAAGTTTTAAAAAATTGAAATATTTTTATCTTTACTGAATTTTTCCGAAAAGAAATTTGTTGTTCAAAAAAAATTAGAATCACCCAATCTAGATAGTCCTAAAGAGTAAATTATATTGACCAAAAAGTTTACTAAAAGACAACAGTCAACTTATAAGTTAAAAGCTAAAAATCCATAATGGCTATCAATTTTTACATAATAGTTTTCACTAGTAATAGTACGATGATCACATTTGGAAATATTACACCATTTGATATAGTACCTTACATCCCACCAACCACATGTATTGTGGTTTTAGCCCATAATATTAATACTTCTCAGTTAATCAGTAAAAAATATATACGTATTAGCCGATGCATGGTTCAGAATCAATTTACAGTCGATGTAGTCAGTTGACGTAGCATGCAACCGATTCAGCTAGTATATCACATGCATTTGCCCTAGTGTCTTGTAACTATAAATTAATTGAATCTGTTCATAATATGTTAAAATTGATTTGTAATTATTGACTATTTACTAAATTTTTTTTTTTTTGGGTGATAATTTTGCAAAAATTAAATTGTTATTGAGGGATTATATGATCAAATTGAGCTCTCTTTCTGTTTCCTTTTTTTGAAAATATTGATTAGAAATTATGTTTTAATTTATTATGTGTTTGGTGGAAATTATTTTAAGCTAAAAACCGATAATAGAAAAACAGAAACTAAAAGCACCCATCTCCCAATTTCTGAATTTTTTTTTAGCTTATTTAAATTAATTTTGCCTAATAAGTTATAACCAAAAACTATACTAAACATTTTGACACAAACTCTTAAATTAAAATAAGAAAAATGTTTAAGACTCACAAAAAAACCCCTCACAATTTGATCCACAATTATGTAACATGATACATATCAACTTTTGATTTGTCACATATTTAATTGTGTGGGTCTTATCTCTCTTACCACGTCAATGTGGATAAATTTAAGAATCCAATTTGTAGGTTTCTAATACTAATTTTTAAGTAAATTGTAAAAATGCTTGAGATACATAATTTATCATTCTTAAAAATCACACCTAATAATGTGTTTGACAAGTGTCAAATTTTGATTTGTTGAATATTTTATTATGTAGAGTATAATCTCAATGCCACATTATTAAGGGTGACTTAGAGCTGATAAATTGAAAGAATGTAACATTATTAAAATAAATTATAAACTGTTTGTATAATTCCTACCAAACCAGGATTCACGTCCGATCCATTGATGGGGATGGAGTGAAAAAATGTGAGAGGTGACATCAACTTGGCACCCTCTTAAATAAATTCTGATTCCGCCTTAATTTGGGTGCTACGGTGCAAGTTGGTTTGGGAACCTTTTTGCATTTTTTAGTGGGCCAAAAAATCAAAAAGTATGGTGGAATATTTGGATAATTATTAAAAAAATATATAATTAGAATTTTAATGAGCTTTAGGTCAAAATGGAAATAGGAAAAAGTTTTACTATGTGAGAAGTGTGGTATGTCATGTAATAAGCCACATGGTGTGGTGAATAGCGGTAAATAGTGAAGGTTTTATCATCTATAAATAGGTGAGCTCGTATGGTAATTAAGATACAAAAAAAATTGTGTATTATATGTATGGTTCTTTATTTCCTCTTCCATTGTGATTCTTTTTTTTTTATTTTCTTTAGTTTTGTAACACGTTATCAGCATGAGATTTTGACCAGTTGAGAAGAAAAAGTGGAATCACATACAAATAATGTTGGCGTAGTTTTCCTACAAAATGATTGAGGTAAGTATAAATAAATTATGAATAAATATTTTATAAGAGTAGTTCATGAGAAGGCTAATCCTGTATTTTTCTTAATATATTCACGTAATACTAAATATATTATTATTGTTGTGTTGAGTGCATAAATATGTCAAATCCTTCAAAATTAGAATTCATAGATCTTGATATTTCGGGAAATTTATGTATCTTGGATACTTGATGTTGAGATCCACCTTGAGGCAGTGGATTTTGGAGATACCATTAAAAATGAAAATGAAGCATCCTTGAAGGACCGCATAAAAGTAATGATATTCATTCGCCACCATCTCCAAGAAGAATTACAACTGAATACCCCACGGTAACAGATTCACTATTTTTGTTTAATAATTTGAAGGAGAAATACGAGTACTAGAAGACAATAAACCTCCCAAAAAGCTCCCTATACTTGATTACACCTGAAGTTGCAAAATTATGAATCAGTTAGTGAGTACAATCTATAGAATATGTGTTGAAATATTCACGCTAGTAATGTGCTCCAGTAGTAGCAATATAAAAAGCGTCTATCTACAAAGTACTCTAAACTGATTTCATGCCTTCTTGTGGCTGAACAAACTAAGCAACTTTTTATTTGAAAAATCATCAATCCCACATTACTGGCTTTGTTCCATTCCCTGAAGTAAATATTGTTGCATTTCATTGTCGTGGACGAAGGAGAAGTCATGGTTTTGGCTATGGCTGAGGTAAAATTATAGAATTTGTAGGGAACATGTTCAAGCAAAAATATCATGCCATTCCACTTGAAGTGGAATAATCTTGAGATATCACAAGAAAAAGGGAACAGTTTACATAATAGAATCTCCCAAGAATGATGTATGTATGTTTGCATGTGTTCATGTAGCATATGCATGGTACATATTGCATGGAAAATAAACCTGTTAGAAAAGAGAGTGATTACTATGTATAAATAATTATTGTTCATCCTTTTTCACCCGGAAGTTCACTATTCATCATTGTGCATTCTTTTTTCAATTTTCTTAAAATACTATTCATGAACAGTATTTTACTATTAAAATCTTTCTACTTGAAGCGTTTGCCTTCTAGATAACAAGCCTCAATAAAAGAAAAAAGAAAAGATTATTGGTAATGAAAATATTCACACTGATTTCTGAATATTATATTTATTTTAGTTATGTTTTTGAATTTATATTTTCCTGTTTGATCATGTTTTGGAAATGATGATTAGCTATCTATGTATATGAACTATATTGATGTATTGACTAATTCTAAAATGTTAAGTAAATTATTAATATAGTAGACAGTATAAAGACATCCATAATTCCTTGTAATGAAAAACATTGACGATGATAAAAGCTAATGTAAATCTCAGGTTTTGCAAATTTGATTGAAAGCTCTAGAAGAACCAATATTATGATTGTCAAATGGAATCAAATTTGATATTGATGAAGTATATTCTACTAGATCCAGAAGACATCTATTAAGTTTTAAAGATATATGTCGTATTCGTTATTGAAACCATAAATAAAGGTAAAGAGGAATATCTATATATTACTTCTACTACTGAAGTTGTTTGATATTCATATGAGTTGTATTATACAACAATAAAAACAATTGAATCTAATGTGGAGATATACCATAAGTGCTTCAACTTAATACACCAGAAGTGTTATAATCCAAAAAGCGTTCATATTAGGGCATGATTACCCTGAGCATCCGAGATCTATAAGGATGTATTGAATTATTAAAAATTCAAATAGGACATCCATTAAAGAACCAGAAGATTCTTTTACCAAGAGATATCCATCAAGTGATTATCCAGGCTCTGTCTATTCATTGAGAAAATTAATTATTAGACTATCCCATTCATATCAATACGAACTATTCATTATTTCATGATTTTGATAGATATATTAATTAGATATTCTCATTTGTAACACAACTTTTAACGATTATTGCATATATGTTGGTATTGATGTCAAGCATTCTATTGCCCATGTTCATACTCAAAATGGTGTAATTTAATATTTAATTAAATGGCTTTAGTTGATTGTTCAATCTCTGCTTATGAAAAATAAATTACCTGTTTAAGCATGGGTCATGCTAGACCAATTGTATACATGAGTACTCACCATTATAGCTTGTATTTGGTCAACCATCACATATTATTTATTTAAAATGTTTGGTTATACTATATGTGGGGACATAATTTTTGAATGACAACACGTGGCCGAGGTGTCACTGAAGTGCCAGCCGAGGTGCCACGTGTCCTGGTCATAATGCCGAGATGATCTCGGTTAGGCCGAGGTTATCAACGAGAATACCGGAATCCGAGATAAGCGGATAAAGAACAAGAGTCCTAGAATGGAAGGAGACTTCAATTTGAGTAAAGAAGAGACTCTTAGAGAGCTTATCCTGATCCTATTGGGAGTCCAAGATTAGCAGTAATCCTGAGTCCATTGAAATTAGGCGTCCATTGGGACTAGGATTGAGTTGGCTATAAAAGAGAGGCACCCCAATGGGTCTAAGGTATGCTTTTTATGCTCAAGCTAGTGAGTTTAGCACTATTGATTATCTTTGAGAGATATTGAGTACTGACTTGATCGTCGGAGTACCCCCGAGTGGCGAACCACCACCGGAGTCTTCTCTTTCTGTTGCAGGTTAGTCAGGTGCCATCTATTCTGCCGGTGCTCTCCAGCTGGATACTGAGATTGCAGTGTGGTCAGATTTTCACCCACACAATTTGGCGCCGTCTGTGGGAAAGAAAGGAGAATAGATGGCCATCATCGTACAAGATCAACATAGCAGAAACGACGAGTTTAGCAAAGATGGAGAATGTGTCGACATAAACAGAATGAAGACCCTTCCAGAAGGGACGCAAAGATAGGGGGTATGAGCGCTCCCAAGGAGATGACATTCGAGTATAGAAGAGCTCAGCCTAAGTGAGCAAATCTCGGATCCCAGATCCCAGAAGACATGATCTCGGCCTAGATGAATAGGTCCGACAAGAGAAGAGCTAAACCTGAGTGAGCAAATCCAAGATTCCAGAAGACAAGAGCTCAGTACTTAAATCCGAGAAGAGAAGAGTTCAGTGAGCAAAATCTAAGATCTTAGAAGATAAAAAAGAAACACACAATTAGGGGGCAGAGAGAAGACAATGATGTTTAACACTTGTTGAAATTTGTAGCAATTTACAAGTTGAAGTTAAACCGAGATTATTGTTTAACAATTGTTGAAATTTGTAGCAATGTACAAATTGAAGTTAAACCGAGATTATTGTTTAACACTTGTTGAAATTTGTAGCAATTTACAAGTTGAAGTTAAACCGAGATTAATGTTTACCACTTGTTGAAATTTGTAGCAATTTACAAGTTGAAATTAAACCGAGATTAATGTTTAACACTTGTTGAAATTTGTAGCAATTTACAAGTTGAAGTTAAACCGAGATCATTGTTTTAACACTTGTTAAAATTTGTAGCAATTTACAAGTTGAAGTTAAACCGAGATTATTGTTTAACACTTGTTGAAATTTCTAGCAATTTACAAGTTGAAGTTAAACCGAGATTAATGTTTAACAATTGTTGAAATTTGTAGCAATTTACAAGTTGAAGTTAAACCGAGATTATTGTTTAAACACTTGTTGAAATTTGTAGCAATTTACAAGTTGAAGTTAAACCGAGATTAATGTTTAACACTTGTTGAAATTTGTAGCAATTTACAAGTTGAAGTTAAACCGAGATTAATGTTTAACACTTGTTGAAATTTGTAGCAATTTACAAGTTGAAGTTAAACCGAGATTATTGTTTAAACACTTGTTGAAATTTGTAGCAATTTACAAGTTGAAGTTAAACCGAGATTAATGTTTAACACTTGTTGAAATTTGTAGCAATTTACAAGTTGAAGTTAAACCGAGATCATTGTTTAAACACTTGTTGAAATTTGTAGCAATTTACAAGTTGAAGTTAAACCCAGATTAATGTTTAACACTTGTTGAAATTTGTAGCAATTTACAAGTTGAAGTTAAACCGAGATCATTGTTTAAACACTTGTTGAAATTTGTAGCAATTTACAAGTTGAAGTTAAACCGAGATTAATGTTTAACACTTGTTGAAATTTGTAGCAATTTACAAGTTGAAGTTAAACCGAGATCATTTTTAAACACTTGTTGAAATTTGTAGCAATTTACAAGTTGAAATTAAACCGAGATTATTGTTTAACACTTGTTGAAATTTGTAGTAATTTACAAGTTGAAGTTAAACCGAGATTATTGTTTAACACTTGTTGAAATTTGTAGCAATTTACAAGTTGAAGTTAAACCGAGATTAATGTTTAACACTTGTTGAAATTTGTAGCAATTTACAAGTTGAAGTTAAACCGAGATCGTTGTTTAAACACTTGTTGAAATTTGTAGCAATTTACAAGTTGAAGTTAAACCGAGATTATAGTTTAACACTTGTTGAAATTTGTAGTAATTTACAAGTTGAGTTAAACCGATATAATGTTCAAACGCTTGTTGAAACTTGAGAAAAGTTTACAAGCAGAGTTAAACCGAGATGATGTTTAACGCTTGTTGAAACTTGAGAAAAGTTTACAAGCAGAGTTAAACCGAGATGATGTTTACCACTTGTTGAAATTTGAGAAAAATTTACAAATCAAGACAAGGTTGTACTGAAAGAAATATCTACATACTTGCCGAGATTACCATGTTGCCAGGACTTGGAAGATAATGAAAGACAGAAGTCTTAAGAAGTAAAAAAGTGGCGAATTTTTGAGCAACACTTGTGAAAACATTTGTTACAATGTTTTCAAGTACCGAGGCTGAGATAAACCGATTAGTGGGTACAACCAAGGTGTTACACCCCGAGCAGATTACACAGTTAAGGTGTAAATTGAAGACATGCAAATTATTTTTCCATACAAGAGTAAAAAGAAGAACACATCAGCTAGAAAAGATCTGTGACTGCAGCATGAAGCCAACTTCCATAATGTGATCCTAAGTGCAACTTATGTTCACATTAGTGGGCAAGGAGAAGGAATGATAATGTTAGCACTTGTTGAAATTTTAAAAACAATTTATAAGTTGAAATAGTTGAAGATTACGAAGTTTACCACTTGTTGAAATTTTTTTATTAATTTACAAGTTTGGTATAGCCGAGATCACACTAAAAGACGTTTTCCGAGATATGATCATCCGAGATGACTAACTAGCTTGTTAAAAGCTTAGAAGGTTGAGTGAAGCATGTATAAAAGAGGCAAGTACAAATAAGGAAGCAACACTTGAATACCTCTGTTAAAGAACACACTTGTAGAAATAAAGTACCGAGGTTATGTTAGTCCGAGGTGTCTACCCAATGATAATTCCGAAGTGATACTTATCCGAGGTGTATACCTGATGATAATCCCGAAGTGATTCTTATCCGAGGTGTACTACCCCGAAGTGATTTGCAGGATATATTCGAAAAAAAGTTGAAAAAATTCTAAAGTATGGGGAAGCATACAGGCAGTAAGCAGAAGAAAGCATTCAATACTCAGAAAAATACAAACATGCATTAAAAGAAGCACTTCGACCTGGTAAAGTGATTTCTTGTTCAAATACAAAACAGTGGCGCATCGGCGAACAACATACATTGTTCAGAAGCAAAGAAGTTACATATGCAAAGACAACAAAAGTACAATAATGAAGACCCTAAGAACTAGGGACTAAAGCAAGAACGTCGGACTGATCTGCTTCGACGATTGATGGTAGTTCAACCTCGGCAGTCAGTTGGGGAAGCTTCTCTACTGTTATCTCGACATCTATTTCAAGAAGGGACGTGGTTCTAGGACTATGCAGAAAATAGAAATGAAGGCAAGAATCTGGAAATACAACAAGAAAAGACAAGAAGAGAAAATTTAGAGCCAAGAATAGTGGTGAATCATCAAGAACACTGTGACAGAGTGTATGCAAGGGTACAAGGCCAAGAACAGTGGCAAAAATGCAAGAAAGTTGTAAACAGTATGTGTATTCAAGACTTGGGCAAAAACAAAATTATGAAATAGACACACTGAGATACACGATTCATGAAATCGAATACTTGAGCAAAACAGCAATGGCAAACAAGTAATGAAGCAAAAAACTCTTGAAGAGCAACAAAAATTGAAACCAGGAGGAACAGTGGCTTACCAGAAAAAGTGAAGCTGGTATGAGGATCGCCGAAATCAGACGACGGCAGCAATCGGAAAGGATCAGCAAAAGCCTCACCGAAGGGAGAGAGTGAAACTGGTTGTAGAAAGCTTCGCAAAAGCAGCAAATGGAAGATTTGAGAGGGTTGATTTTGATCAAAAGCATGAAATGGCGGTAAAATGGAAATTATGGTGCTTGGGACGACGTGCTTGTCAGACAGCGCAAGTAAGTGCGAGACGACTTAATGACGCATATCAGACACAACTCCGTAGAGGAAAGATGCATGACGGTTTCGGTTGAAATATTGTACATGCCAATTCGTATGCGTGATGAAACACTTGGAGTTTTTGATTTAATGAAATAAATACCTCGGCTAGGAGGACGGTTTCGGTTGAAAAACTTGGATGAACTTGGTTGTTGGTTCCAAAGTAGTGATGGAAGCAGATTATAGGTTTCGATCATATTGAGCCAACGAGTTCTGACTTCGGCAATAGATGATGAAGCAAGCTTAGCCGACGTGCTAAATGGAGGGAATGATATAGGTTCCATCACCTCAGGATGCCGAGGTAATAGAACCTAGGGGGTAGTTGTGGGGACATAATTTTTGAATGACAACACGTGGCCGAGGTGTCACCGAAGTGCTGGCCGAGGTGTCACCGAAGTGCCAGCCGAGGTGTCACTGAAGTGCCAGCCGAAGTGCCACATGTCCTGGTCATGATGCTAAGATGATCTCGGTTAGGCCGAGGTTATCAACGAGAATACCGGAATCTAAGATAAGCGGATAAAGAACAAGAGTCCTAGAATGGAAGGAGACTTCAATTTCAGTAAAGATGAGACTCTTAGAGAGCTTATCTTGATCCAATTGGGAGTCCAATATTAGCAGTAATCCTGAGTCCATTGGAGTTAGGCTTCCATTGGGACTAGGATTGAGTTGGCTATAAAAGAGAGGCACCCCAATGGGTCTAAGGTATGCTTTTTATGCTCAAGCTAGTGAGTTTAGCACTATTGATTATCTTTGAGAGATATTGACTACTGACTTGATCGTCGAAGTACCCCAGGTGGCGAACCACCACCGGAGTCTTCTCTTTCTGTTGCAGGTTAGTCAGGTGCCATCTATTCGGCCGGTGCTCTCCAGCTGGATACTGAGATTGCAGTGTGGTCATATTTTCACCCGCACACTGTATATGTTTCTATTGCAAATGGGCCCTCAATGTAAACTTAGAGTTTATATTAGTTCTGATTCTTTATCTATTATTAGATATCTTGAATCCTTAACATGCGATGGATTTAGAGCATGTTTTGAGGATTGTCATTTTGATGAAACAGTCTTCCCATCATCAAGGGGAGAAAAGTCGAAACTTGAAACTTGACGTGAAATCACTTGAAATAATTTGATGTTATCTTATCTTGATCCTCGTACTAATCAACGTAAACTAGAAGTTCAAAGGATTATTTATTTGCCTAGTATGAACAAATCAATTATCGGAATTCTTCATCGACACTAAAAATATAATAAAATCCTATATTCCAGCTGCTAACGCTCCAACAAAAATTGATGTTACTAAAGGACAATCTATTGGTATAGCTGTAAATGTATCTAAGTCATGCCAAAAGCGTGGTAGATTTGTCGGTGCAAAAGACAAAGATTCTTGAAAGAAAAACACAATTGGTATTCTTGAAGAGATCATATTTAGCGCTTCTGAAGAGGTGCTCATGAAGAGACTATACCTAGCACTCTTGAAGAGGCTAAACTCACAAAAAATTCTTAGTACTCCTGGAGAGGCTAGACTCACAAAATAGATTGTTATAATAAATCTATCTAAATCTTCTACTTATAAATCTCTTGAAGCAGAACCTCCAGAAGAAAAATCTCCTGAAGAGTTATCCCCTGAAATGGAATCTCCTGAAGAGTTATCTCCTTAAGTGGAAAAGGTACCTGAAAATAATGAGATATCAATACATTATATAAGTACAGAAGATATTTGTGATAGAAATTAAAACTGTTGTAGACAACATATTTTCATTTAAAGTTGCTCTTGACATTACCAGAAGCAATGCTGAAAACATTATTAAAAGTAATGATGACAATAAACCACAAACTATTGAGGAATGTTGACATAGAAATAATTGGCCAATATGGAAAGAAGCAATACAAGTAGAGTTAAATTCACTTATAAAATGAGAAGTATTTAGACATGTAGTCTAAACCCTTGAAGGCATACATCCTATGAGATATAAATGGGTGTTTCTTCGAAAACGCAATGAGCAAAATCAAACTGTAAGATATAAAGCACGACTTGTTGCACAAGATTTTTCGTAGAGACCTAGTATTGATTATGAGGAAACATATTCACCTATAATGGATGCAATTACATTCAATAGCTTGGTAATCACAGAAAATTTAGGTATGTGTCTAATGGATATAGTCACAACATATTTATATGGATCACTAGATAGTGATATATATATATATATATATATATGAAAGTCCCTGAAAGATTTAAAATGCCAGAAGTATCTAATTCAAAATCCATAAGTGTTTATTCAATCAAGCTACAAAGATCTCTATACGGGTTAAAACAATTCAGACACATGTGGTATAATCAGCTCAGTGTACATCTGTTGAAAGAAGGATATGTGAATGATCCAAGTTGTCCATACATTTTTATTAAGAAATTAGAATTTGGATTTTCAATTGTTGAAGTATATGTTGATGATTTGAATCTTGTAGGAACTTTAGAAGAGCTTCCAAAAACTGCAGAATATTTAAAGAAAGAATTTGAAATGAAAGATCTTGGCAAAACAAAATTTTGTCTCGACCTACAGATCGAAAATTTTACAAATAGGATTCTTGTATGTTAATCAACATATATAGAAAAAGTCTTGAAAAACTTTTATATGGATAAAACTGATCCTTTGAGCACTCTTATGGTTGTTCGATCTCTTGATGTGAAAAATGATCTTTTTCGACCTCGAGAAGATAATGAAGAACTTCTTGGTCCTGAAATACCATATCTGAGTGCAATTGGTGCTCTTAATTATCTTGTAAATTGTACCAGGTTTGATATTGCATTCACTGTCAATTTATTAGCAAGATATAGTTTTGCACTAACCCGAAGTCATTGGAATAGAGTAAAGCAAATATTACGTTATCTTTGTAGAATAACTTATATGGGTTTATTTTATTCAAATAAATCCTAGCCGTGGTTAATCGAATATACAGATGCTGGATATCTCTCTAATCCACATAAAGCCAAATCACAAACATGATATGCTTTTACCTATGGGCATACTACTATATCTTGGCCATCAATAAAACAAATATTGACTGCTACTTTTTCAAATCACTCAGAGATAATTGCAATTCATAAACCAAGTCGAGAATGTATTTGGCTCAAATCCATGATCCATCATATTCAAGAAAGATGTGAATTGTTTTCAACAAAAGATAGTCTAACCATATTATATGAAGATAATGTTGCGTGTATCACACAGATCAAAGAGGTTATATCAAAGGTGACATGCATGACTAAACACATTTCACCAAAATTCTTTTACACACATGAACTCTAGAAGAATGGTGATATTGATGTTCAACAGATACGCTCTAGTGATAATCAGTCAGGTCTATTTACCAAAGCACTACCGACTGCAACATTTAAGAAACCAGTACATCATATAGGGATGCGTTGACATAAAGACCTATTATGCAACATTGGGGGAGGGAAGGGGGGAGTCATTTATTTAAGGAGATTTATAGATTGTACTCTTTTTCCTTCATCTAATGTTTTTTTTTTTTTCTCATTGGGTTTTCTTTCGCAAGATTTTAATGAGGCAATTTAAACAAATCACATACAAGAATATTGTACTCTTTTTCCTTCACCAAAGGTTTTTTCCCACTAAGTTTTCCTTGGTAAGGTTTTAACGAGGCATATTCTTAGTATATGGTTATCCAAGGAGGAGTGTTGTGAAATATTTGGATAACCATTAAAAGAGATGCAATTGGAATTCTAATGAGTTTTGGGCCAAAGTGGAAATTGGGGAAAGATTTACCATGTGGGAAGTGTGGTATGCCATGTGATGAACCACATAGTGTGATGAATAGTGATAAATAGTGAAGGTTTTATCATTTATAAATAGGCGAGTTTGCATAATAATGAAAATATAGAAAAATTATATATTACATGTGTTGTCATTTATTTCCTCTTACATTGTGATTCTTTTTTCTTTATTTTTTCTTTAATAAGCAACATTTTGAATGTTAAGGAAGAAGCACATAACTGAGAAGTGATCGCTTCTCTTCAATGCAATCATGAATTGGATTGTGTTGTTTTGTGACCGTATTGTTTGGTGTCAGTTTTGTTTATTTTTATAATATTTGTGCATAGGTCATCTTTAAATAAATAAAATACATAAAATAGGATAAATTAAATCGGTAATCTCTGAATTTTTTTGTTGTATAATTTTGGCCTCTATGGTTTTTATTTTTTAATTTTTGTGCATAGGTCATCCTTAAATTAAATAAAAAAAATAAGATAAATTGCATGGGTAATTTCTGAATCTTGTCCCTTCTATCATTTTGGTCACGATAATTTTAATCAGCTCAATTTTTACTTTAATTTTAGATTAATTTTTTTTTGTCAATTGAATTGATAATGTCGATTAGGGTTCTTAAAGAAAAATAGTTACCGAATTGGTTGAGATTAACTCACTGAGTTGAACAAGTTTATAATTTTATCTATAAAAGTATAACATGTGCTGGCTATGTGTGTATTTTCATAAAAATATTCTAACAGTTGCAGTCAATTGAACCAAATCAAGACAAAATAATAAATTCATGATCAAAATCAAGTCAACTGAAATTATAAAGACCACAATGATATAAGGACCAAAATATAAAGACTACTAGTGTAATTTGTCTTAAAATATAAGACCGATCCTATTATTGTAACTTAATGATCTATCATCTTTATTATATAGTGTATATCATATTTGATTTTTTTTTTTCATTTTTTGATTATAAATAATTCATTCACAAGAATTTAAAAAATAAATAGAACTGATAGCAAATCAAATGAGAAAAGTCATGAACTTAAACAACATAGTCAAGTCCTTAAATAACGAGAAAAGTCACGAACTTAAATAAGACGGTTCAGTCATTTCCAAATGAAAAAATCTATTAAGGCTGTGTTTGGTTGATGATTTAGAAAGAAATTTAGAAATGAAAATGAAAAAAAAAAATATGTAAAACTAAATAAAATGTAAATATATTTTATTCATATTTTACTTACTTTTTTTTTTTCTTTCTCTTTTCAAAATTTTTCCTAAATCTCCTAACTAAACACAGCGTAACACAATCTAATCCTCCACCAATAAAAAAAAAAAAAAAAAATGGCCTTAAACAACAAATTACAGTCCTACAATGAGAAAATTTATAAGATTGTGATCCAAGAAAAAGACAATTTGATAGCTAGAGGCTCAAAAGTTAACTAGGTTGGTTAAGCTTTGAATTATTTTTATATTTACACTAGAAAGAAGGCACAAATATTGTATGCTAAATTATAAATATATATATATATATATGATGAAAAGTACTAAGTTAGAAATTTGGAGAAAAATACTTGAATTTAAAAGATTTAGAATAAACAGAATTAAAACAAAATATATAGAATGTAATTTTAGTAACAATCACAATAGAAACAGAGAAGAAGTGAAGATTGAGAACTAAGAATTACTTAATAATTAATATTTTCGTTATTTAGGATCGATTATCACAACGACTTGGGAGATTGGAGCGGATGTGGTTTACAGAATTAAGGCGGTGTGACTTAAGTGGAGGAGTACATTTAGAGTACTGTATGATAAATGAGTACACATTAGACTAAAATCGAAATTCTATAGAATTGCTATTAGGCCAGCGATGTTGTATGGGATGAAATGTTGGACAACTAAAAAATAACATGTAGATAAGATAAGTGTTACTGAGATGAGGAAGTTAACGTGGATGTGTGGCAAGATTAGAAAAGGCCGAATTACGAATACGAATATTCAAGAATGAGTAGGATTAGTACCGATAGAAAAATAGTTGACAAAGCATAGATTAAGATGGTTTGGTCATATATAGCGGAGATTAACAAAGGCGGTAGTAAAGAGATATGATATAGTACTTAAAAAATTTAAAAAGTCAAAAAAGTTAAAAAAAAAAAGTTAAAAATTTATCACTATTCACCAAAAAAAAAATATTAAAAAAATATTTTTCACATATTAATACAAATAAAAAAAATACAATTAACAAGGTACTGACGTGGTGGGCCCGTCAGTGACCGGGAAAAAAAAAAAAGGGAGTAAAATATTCATTAAATAGGATGGTAGAGCTGGGCCCATGGTGGCCCACCATAGGTCCCGTTTTGATAATCTGAACTGTTTAATATGTAGAACTCGTCTAGTACTATATGCCTGTAAAAAATTACGTCTATCGGATATCGCTAAATATATGATCAAAGCAATTTTGTATAAAAATGGATGGTGTTATAGCTAATAGTTAACCAAAAAAACTAACACGATCAGATAGCTATCGATATCCAATCAACGTGATTTTTTTTAAGTATATAGTACTCGATGAGTTCTACACATTGAACGGTCCCGATTAGTAAAACGGAACCCGTGGTGGGCCCCCATGAGCCGAACAGAACAGACCAATTTATGCCCAAAAAGTAGAGAATCAATCTATTCCAAAGTCCTCTGCCGTGCTGCCCTTTAGGCTGCTAGCCGTACGACCTATTCATCACTTTATTCCCCTATACACTTATATATATAATTTTTTAATATACATTTTTTCATAAAAAGTTAGAAAGTTAACCCAAACATCTATATTTTTTTTTCCTCAACTTTTTAGTCCAAAAAGACAAAAAGTACACTTATTTAGGATACCCCAAACAACCCCTAAATGGTAGTGTTAGGGGAAATAGTAGACCTAAATTGACGTGGACTAATATAATAAATAGAAATATGAATACCCTTAATTTGACTAACGAAATGACCTTAGATAGAATCGAGTGGAGAAGAATGATTTATACAACCGACCATACTTGATGAGATTTAAGGTTTGGTTTAATTTGATTTTATATATAAGATGAAAAAATAAGTAATTATAATTGTTTTGTAAGTGAAAAGTTATGGTTTTTACTTAAGAGTGGAATTCAAAAAATTCACTTACCATATTTTTTAAAAAAATAATTCCAAATAGCAAGTCAAGTCTTGAGTTTATATCTCGTAATAGTATAAAAGGAGACTAGTAGTCTCTACTACCACCAATGGGGGATAAGGCGACTGCTGTGCGTGTTATGCCTCTTGTGGGTGTCATATTGGGCCTACGTTGATGATCCAAATTGCTCATATTGTAAAGGTCATTGATTAGTTTATCTTTAAAGAAAATTAAGATAATTAGATATTTGTAATTATATAAAAATATCACATTTATTTTTTTTTTAAAATAAACAATACACATGATTTTGATGATATTTATTTTTAAGTCCTTGATGGTGTGGTTACAAATGTTCGATCAACTTGATTTTTATCAAAAAAATTTTACTTAATGAATGTTATAATATAAGCAATTCGAATTATCAAAATAAACTTAATACCGACTCCCACGAGGGGCCACAGCAACCAGCTGTACTTAACGTTCCCCCAAATGGGCAACCATGAGGAGAAGCTAATCACCAGGACAGCACCAGTAAAATATTTCACACAGTGGTCCATTTCATAAACCCCACGCCTTCAATAAATTTATGAAAAAAAAAAATAATGTTTGAATCTTGTAACAAAATAATTTTTGAATTTTGAATTTTATCTTTTTAAATTTTAATATTTTGATTTTTTTTTTCTTTCAATCTAAACAATCTATCTATTTTTTTAGAAGTAAAACCAACGGATAAAACGATATTTTAGTCATTAAATTTAAACTCAATAAGAAAGGTATTTGAGGTTAATGACCAAAATAATATTTCTCCACCAATTTTACGTAACAAAAATAGAATGATAGTTTAGATTAAAAACAAATTAAAAATTAAAAATTAAAAATTAAAAATTTAAATTGATAAAATTAAAAATTAATGATTTATTTTATTACAATGATCAAATACTGAATTTTTTTTTTTTTTTTGAGGCGGGGGAGAGGGAGAGGTGAAGTTTATATAAAAATATTTATACATAATTTTTTAAAAACTTTACTAATCACACACAAATTAATGCAAAAAACCTCTGAAACTGTTTTTGTTTTTGTTTTTGTTTTTTTTTTTTCCTCTTCATATTTCACTGGAACCCTTTTAATTTAATCTATTTTTCTATGTTTTAGAAATTTTTATTCTTGAAAATACCTAAAAAAGATTGACAAAAAATTTCACTCAAAAAAGACAATAAAGCTACCTTAATTATTTTTTTCCAAATGGCCCTTTAAATACAATTTGTACAAGATTTATTTTGATATTAATCAATAAATATTTTTCTTTTATTGATTAAAAAAGAAAAAATGAAAATCACAATTCATTGCTAAATTAAAGTTGAAAAATGCCTAAGACCCCACTGGGGGTCGTGTGTGTAGGAAGGTGATTGGCCAAAAAAAAAAACTGGTTTTTTTTTTTTTTGGATTTCAGCGAATGGGGCGGTGTAGACGCGCCCGTGGGCCTCATGCTACAGTTCGGACTCCCTTTTTGTTTGTTGCGGTTCTTAATCTGAACCAAAGAGTCCAACTCTGGCAAATCATTTTGAGAAAAAACAGATTTTGAAAAGAAGTGCCAAACATGGACTGCTTTGCCAGATACAGAGTCGCTACCTAAATATTTTTTAATGGGGAAATTTAGGAAACCCTGACTCGGTGCCAAAGGCCACGTGTCTGTCATCACCAAAGTTGCCTCAGCTCGGGAACTTGGGTACGATTGGGGAAGGTCAGCTATGAGCACCCCCTCTCGCCCGATCCGAAGACCGGCCTCTACTAACCGTGGTATCTTGTTTTGAAAACGTTATGTGTTCTTGTTCCGGTTATTAACCTAGATTTACTATGTTATGCACACAGCAAACAAGTATAGACTAGATTGCCTAATTTGGAAACAAGCATTGCATATCCATTTGTTTTGAAAATGCTTTGGAATTTGCTACTCGCAAGTAGGCTAAAACACGGATTTCAACGAATTTTTCCAACTCAAACAATCTAACCTTCACCCACAGGCAATCAGACAGTTTATCTCATATAAGCACTTAGCCACACGGTAATCATGCTGTCATGTTAACATTCACACGCATGCGAGATGCTAAAGCATAAATACTTACATTGTACTCCATGCCAAAACAATAAACTAGTTAGCAAATATGCATGTCCTAGTTCATGTTAAGTGGCTAATGCAATCACATGCAAGGATGCAGTTAGAGTAGGCTCGGCTAACCCTAAAATGGCATGTGAAATGCTACAATTATCACGTATTCAATTTGGAATTGAAGTACTAATGCAGTTTGTATGATGTACCGAGCCCGGTGCATGCTAGACAAATGCATGGATGCACGCATGCATTGCATGAGGTATGCTAATTTAAACGTGCCCTAATACTAACCATCAAAAGCAGGTAAGTAAAAGAGAAGAAAGAAGTGGGGATTGGAAGACATGCACACACACGCACCCACACTTATTACAGATTCGCCCTCGCTCGGAGGGACCAAAAGAATAATACGAATTAATTAACTACGCAAGCTAATTAAATATTACAAATTGCCTAATTAGCTAACAACTAACTAAACTAGGAAAAACAGTAAACCGCCTCGGGAGGAGAGCCTGATGCAACGCATGCTCGGGTCCTGCTCGGAATTGCACTGCCATGCATAGACTGCCTCTGTTTTCCCTGCTCTGCACTTCTGAAGACTGCCAAAGTCTCAGAGATGCTTCTTCAGATACTGGGGATCACCATCGGCTGAGTAGAATAGCCACCGGCAGCTAGATATGGCCATCGGCTGGAAATGAGGCTATCGGCCACCAATACATTGCCGGTCGGCACTAAATATTGCCGGCCGGCCAAGAATGCCTGCAGAACCTGCAACTCACAGCAGCAGAGGGCAGAACCTTGTATGGCAATGTAATCCAAACCATGTATGCACCAACCAAGCCTCTTATCATGTGTACAACTCAAAGGGGCATGGTCCTTGGTTCTTGGACCACCAATCGCGCATTTGAATGCGTGATGGCCCAAGAGGCCAAGTGTGCATCTTTCATTTCAAATGAAATGCAATGCAAACAAACAAACCAAAGCCCAATCCCTATCATTAGTCAAGGGACAAAGCATGCATGCAAGATGCAATGCAACCTAGGCATGCAAGCTAAGGATGCAACATGGCATGGCAAGGCACTTATGCAAGCATACAAGCAAGCATGAGGCAATGCAAACTAATGAAAAGATGGACTTAAACATGATTTAGGCAGCTCTAAATAGGCCCAAAACAGTGGCCAAAATGCTAAGTTCATGAAGGCGAATGCTCATGCAAACATGCATAGATACATGGTTCAAGACTTAAGCATAATGAAGCAACTTTTAAACACATTTAAAAGGGACAAACATGGACTAATGGCATGCAAATGAAGCTTTGAAAATCATGCTATAGGAGGTGCCAAACCAACTAACAAAGCAAGCAAAGCATGCAAAATGGCCAAGAATTCAAAGCAAGCTAATGATGCATTGAACTACACTTAGCAAGGCAAACATGGCATGCATTAAACAACTAAAAACAGATTTTTAGCATGTTAAAACAAGGCCAAAAGACCACTTAAATGGCATCTAAATGACTCAAATTCAAAGGCATGCACAATGGTCAAAACATAGGGCATACAAGGCAAGCTTTCAAAGCTTCAAAGAGGCGTCCAAGGCAAGCATACAAGCATGTCTTAGGGACTGAAATGACATGTAGGGTGGTTCCAAACCACTAAATTAATGCAAGCAATGCATGCTACACATTCACCTACTTGAGGCCAACAAGCCACAATACAAAGGAGCTATACTAAGCATGCCAAGATCGATCCAAGCAACTATGGATAGACCTAAAACATGGCAAAATAAGCACAAAACCTTCACAAGGCTAAGCCTAAAACATGCTAGAACAAAGGCTAACAACCTAAGACATATTAAGGCATAAACAAGGCATTACATGGTAGGTATGCTAAGCATGCATGGTGTACCAAAACCAACACACAACAATGTTATATCATGGCATAATAAGCATGGAAACAGCCTAGACATGATCAACAAACACTCAAGCATGATGCTCCCTCAAGAGGCCAAAAAGTGCCCTTTTCAAGGACAACAAGGAGAGGGGGTGGCCCTCTCCTTCTTGAGACTTCAAGGCACCATCTTCACCACTGAAATCCCTCAAGATTTCAGTGGTGAGGAGGCCCAAGCACCAAAGTCTCGGAGCTCACCAAAAATGGCACAAAATGGGGCCTCTCAAGGCCTAAGGGTGGTCAAACACCTCCAAACCACAAAACACTCTTAACAAACAATCAAGAGGGCTTAAAAACAGAACTTTTTTGTATTATACACTAAGCACAAAAACAGTTCTAAGATAGGTAGAAAAGCAATGCAAAAATGGGGAATAAAAGGGAAGTTTTTACCCTTGAAGCCCTCCTTCACAAACAATGCTCCAACAGCCTTCCTTGGCTTAAATCCAGCTCCAAAACACTAAAACAACCCTCCAAGGGTCTCAAGTCCAAGAGATGGTGTGTTAGTGTGTGTTTGTGAGCAAAAGTGGGACAAAACACACACTTATAGAGATAGAATATGTATCAAACCCTAACCCTAGAACTCAAGCTTTACAAAAGCTGTCTAAAAAATGTCTCTCCCTAATGTCAAGAGAAGAAGCTCTCCTATATAGGCAATTCCCTCTTGTAAGGCTTCCAAAACAAGCCATTCAAGAGGGAAATCCCTCCATACACGTGTATGGAGGGGAATGGGGTGGGTGCCAGCTATCACAGCTGGCACAAAATATCTGCTAAAAGCAGATGAACAGTAGTCGGCTGGCCAAAATTGTCATTTTGACAAAATTGATGGCCGGTCGGCCAAATAGAGTGCCGGTCGGCCAAATATATGGCCGATGGACACAAACAACAGCCGGTGGCCTCAAGCCACGGCCGGTGATGTGTGGGGATGCCTCACAAGGCATTCCCTGACCCTCCAAGGCAAAACACAAGTGTTTGGCGCAAAACCAGACACAAAACGGTCGAGTTCGGAGATCCTGAGGCAAGGCGCGCAGCCGAGACCTCCGGGAACTCCAAACGAACACAAACATGGATAATCACCGAGTGCTCCAACGGTGACGTCCAAGTCTTGAGGACGGTCAAAAATGGGGTGTCTACAGTTGCCCCTTTTTGACAGAACTCGAAAGTCATAATAATGACGGGAGTGAATGTCAAAGCCCAGAGACGACCCATTTTTGACAAGGCCGAAGACTTGGACAATCATGCAAGACAAACAAGGTATGCGCCCGAAGGCAGGGGAAAAATGCAAGACAATGCAAGAAGCCGAGCATAACTTATGATCATGCAAAGAAAGCTGTAACGAAGCACGCATGCGACAGTTTTAAGCTAGCATACACCAAACTACACTACAATGCAGAAAGGATGTAAGAGAATTATGCAATTCTCGATACGTCTCACACGGAGGATACAGTACCTGTCCGGTTCGTCCGGTTGCACCGGCCTCAAATGAGCCGTACATACAATATCGTGCCTGTAAAGAAAACAAACTTAACAGGTACAATGTCGTTAGCAACATGCATGACAATGCAATGATGAATGCAAAATGATATGCACTATATACAAAACTACGTATAAACAATGCAAATGATATGCAATGCAATCGAATCATGATTCAATCATGAGCGGTTCGAAACCACACAAATGTCAAATAGATTGATGGAAGTAACAAGTCTGTCTACCATAGAAAAGGTGCCGCAACCCTCAAACCAACATACCAGCGTGGAATAGGCGCGCACACATGCAGAACTATGAGTAATGTAGACGGACACAAGAACGAGTATTGGGTGGAATGACATAAATGGGGTGACGACCCGCTGGGGAAAGAATAATGATCCTAACACCGGATGCAACAATTACACTACAATGTAATATCTACAATGGATATGGCGTGCAGCCAAAACCGTATCTTGCCTAGGAAAGGCATGTACGCATACAAGCCATGTCTAACACAGAAAAGGTGCCGCAACCCTCAAACCAACATACCAACGTGGAATAGGCGCGTACACATGCAGAACTGTGTTTTGACGTGAAAAGTAAGGGCACATACCAGACCAAGCTCAACAAGGAAAGGCGCAAGCCATAGATGGAGGGTGATGCAGTGAATGCATGCAACTACAATGCAATATCTACAAATATGCAATGGAATGTAAATGCAATATTTACAGTGGAAATGCATGACAATGCACTATATTACGATGAAATGCATGACATATGCAATATCTACAATGATGCATGTTGTTTTTGTTGTTTTTTTTGAAATGCATGACATATGCACTACCTACGATGATGCATGACAACGCGGTATTTACAATGATGCATGACAATGCGGTATTTACAATGATGCATGACATTGCAGTATTTATAATGCGATGCATGACAATGCAGTATTTACAATGATGCATGACATTGCAGTATTTACAATGATGCATGACATTGCAGTATTTACAATGCGATGCATGACAGTGCAGTATTTACAATGATGCATGACAATGCAGTATTTACAATGATGCATGACAATGCAGTATTTACAATGATGCATGACATTGCAGTAAAGGTTTCGCACCCTCCAAGGATTTAAGCTCTCCTAGACCGTTGTGCAAAACGATGCACAATGCAAGTGAGACACGCATGCCATGAAAATGTGACACGCATGCCAATGTAGATAAGACACGCATGCCAATGCAAGTGAGACACGCATGCCTCAAAGGTGCAAGACAATGCACATGAGACACGCGTGCCTCAAAGGAATGTAAAATGATGCAAATGAGACACGCATGCCTCAAGGAATGTAAAATGATGCAAATGAGACACGCATGCCTCAAGGAATGGAAAATGATGCAAATGAGACACGCATGCCTCAAGGATTTGAGGCACGCGTACCTCAAAGGATGTAAAATGAAATGCATGATAATGTGAATGAATTCGAATGCGTGACAACGCATGTTTTCCTTTTGAAATGCATGACAATGCAAATGGACTTAAATGCGTAACAACGCACGTGTTTTGGAAAGCATGACAATGCATGGTAAGGGAATGCACGACAACGCGAACGATGCGCGAGGCGACGTATGTATTGAAATGCATGACAATGCTTGTAATAAAAAATGCAATGACAATTCATGAGAGATGTGCATGACAATGCAAGGGGTGCGTGTTACAACGCGTGTAGTACGTGCATAACAATGCAACTGTGAGGCGCATGACGGCGCGATGCAATGCACCGAAATAGTGCGATGAACGCGTGCAACGCACACGGGGCAACTTTTGAATCTTGCAAAAGGCAAAAGGATACAGAAGGATACATCATTGCATGAATTTGAGTGCCACGCACAGAAGACGCGGTCCAGGTCAAAACGGAGGCCGGTTGAGCGTCGGAGATACACTTTCTTGCACTTTCTTGAGCTATGAAGACCAAAAAAATACTCATATGGCCTAAACAAGGCTTTGGGAACACCACCGGCCGGAAAGGGAAGCCACCGGCTGTCCACCGGCTGCAAAATAGTTTCATCGGCACAATATTCTGCCGGCTGGCACAAAATATTGCCGACCGGCCAAAAGTGCCTGAGTCGGGGCAGATTCGACATTTCACCATGGGTGTTTTAAAATAGGGTTCCAAACCCTATTTTGTCACTTCCCCTTCGCCGAAAAACATTCCTCTCTCTCTCTAGAGCCTTTTCCTTCCTCATTTCCTCGTTTTCTTCGCGTTCCAAGCCCGTTTCGTCGTCGGATTCGCGATTTCCTTCGCGTTTCGGACGTTTTCATCCGAACAAATCTTTGTTTCGGTACCTCTTTTGCCATTTCCACCTTTTTGGGGTTTGTTCCCCTTACTTTCCTCTTGATTTCCGTGCCTTTTTCACATCCCGACTTTCCCGGCCATTTTCCACCCTCCGGGGGTTGACTTTTCGGTTGACTTTCCATATTCCAGCCCGATTTTCATTTTCCGACCATTTTCCTCATCATTTTGGTATGGCCGACGATATTCCACGCGGTGGGACTCCCTCGGATCACGAGATGGATCCCGGGGTCGAGCTACTACCTTTGAGCGAGCGCCCGTTTGACCCGGCGACCTACCGGCCGGCGATTCACGTTCTGCCCCCCGACGGACTGCGCCAGTTCCGGAGTTTTGACAGGGCGCTGGATCCCGAGCTTCTCTGCGTGAGCCTGCATCTCACCTATCCTTCGGCGCTTCCGAGGTAACATTTTTTTCTCGTTTTACTTTCTGCAATGTAGAACTTTTAACTGTCAACTGCCATAGCTGATTACAGTTCTTTAACTGCTTAGTTCAGATGCTCTGATACACTGTGCATTGTAGTTGATCGCAAACGCACTTGCAACTGATATCTGTTTAAGACCGACACATGCACACACACTGCACTAGCCTTGAACCACTCAACACACGGCACATACCGTATTTCACTGCAAACACCGGCACCCGATACCTGTTTGAATCTGAAAATATGCACGCATGCCACATTTGCACTGAACCACTCAAACATGCTGACGCATCACACGTTGCAGTTCACTGTAAGCACACCGGCACTCGGTATCTATTTGAACTTGAAAATACGCACGCATGCCACATTTGCACTGAACCACTCAAACACGCTGAGGCATCACACGTTGCAGTTCACTGTAAGCACACCGGCACTCGGTATCTATTTGAACTTGAAAATACGCACGCATGCCACATTTGCACTGATTTTGACTGTTTCTTCAAAACTGTACATTTTATATTGCTTCGCAACTACTTGTTTGAAAACAGGGAGATTCCCATACCATCCGCGGGTATGGGAATACTGTCGCTCGTGAGTGGTACGCCGAGCTTCCCGACGCAGTTCGCCACATCGTGGACCAGGCCGGCTTTGGCGCATTCTGCAGAGGACTCTCCAGGCTCACTACATGCAGACCTCTCCTTGCCGCTTTGGTGGAGAGGTGGTGGGACACTACCGATTCATTCCATTTCTCTGCGACGGGGGACATGACGATGACCCCTTATGATTTCTCGATGCTTACAGGCATCGGGGTAGGGGGTGATCCGATCCCCTTCGATACTGATATGGATGAGTGGGAGGCCGCTCAGATCTACTTGCTCGGCGAGCTGCCGCCTCTGGCGCGTCCCGGCTTCGTCCGATATTCCTGGTTCAAGGTGCAGTTCAAGGTCCAGCCCACCCTTGTCGAGACAGCCCCGATGACTCAGGAGGCCGTAGAGAGATACGCACGCGGCTTTCTCATGTTCCTGTTTGGGACGACCATTTTCGCCGACCGGGCGAACACCGTGCCTCTCTGCTTGCTCAGCGCACTGGTGGACGTCAGGGATATCTTACATTACGACTGGGGTGGCGCCGCTCTGGCCACTCTCTATGGATATATGAGCTCAGCTTCCCGCGGCAGCGGACAGTTGCTGGGGGCTACTGGCGTGTTTGGGAGGTACATTTCTTTTTCTGCCTTTCATTTCTGTTCTATATTTTCTGTACTCTGTACACTGCACACACTGTAGTCTGCTTTATACTTGCTGTATACTGTACACACGGCACACACATACTCTGCTTTACACTGACTGTACACTGCTCACACTGTACACTCTGCACAATACACTGCACAACACACGGCTCTGCTATTTCTGCTTTTTATTCTATATTCTGCTTTATCTGATAAATGCACTGGTATTTACCTTGCAGTTGTGGGTTTATGCCTACTTTCCTAGGCTTGCTCCCGTACCCGACGCAGAGACCCCTCTCGTCGTCCCGTTCTCGCGCCGCTTCGACGGGAGGTGCGTGCGGAGGCCCCGCGAGACATTTAGCTTCTTCCGCCGCTACTTCGACACCATCACCCCCGCAGAGGTATGTTTTACTTGCAGTTCATTTAAGCTTCGTCTTTCCACTGCATGTTTCAATAACAGTAGATAACAAACTGTATTTCATTTTCAGATCACCTGGCAGCCTTGGGCTCCTTTGCCAGCCGTGATGCGGGATCGGTTTGCCGGTGCCGATGAGACCTCGCGTTTCTGGATTCTGCTGGAGGGCCCGGTCTGTCGGGCTTGGTACCTGGGTGAGCGTTTCTTGCGCCAGACCCTGGGTTTACCGGAGCAGATAGTCCTGGTGCACCCTCCTGAGCATATGAGGGATACCGAGAGATTCACTGCCGAGCAGATGGCGGACTACACCATTGGCTGGGAGGCAGACGGCTTCAGAGGCGAGGGCGATTACTTGGAGTACGTCCGGACCTTCATCATGCGACCTCTGAGCGGCGGCCGCCGAGCGGAGAGAGAGAGACCTGCGGCGCCAGCGGCTGGAGCGGGAGCAGGGGCTGGAGGGGGAGTGTCGAGGAGAGCTCGAGTCCGTGGCAGGGGCGGAGTCCAGCGAGGGCGGGGGACCGGTTGGCCTGCTCTGCCCGCTTCACTGACTTTCAGAGGGCAGGGTGGGGCGACCTACCAGATCCCCTTCGCCCCTCCCCCGGCTGATCACGAGTTAGTCGGTGTCCCCGACTTGCCTCCGGTATGTATTACTGCATTTCGCATCTTGTACTGTTATTTCATTTCAGTTTATTTAATATTTCGCAGAATATTGATGCATCTGATACTTTTGCAGGCGTCTTCCGAGTACACCCGGCAGTCATTGGAGATGAATGCCTCCATGATGGGGATGCTACAGCGGACCTTCGACCTCCTAGCCCTTTACAGCATTCCGGTATGTTCTTTCTGACCACAGCCTCAAACCATACACAAACTGCTTTGCATAATCTGATGCACGACACTATACTGGATACCCAGCCCTCACGGCACCTGATACACTGTACTCACACATTGCATCCTGCACTGATTCACTGCTCACAGCATACATACACTGTACTCATACACTGTATTCTGCACTGATTCACTGTTCACAGCATACATACACTGTACTCATACACTGCATTCTGTACTGATTCACTGCTCACAGTACTCACAGACTGTACGCATACACTACATTCTATACTGATTCACTGCTCACGACATACTGATGTATTTGCCTTTCATGCTTTTTCAGCCTCCCTTCCAGATTCCTCCGGTGGGTGGTGCTCCGGCTAGACCTCCCATTTCTACCCGGGATGGCAGAGTATATCCTCGCACCAGAGGGGGGCGCACTCATGTCGGGAGCAGCTCGCGGGCTTCAGTTCTAGATGACGAGTCGGAGGCAGAGGCGGAGGCGGAGTCATCTGAGGAGGAGACCGGGGACAGCTCGGGCTCAGGCTCAGACGGCGATGCTCCTGGTGATGCTCCTGGGCTTCTGCCCAGGAAGAGGGCGAGGACGGATCCCTAGGCGTGAGACCACTGATGCTGCTTCAGATTTTGCTACTTTTTCTTTTTTTTGTTTGTACTTTTTCTCTTTTTGTTAGTAGTTAGGGTACTTTGTACTGCCGCGGGCAGATTTTTGTTCCCAAAACTTTGTACTTGAAAAGGATTATATGAAATAAAACAAACTCTTTTTTGTCTAAAAAAAAAGTGTTATATCTGTACATTCCCTACTTTGTACTGCATTACATCATATTACACCTCAAATGTAAATGATATTGATCTGTTGTCTGAAAACTGAACACTTGCACTGTAATAATCAGATGACCAACCAACTAACCAACAAACAACTCAAGCATATCACTGCTCAACCTAGACACATAGCCCATACTCTATTGGGGATTAGTCTGCATACGGCCCATAATACACTCGGTTCACTCATTTCATTCTGCACACAGCAAACCTTGAACAAATAGCCCCAATCTGACAAGATGGACTACGAAAGCTGAAACGGTTGCAGTTGAAACACACTCGGATGCTCCCCAAATTGTTCCCTTTCTTCTCTTGCTTCGCATGAATGTAGAGAATGGCACAGCACTCTGAGCACAAACGATTAATCTTTTGAAAAAGGGTTTCACAACCGGGGTATCGAGCCTACGACTAAACACGGCGGAGGGACTCAAGTGGAGAAAACAAAAGGCGCACGTCCTGAACACCACGAGACGCGCTCGGAAAAGACTCAAAACAAAAGTTGAGACCGACAAATCAAAAGACACGACATACAGACGTGTTTATGGAAACAAAAGACCTCGGATCTCAAGGAGCCAGTTCCTCCGGGTATTATTCCCACCCTTTCTGATTTGTGATTCTCACATCGCTCGGCCCTCAAGCTCGGTTTTTTTTCTCAGAACCCTCTTGCTCACTTCTCTCTCCGCTTACACCTCTCTATTCTTTATTCTCTCATTTTTTTATCCCTCCCCTGGGTGATTGATGGATAAGCAGAAAGTTGCGGGTTCGTGCCCAACACTGTTAGCTCACGGCTATTTCTCCCGGTGGATAGAGTGCCCTTCTGGCGAGTATGTTGACGGGGGAAAGACAGAAGACCTGACTCAATTGTGCCCCTAGTTCGTCACTTTGACCATTTTTTGTTTTCTTCCTAAAACAGTTTTGACCAAAATGAGAGTTGGATTAACATACTTGTTCGATTTTTGATTTTGAAAATCATGCAAGTCAGGCTGTGAGCACTGAAAATTTTCCTTTCTGGGTCCAAGAAAATGGTTCGGTCTTGGAAAATGAAATAGTTTTCGAGAAAATAGTCAACTTCAGTAAAAATTTTCAAAAACTAATTTTGCAAACAATCAACGCTCGACGAGCGCGGAACTTACCCTCGAGATGCGCAACCTCGGATCGGAGGCAATGGGAAATTGCCCCTTGCTTAAAGGGGGCGCATGGCAACGGAAAGTTGCCCCTGGTTTGGACGGCAACTCAGGGCAACTTATGGCACTAGATGGCAACGGAAAGTTGCCCCTTGTTTGGATGATGCCGCGGCATGCTGTAAGCCAGTCCTCGTTGATGACGATCTGATCCTCGGACGCGGAGGAGACGAAGACGGTTTGAATCAATATATGGACACAATCACCTGGAAGGTGTTGGTGGTTAGACTTCAGGAGGAAGTTGATTACGTAGTTCCAGCCGCTGTGACCGAGACATCGGATTCGGAGGAGACACAGGTGATCAAAACCATGACATGGACTGAGACGCTATGAAAGCGTTAGGGGCTGGACTTCAAGATGAAGTTGCCTACGTATCCCAAACATGGGAATCAAGCCTTACGTAGTTCCGGTTAAGGTACACTCGGGTATTAACCTTCACTTTTTAGGCTTTAACTTTTGCCAAGGTGCCCAATGCGGGTTTTCGACCTTGCGAGCTTCTTTTCTTTTTCTCTCTTCATTTTTTCTTTTTGCTTTTTTCTTTTTCATATTTTTGCATTTTCTTCATTTCATTTTTCTTCTTTTCTTTTTTCCATTCTTGCATTTTTTCTTTTTTTCCTTTTTTGTTTTTGTTTTTTTTTCTCAAAGGGTAAAAGTGTAACAATCCATGCCAAATGGTTTTGAAATTGAAGCCCTCTGTATCCAGGAGAGCGACTGTTGGGTTGATTTGCAGAAGAATCCATCACGGTTGCTTCACGAGCCTTGCCTGGTGGGATCTGATCTTCTTGATCTGACTTTGGTGCCTCTTGCTCGAGGGCTGCTTCAAATTGGGCCACACAGGTCTTTCATGGCACTGTTGAACGTTTTGAACGGATTCCAGGATTGAAACAGATAGGTTGAATCTTGAGGCTGAGAGCGATCCTAGGCTGCACAATCTCAAGAGCGATTCCACACAGGTCTTCACAAGACCGCGCAAAACATTTTGTTTTTGAAAGTTTTTAAGAAAGCGACAAATCGCTCGCGCTGAAGATAGTGTGGAACCAGTCTGGATCAAACCAGGATCCTTCTCAGTACTCACGCTGACAGGCATGATTTCATTCATAAAAGCTTAGCTGCCTATCTTTCTCTCAAAATGATCAAAGTTTTGCAAAACCCGAGGAATTGCTTCCTCTTCGTTTTTATCACCGCAGTGTTCGAAAAGGGTTTTTGAAAAGCTTAGGTCATTACAACGATGTTTAAGGCACAAGAGAGTAGGTGGTATGTGTTGTCGCATTCACATCCTCTGGCACAACTAGCTTAAACAGCGACAAGTACTGAAACGTGATAGCCGCAGCTGTTTCATTCAGATTCCTGATTGTGACTGGCTCCTCAACCGAGACAGACTCAAAAGGAAAAAACAAAAGGATAATTACAAAACGGTGTTCGAGGCAACAACCCCGGAATCACCTGACATTCTATACAAAGGGGACTGACTCGCTACAACAAGACAGACCCGTGAGCAAAAGGACTGACTCAAGACAATGAGACAGACTCAAAATAAAACAAAGACCGACTCGACACTCAAGCCAGAATTTACAAAACTAGTCGCAGATGCTCAAAAATGCGTGCCAGACGCCACATCAAAATATTTCAAGTGTCGCCGCAGGTGGTTCACTCTCTGATTACATACTTGCAGTATCGGTATCCTCAAAATCCAAGAACTCTGTAGTGACTGACTTGGCCGAGGTAGGCGGGAGGATAACCTCGTTGTCAATCAAAATCCTCATCATGACGGAGGCGGAAGCAGTTATCAGGGCTGGTAGCATGACCAGTCTGCTGATTATGCGCAGTACACAGTGGCGTCATGCGTGGCAGGGAGATTCTTCGGTAGGGGTCGGGGCTCAAGAGGTGTAAGATGCCCCTTTTTGGCCAAAATCAAAGTGCCCTAGACAAAGGCATGTAGAGAGGATGGAAGACTCGGCGCCCTCGAGGCAGGTACTTTGGAGCCTGAGCACTCT